>BPLQ01000492.1:0-600000 GCA_021605075.1 Caerostris darwini | reverse complement strand
CAATATGTTAGGGATTCAAAAATTATTTTCTTTACTCTAAATGAAAAAATGGGAACAAAGGAAAATACTTTAAAGTCTTTCAATTCTTTTTCATAATTAAATGCCATAGATGCTTTGATGCAGTATCAATAAATGAATAGCATGCTGTTGTTGTTTTTAAACTCAATACTAACTATTCAGAATATTAGTTTTAAAAAAAGTTGTTAGTTGTAATTAACTAATGTGTGTTTTGAAATGAGACGACAACTAACAATTAATTAGTTTATTACGGCAAATATAATGAAGTAGTATTTAATGAATTGTTATGAAATATTGAATAAAATATTTATTTAATGAAATATTTCCTTATAAAATATTTATTAATTTAATTTTAAATGTCACGAATCAACAATAAAAATAGTGAAACGTTTTTAATTTTTTTATTTATTTTGACATACAATTGGGAAATGCTTCCAATGTAGTTAGCAAATAGAGCAGAACAACCCCGTTATAACATAATTACTTTTTGCTATAATATATATATATATAAATTAATTTTTAGATTTAAAGCAATTATTTTAAAAACTAGGTATTTTGTTTGCTTAGAATTCATGTATTTTTTTTTTTTTTTTTTTTTTTTTTTTATAAATATAGACAATTTAATTCTCTGTAAGTGTTCGTATCTATAACATATGTATTGTTATGCATCGTAGAAATGCAGGTAAGGAAATGCAGATAAGGAAAAAGGTTAAAACAACGTAAATTTTTGATATCGTTACTGATTTAATCAATTACTTAATTTTGATTTTTGTCTATTTTCATGTCTATACAGTGCAGTTAAGAGTAATTTTATTGAGCTAAATATATTAACGCATTTATTTATTATGTTCAATTTATATATATATATATATATATATTAATAATAAAAATATTTATTACTATATAATATAGCATATTTATTATTATACGGGTTTCTATTTTCCTACTTAGAATAGAATTTTAATTTTTAATTTATTTATTTCATTACTATTATTTTATTTTAATTATTTTATTATTATTTATTTCTCCCAGGAGAAACATATTTTTATCCTCGTTATTTCGAACCACGTTATAGCGGGGTCGTACTATATTTAGTTTTGATTTGCCAATTTTATAGAGAGTGGCCAAATAATAATAGAGACAACTCCCGAATTTAAATACGTTGCTGAGAAAGAAACAAATATCTTTATTTAAACGATATTTTTAGAATAGTTATTTGATGAACATAAACTTTAATTAAAATGAATTTCAAAATTAGTACTAATTGTTCTTTGATTCTTAAAAATTCCTAGATTTTAAACTACAATTACTTTTGAAATTCATAAGTAAAGCTTATCTTTAGGAAACAACTTTTATTTCATTATTTTTGCTAATTTTTTTTCATTTATTTAACATAAAACCTTCCTCGAAAAACACACTCCGAAGTTTGAGAATCATTAACTACTCTATAAAATTCCTTACATCTGGTCGTCATAAAACCTTTTCATGTACGTTAATATCGATAAATATATTAACTGTGAATTAATTCATGTACAGTATCAACGGTTTCCCGCTACAGGAAATCTATATATGACAAACAATATTTGAAAAAAAAAAATTTGTATTTATTTTTTTTTTATTGTTGATTTTTTTTTTTTTTTTTTCAAAATTAAAAAAATATATATTTAAGTTATTTAAATTTCTTAATTAGGAAAAAAATTCTTTTTAAATTATGAAAAAAAAACTAGTTTAAATTTCTTTTTCCCCCTGTTAAATATGCATCAGTACATTAATGATCTTTAGAGTTTCAGTGATCATAGTTATATTAGCAAATGAAGCACTACTTAAATTACACCTTTCGGTTGTTAATGTATATACAACATCGGAATGTGTTTCATTTAATAAAAACGTTTTTGAAAACTTTAACAAAGTTAAGAAAAAGAACGATCAGAATTCTGTAAATAATATCGAAATCCATCACAAAAATACTTCCCCTTAATATTACTTTTAAATATTTTGTTGGAAAAACCCAAATTTGTAAACAAATGCTTATTCACAATCAATGTATTATATAATCAAATGGAAATGTTATTCTTTTAAAGCTCGACACGGGAAAATAAAAATTTCCGTGTCCATGTTGGGATATGATAAATCCGTAGACCGAAAAGTCCTATCATTGAGCTCAAGGATAAGGGTGTGAATTTCTCAGGTTCCATCGCTACAAATTGAAGGGTTACTGTATAACACTGGTGCAGTGTATGCCCCCTGCCCTTTTGGACATTGAATAATGCTGAATTTGTTACATATGTGCCATTGCAGTGATAAATGATCTTTGTTGAAAACGTGAGGTATTTGAAATACCAAAAAAAACCCATTTCGTTTTTTAAATAAATGCATATGAATATTCTTAAAAAGATTTAACATAAGCTGAAATAAAACCTTTTTTGAATTTAAAAAATAAAAAAGAGTACAAGTAAAATACTAAACCTTCAAATTTATTTTAGGTGGAGGAACAATTGCTCAGACAAATAAATCAAATGACTCATAGATTAGAATTTTTGTGGATTTAATACGACGATTCGAAGATTTTTCTCATTACTGTATTTCGTGTCTGACTGGAGATTTGATGAAAGAAGATAAGATAAAAAATATTGTTGGTAGCATCGTATTTCAGAAAGATTTAAAGGAAGTGTTGAAGATTTTGATTCTAAGATTCATTCACTATTTTATACACATTTTTTTTTTTTTTTTTATCACATTCATCTGTTGACAACGAGAATAAATTGTATAAAATGGAACGGAAACTAAGAGTACTACTGTACCCAAAAAGTAAGACCAATTTTTTTTTTTTTTTCAAAAACTCATTATTTATACTTCCAAATTTATTTCATCGCCTTCAAAGTAATCCCGTCCGGACACAATGCACTTATGCCAACATTTTTTCAATTCCTCAATGCATGCTAAAAAGGTCATCGGCAGGAATGGCCTTCAAAGCGCTCTGAGATTCACGTTGAATCTCTTCAATCGATTCAAAACGGTGTCCCCGTAGTGGTCTTTTGAGTTTAGGGAATATCCAGATGGTGGTAAATCAGGTGAATACGGTGGTTGTGGAACGATATGGCTTTCATTTTTGGCGAAAAGGTCACGAAGAATCAATGCAGTGTGAGCTGTAGCAATCAGCGTTTTCGGTACCAATCGAGATTTGACGCGTTTGAGGCCCAAAATGGAATTGACCGATCCTTTTGAAATTCCAACATCATCAACAAGGTTTCTAATTGTAAATCGACGGTTTGCAAGCACCAAATCTTTAATTTTTTGAACGTGAGCTTCGTTGGTTGAGGGTCGACTAGAGGGCTCTTCGTCTTCAACGCGTTCTCTGTCTTCTTTGGACTGTTTATACCACTTCTAAACATTTCTTTTCGATATAGTTTGCTCACCGAATGCCTTCTGCAATATTCTATACGTTTCCGGAACAAAAATTTAATGCAAGTTCTTTGCTGAATTAATTCAGACATTTCAAAATAAGTAATAATATAATAATTCAGTACATACAATATGAATATTATATAAGTAATATATATTATTCAAATAATAATTCAGACATGTTTTAGCGTCTCACAAAGCCAAGCGTAACTCAAACACTAATGAATATTTTGACGTCAAATTTCACACGGATGTCAAGGACAGTGCCAGCAACCTAAAAAAAAGAAAATTGAAATCCCATAAGCCCTGTGAACTTCAAATTGAAAATTGGTCTTACTTTTTGGACACAGTAGTATATAAAGGAGATGTTTATGAAAAAGTCGATAATCATTTCATAATTTTTCTCGTATATTATAAAAAAAATATTAAAAATATAAATTCCATAGAAAATCTCGCAATCCATTCTAAAATATTGCAACACCAAAAAAATATTTACAGGTTCAAGATGTCAAAAACGTCGAGTTTTTTTCCCCCTGTAGAAAAGCCGAAAAAATGTCTCTCATTTTCGTCAGCCTTTCATGTCTCACTGGTCATCCGATGAAAGCAGATAAGATAAAAATTTTGTAGGTAGCATTGTATTTTAGAAAGATTTAAAGTGGGTGTTAAAGGTTTGGTTTTTAAGACTCATTGTGTATTTTATACACATTGCTTGATCACAATCAGCTGTTGACATCGAGATAGAATTGTATAAATTGGAATGGTAACCAACAGTATGTTTTAATAAATATAGCACTATCATTTTTGTATAAAAGGAATGTTTACTAAAAAATAGGTAATCATTTCATATTTTTATTATACATTATGAAAAAGATAAAAAATTTTAAGCCCTGCAAGGAGATAGAAAATATCGCAATCCATTCTAAAATATTTTAATACTAAAAAAAGCTTTTGTATTTACAGCTTTAAGATGTCAAAAATGTCGGCTTTTTTCTTCTGTAGAAAAGTCGAAAAATGTCTCTCATTTTCGTCAGCATTTCGTGTCTGACTGGTGATTCGATGAAAGGAGATAAGATAAAATTTTTGTAGGTAGCATCGTATTTTAGGAAGATTTAAAGGGAGTATTAAAGATTTTGTTTCAAGACTCATTTTGTATTTTATACACATTGCTTGATCACAATCAGCTGTTGACATTGAGATAGACTTGAAGAATAAAAAAACACAGTGTTGTTTATATAAGTTCACCAGCATCATTTTTTTAAAAAAGATGTTTACTAAAAAATATGTCATCATTTCGTTTGAAAAATATTAAGACCTGCAATTGCATGGGGATAGAAAATCTCGCAACTTATACTAAAATATTTTTAATGCCAAAAAATATTTACAGGTATAAGATGACAGAAAGGCTGTTTTTATCGGAAGAAAAGACGAAAAAAATGTCCCATTTATCTAAAGTGGTCTTATAATTTGTGATTTGTTATCCCTTAATTAAGCCAGAAAGTTTGTAAAGAAAATGATTAATGAATAGCTTTACTGTGGAACATAGTTTATTTAAAACTTAAATGAAGGAGTTTGCAAAAAGAATCAAAGATAATTGAAAGCAAAGATTTATAAAAACCTAATGAAGGTTTAGAATAAATATTTGAAATATAATTATATAATAATCTCAATATCAAGAAATATTTTTTCCAACAGAAGTAAAATCATGTCGTTGTTAATTTTCTCTTTGTTTTCTCAATAATTATCACTCGCCCTAAAAAATTTGGTAAATAGTAAAAATTATACAATAACATAATTTAAAACAAGAATGGTTTTTTATACCCATCTTGTAATAACAATTCAAAAATAAATGGCTTATTTATAATAATCTTGTAATAACAATTTAAAGAAGAATGGCTTTTTTACACTGATCTTATAATAAAGATTTGATCTTTTATGTAGAAGTAGTTATATATTAATTTCTATAACAACTAGAAATGTCTATTTATTAAATATAATTTAGGCCTACAGATATCCTCTTCTTTGTTTTATTAATAATCATTGCTGAACAATCTTTAGTCAATTTTAAGTATGTGGTCTTGATAAATTTTCCCTTGCCTTTCAATAAAGTTTTACGGTATGCAAAAATGATTTAAAAAACTAAAACAGCTTTTATCTAAAGAATTATTATATTCAAGAACCAACTCATTTCTTTTCCCCAATATTTTACCTGTTTTTTTTAAAGAAATAACGAAATTCGTATAATCTTTACTTTTCTATTTGTTGAAAGGAGCAAATCGAGCTGTTTGAAAACACGTTAAGTAATATATTAAAATATGCATTAATATTAATAATAGAAATATGAGTAGTTTATTTAAATTGTAATGTAACTGATAAAACTGCTAGTGGAAATGAACTAAGATAGAAACAGGTGCTTAAAATTTTAAGAATTATTAATAGAAAAGAGTATATACACACTGGCTAGAATGATTAAGAAAAAAGGAGATATCCATATTGTACCTGAATAAGTATATACGAATACGTTACAATTTTAAACCAAAGTTGATGATCGTCAATTTGTTGAATAACCATAATAATTTAAAAAAAAAAAAAAAAAAAAAAAATGACGTTAAAAACATAATTTTTTTTTTTTCTACGGAAGAAGCTTCTTTCAGAAGAAAAAAAATGTATTTACTTAAATATTTCTGTAATTGACTCCCAGAATAATATATATTACAATTTAGTCTCTATATTATAATTAGTTAATTTAAGATAAAAGGACATATCCATATTATACCTGAATAGGTATATCCAAATACGTTAGAGTTTTAAACCAACTTTGATGATTGTCCATTTGGTGAATGGCCATAATAATTTCAAAACAACAACAACAAAAAAAAATGACGTTAACACCAGTAAAAACTTTTCATTTTCTAAGAAAGAGTCTCTCACGGGACTGGAAAAAAAAAAATTATTTACTTAAATATTTCTATAATTGGCTTCATAAATAATATATGTCACAATTTAGTCACTATGTTATACTATGTATACTATGTTATAAGCCAACGGCCGTACCATGCTGAATATACCGGTTCTCGTTAGATCACCGAAGTTAAGCATCATTGGGCGCGGTCAGTACTTGGGTGGGTGACCACCTGGGAACACTGCGTGCCGTTGGCAAATTTGGGACCTGAATGGCCGAGTGTCTAGCGCTCTGGCGCTCGATGCCACAGGTTTCGGGTTCGAATCCCGGCGGTGCCATGGATGTTTGTAGTGGTTCGGAATCCACTTTAAGCCCGGTCTTCTATGACTGTAAGAGCGTCACGGAGCAAAAGTCAGGCTTCTACCTACGGGTGCTCCGTCACAACAGAAGCTGCTTCCTTCCCCTTCAATCATGAGTCCATATGGGCTCGTGGGCTTGGCCAGCCAAGTGGGATAAGAAACAACAAAACAACAACAAATACTATGTTATCACTATGTTTAATTAGTTAATTTTAGTTAATTTAAGATAAAAGGACATATTCATATTGTACCCGAATAGGTATATCCGAATACGTTGCAATTTTAAACCAATGTTGATGATCGTTAATTTGGTGAATAACCATAACAATTTTAAAACAAAAATGAAGGGAAAAAAAGGTTTCCTTTTCTACTGAAGAAACTTCTCTCAGGATACAGGAAAAAAAAAATTGTTATTTACTTAAATATTTCTATAATTAGTTTCAAAAATAACATATGTTACAATTTAGTCAATATGTTATAATTAATTTAGTTAGTTAATTTGTAATCTAATTTAGCTAATTTTTAATCTAAAATACACAAAAGAAATGTTCCCAAAATTTCTTAATGAATTAGCTAATCGACTAGCGCGTCTCTTGGCCAATATAGCTTTCTATCGGGAACTGATATCTGATATCCTATTCCGGAAGCTAGCTGAAAATTATCATCTCAGGTATTGCAAGATATAAGTTAGAGGCGAAAAAAAATTTTTTTTTTTTAAGGCTTCACATTTCGTAAAAAGAATCAAATGCAAGTCACATTTGGAGCGGCAAAAAATTAGGCTAAGCAATTAGTGGCTTCTCTGTATTGACAGATATGAAGAGATGAAGAGCGAGCGCCCAATTATGGTGACTTCAGTGAACTCTAGCCAGCGCAAGGCTGATGGCACAGAGATACGATAACACTTGATGGATAGACGAGTAGGGAGGACTCCCTTTTGCTTCTTTACGAATGGCTGCCCATAATCCATTTACTCTTATCAAAAGGCCCTTCAAAAATAAAAATATAATTAACTTATGGAAAATACTATATGCCTTCTCTGGAATGTCCAGCTAGTTTCAAAAAGAATTTTCTTCTGAATTTAAAGATACTAGTATATCTATATTTTTTGAAGATGATTGAGTTATTTGGTATTTTCTTTAAAAATTTGATGGTAATTATAAAAGAAAAGCATGTGATGGACATTTTTGTGAACATTCTCTATAAATTGTTTTAATACTAAATAATGAACTATTTGTTATTTGGTTTTAAGACTCATTTTAGTTTTCTTTAACTTTTAAAAATGTAAATTATAAGCGATAGTTTTAAAAAAGTGTATGGAAACAAACTTGAGTGTTTATTTTACTATAAAAAAAAACAAAGTAAAACCAAAAAATAAAGAATAAATATGAAAAAAATCCCTTTTGATTGGGGGAGGATGAAAAAAATTCTGATTTGTCAATTGGGAACGGCAATTGTTCAAATAATTATAATTTGTCACCTGGAAAAGGTAATTGTTGAAATGTTTATAATTTGTCACTTGGAAAAGGTAATTGTTCAAATATTTATAATTTGTCACTTGGAAAATGTAATTGTTCAAATATTTATAATTTGTTACTTGGAAAAGGTAATTGTTCAAATATTTATAATTTGTTACTTGGAAAAGGTAATTGTTCAAATATTTATAATTTGTTACTTGGAAAAGGTAATTGTTCAAATATTTATATTAGTATAAAAAGTTAAAGAAAATTCCATGCTTATATAAAACTAGTTACAATTCAGATGCGAACGAAATAATTCAGATAAAAAAATAATAAATGTATATATATGAAGGAGGATATATTAAGTTATAATTATTTCAATCTACTTTCCATCACCTTTTTTAATCCAATTCCACGGATGGAAGATTTAACACATCTTATACTATTCATTTCATTGTGTGTATGGTAAAAAACTCACCATTTCTATTTTGGAAATCGCGAATAGAAGAATTGACAAACTCATTCGTTACACATTTCAATATGTACTTGTCTTGTTACTTACTTCTTTGTATACATACAAGAGTAAATTAACAGTTGTTGTCTTGATAGCGAATAATATATCTCTTGTTTGGAACTAACGAGAAAGAAATTCTATCCGCGAAAAACATTTGAAATGTTTCCTTTCAAAGGGAAGGGGATGAAGTCTTTGATCCCCAAGTAAGTGATGAAAATCCTTTAAAGAAAGGTGGTTTTCTTCTCAAACACTTCGTTGGCCAACACACCACCACAGTCACTTAAACTTTCAACGTCCCTTTTTGCCCCCTGCTGAACTCACAAGAGCGGATTTACTTTCTTTGAGGCACGTTCCATGCTGTGTCGGGGTTACCACAACTCCTGTTGGGACTCGACAATTGCAATAAAGTGGAAAGTAGGGTTGGAAATGGAAGTAATCACTCTTGTCACCCCTCAACCCCCTTTCCGAGGAAACGTCTGAAGGGGGGAGTAAGCAGCCCCCTTCAAGAAAAGTGGAAGGATATTCTGGATTGATACACCGAAATAGATATGCGGAGAGATTAAACACTTAGGGTCTGAAATGGGGAGGGGGGTTAAACAGAAGCAGTTATGGCTCGAAAAGATGGGGGAAAAATCCCCGTATTACATATTTTTTTATACTTGTTTACAACGAACTTGTATACAAAAAGTTCACAGTTTATATTTATTCCTGCTCACGTTTTTCTGGTACATACAGTATAGCAATATCTCACTCACACGCTTAGGTGCAAAGGGACCAACAAAAACTAACGTAATTGATACCCAAATCAATTTTAAGAAATAATAAAGTATACAAAAAAAAAAAAAAAAAAAAAAAAAATCAATGATTGTATTTGGATTTATTTCATCTAAATAGTTGTGACAGTTAAAATGTTAACCTATTTTTGTAAAATATGTATAGAATTAAAATATGTATTTGTTAACATATTTTTAATATTTACTTATTCTGCAAATAATGCGTATCTCTCCTGTTTTTATCAATTAAAAAACGTTTTTTCAAATACATTAAAATGAGAAACTTGACTCAAATGAATTTTTAGGTGGTTTACAATGCTGTAACAACCTCTCAAATGTCAGAGAATCTCGGAGAATAGCATAGAAAGATTAATTTTTTAAAATGAGATGACTGAAAATGTATTTTGAGTGAAAATTTTTGAGTGAATATATATATATATATATATATATATATATATATATTACATATATACAGGTGAAAATTAAAACAAAAAAATATCACTATACCTTTGGACCAGGACCTTTGTAATCGACAAATAACTATCTAAGACGTAAAATAAATGACATGTGAGTGAAGTTTCAGAAATCTAAACATTTTATATTGATGTTTACCATAAGAATTATTAGTTCTATAAATTAAGATACAATTAATCTAAGAGAACCCGTGAATAAGAAAAAACTTTAGAATAGTGATCAGTTGAGATCAAATGCGAATTATATTTTTTATATGTTATATATTATATTTTTAAACGTTTTTTTAATGTTACAATCATGCGGGTTTTATAGGATGCGCTGATGTTAAAATGGAAACCATAAAGTATGTAACCATTTTTAATTGCTTGATGAGTACTATGTTTGAAAATTACGTTACAAATGGGAAATGCTGAATGATTAACAATTTATCTTATTTGAAACCTGCGTTAACAATGAGGAGACCATTTCTGAAATCCGAAGATCTGTTAATGTCATTTTGTCGTTCTTGGCTTCTAGATAAGATGTGAGCGTTCTCTTTGAAAAGGAAAGGTGTATCCATTAAATTAATTAAACGAGTATTACTTATGAGCTTTTATCTCAAGCAGTTGCTATTACGTAAAGTATTGAAGCATTGAGGTGAGATATACGTAAAGTATTGAAGCATTGTAAGAGTTTTTATGCATTTGTAACAGCATTTGTTTCAAAATTATTGTAATTTCTTAAACATTGAAAACCTGTGGTTGCATAATTGAATACAATGGGAACAAAATGTTCTCCTTTTCTTTACAGGTAAGGAAAAGAAAGGACTTACGAATAAAGACATTCCCTTAGTATATATTTTAAATTTCGAATGTTTAGAGAAAATATATATATATATATATTTTTTTTTCAGTAACCCGGTGACAGGAAAGAAACTCCATTTGTCGTGAGCTGATTCCATCATGTATAAAGTCCCATAAAATCATTCGTTAAAATAGCTTTAAAATTCATTTTGAGTCTAGATCAGACTACCATTTCTACTTCCCTTACAGATGCAAATTCCTATGTAAAATCTAAACTTATTATTCCTTCTAAGATTAAAACTAAATACCAAATTACAGAACTAAATGTTGACAGAAAAACAGCTACTACTCTCACAAGATTAAGGATAAAATACCACAAAAATATTAAAATTTCTTCTGGTGGCGTTAAAAAATACCAAAAATGGGGCTACTGACCTCATGTCGAGCTTACCCTCATTATGTCTTTGATTTCCCAGCTGCTGCAAACGCTATACATTGCCTGGACCATCCCTCTGCAGAGGATTTATACTCCGAGCTGGCAATCAACATAACCAATATTATTCGGAAAAATCACGATATTTGATTTTCTTGTACTCTCCAGGGGATACGACAACAACAACATTTCATTTTGATCAAAAATAATTTTTTTTAAATTAGTGAGTGAATAGCAATATTGCGTATTAGTATCCTTCAACTACGACACTAATCAGTACACAGAAAAATATAACGAACAAGATTAAACATGTTTCTTAATCGTAAGAACCTTATCATTAAGAAAATCGCCGTTTTCCTAAGTTAATTACAACCACTCTTCACACGTGAATGACACTTCGTTAAAAATGACTATTATTTGGCACAATATATTTTATGAGAATATAAAATGTCTACAGTATGATGAGGACACTATGCCATAAGCTTTATACCAACTAGAGCCATTTTTTAAATTTTGAGCCGGCTCAACTTCTTTGAACATTACATAAATTTTAGAACACTACGCCAAATGAATCTTATATATATGAAACTTAAAATATATATATATATATGATTTTACGTTAGTAAACACTACTTTCGAGTTGCACTTTTTGGAGTTTATTAAGAAGTCATTGCAACAAGACACGCACCGAGGATATTGTTTTAGAAGTTAAGAAAAATAAAGCGTAACTGATTATGAAAGCTCGGTATGTCATAGTAAACTATGAGTATTATAATAGGTATCCGAAGTATAAATTCCATATATTAATTATTTTATTCATCATTTTTATATAGCACTCATTTGGTTCAAATACTTAAAAAAGAGAGCATTGAGAAGCACTGTGAAAAAATAAATAAAAATAAAATAAAATAAATAATAATAAAATAAAAAATTCTAAAATTACACCACATAAACAATTTATAAATAAACTTTTTTTTTTTTTTTTTTTTTTTTTTTCGTTTATGCCAACTTTAACAACTAAACCAGAAAAAAATGTCAAATTCAGGCGCAATAATAAAATTGACACTGATAAAAAAACAGTGATTCATTGAAATACTAAACATTTAACAAATCAATTGGCTTAAGTGGAAAGTGGCAATAAATATAAGTTTGAAAACTTGCATCCATTTCACTCATGGACTTGTTTGTCTCAAGACTACCCCTTCCCCACAGTGAGCGTCTGATTGCAACTGATCATCTTATAAATGACAAGTTGAATTCCTTTAAAAATATATCAGGCTTTACTAAATACTCGTACGATCTATTGAAAGAAAAGGATTTAGATTTGACTATTATTCAGCTATCTTTATAATAAGATTTAAACCCACTAGAGACTTTTTTACGATTTGACGTCATGAGTCTGTTGGCTATTCTGGGAGCTTTTTAAATTTACGAACCTCATTTCGGATAAATCTTATAGATATGTAACTTGAAAAATAAGATATCAATAAATTAAGGCTCCTTTTGTGATATATTTTGCGAGAGTTATACAAATGTCCTTGCAACTAATCATCTCACGAGGATAAGTAGAATTCCCATAATAATACATCAGACTTCTACTAAATGCCTTTACAATCCATTACAAGAAAAGATTTAGGTCCCTTCATTATTCAGCTATCTTTATCTAAAATTAAATAGATTCCTGAAATTAATGTCCTTGAGCTAAAACTAGTAGTTCTTTTCTTTTACATGGGTAATTCAAAACCATCAACTTGCCAACCATTATCAAAGTTCCATCTACAGCAAATGAATTTCTGAGTTGTTTTTCCCAATTTTCCATCTCATTAGAAAGATCATTTCAAAAACCATCTAAATATAAAAACGATGTGATGTACTGTAAAAGTAAAAAAGTTAAAGCCTTTTTGTCTTCTACTATTTAAAACATTACCAATTTGGTATTATTTATATATATTTAGCTACATGTTATCCTATCGATGGTATTTCAGTCACAAGACGAATTTGATATAATTCTTATTCATTTAAACCACGTTTGTTTCATTTATTTTAAAATGAACTGTATACGTATGAGGTTAAATATTTTGCTCTGTGCTGGATTATTATAGATAGCAAGTAAAGCAGGAAAAAGTTTTATAAAGAATATCAAAATTATAAGTGAATTTGAATGATTAGCATATATTTATAAACAGTTTTTGATATTTTTCAAACATGAAGGAATTTACACTAAACAGAAAAAATAATAATAAAACTTTGTTTTTAATAAAATATTAAATTCGTACTGACATATTTTTGCTTTTAGACGAGAAAGAACAAGAATATATCGGCTGAAGAATCATTTCCTATATGATGTCTTGATATGATGTTCCTATATGATCCTTTCTTACACCTATATGATGTACTGATAACGTGAATTAACAAAATGATTGATGGAGTTAATCCAGCTAACATAAAATTTACATGTTGTATTAATTGATTTAATATTCAGTTATTTCTCTTCAACGATCCAACACATTTTCCAAACAATTCAAATTTTTGAATTGGAAAAAAAAAGGGGGGAAAAAAAACAAAAACAAAAAATGAATACCGCAAAACGTAGAGCGTTATTCTTGCAATGAATAACGCTTTACATTTTCTCTTTGTGATTGATGCATAAAAATCAAGAGGTTTAAGAAAATTTCTAAAAAGCTGTAAGTCTCCCGTGACAAACAGAAAAGTTGGCTTATATTAAATATGAAAATCGGCTGGCAAGATGAGGTAATTAGATACAGTCTGAATTTACTTTACACACACAAAAAAAAAAAAATATTAAAAATAAATTGAAATTAAAAAGAAATAAAATTAATTATTCATTTGAAATATCTTCTCAGAAATTTTGTTTTCTTACTCCATTCAGTCTCTTCAATTGAATGTAAACAGATATTAACAAAACAATTGCTTCGATTGAATCTTGATATATATCCTTAATTAATCATCAATATTTTCCTTAAACCTTTCAAAATAATTTATAATTTTAATTCGCCCCTGTAATCATTCATCTAAGAAAAAGCATAAATATTGAGCAAACAATTTTATAATTTAAAAGTAAATTTGATTTTTTTTTTTTTTTTTTTTTTTTCAAGTCACATTTTTGGTCTGATTTGGTTATTTAGTTCGCTTTGGTATGCAATGGTTTAAAAAAAAAACCTTCATTGCTCCATAATGATATCAAAGAATGGAATAATTTGATCAATTATCACTATTCCAATATTCCCCAGATCTTTATAATACAGAACTTTCACTTATGAAGTGGGGAAAAAAATGACTATAAAAGCTAATTAAACCGAACTATTACTTATTTTCCCAATCAAAATTTTTTTAATAAAAATATTAAATTAATAAGATCTGTAAGATTTCTTTAAATGTTACCTATAGTGTTTTTTTTCTATTTTTTTGTATGTTTGTCAAGAACCCCCAAACAAAACGTTCATTGACATTAGGTCAATTTTTTAATTACCTAAAAGTGGCACTAAATCACTAACTTAAGAAGATTCGGATGATAAAAAGTTGGTTCCATTAGCATAAAATAATGAAAAGCCTTATCTGTCGTTTAAAAAATGAATTACTGTATATTTGAGGTGAATACAGATGCAGACCTTTCAACAATTCGAATATTAAAAAAATAATAAAAACAAACTTAAGAATTGCAATAAAAAATGTATTCAAAAGAAGTGTTATGAGGCTTTGATAAGAAGAAGATATCTAATAGAAGTTTTGGCTTCAAAAAGAAAAGAACTTATGCCGACGAGATAAAATAGAGTTGGTATAATATTATTATTATTTTTTCTTGTTTTTCAATAACATTATGAAAATATGATGATCAAAAACATATTTTTAATTATGTTGTAAAATATAATAAATATACAGCATGATAGTAGAAACTGAGGTGAGAGAAAAAGTCTGAAGATATAAATTTGAAACAAGGAACACCTTTTCAAATAAAATCAATTACAGAACTCAAACGCATAAAAAAAAAAGTTTCAAATCCTTATCACCAGATCTTGATCTATTTAAAAGCTAAAATGAAATATCAAATTTGATCATTATCTAGATCTGGACTCAGCGATGCATTTTATTTTCCATCAACTTTATCTGGTGCTAGTTTGAAAAAATAAAATAAAGCACACGCCGAAATAATTCATAAAAATGAGAAGTAAATCGAGCTTAAAATCTTCAAAAAAAGGTTCATATATCTCCCATGGGAGGGAAACGAAAAAAATATCGTCATAGAAGTTTAAAAAAAAAAAACACATCAACAACAAAAGGAAACGTCAAGGAACACCAAACAAAAAATGAAAAAAAGGAGGGTAGAAAAATAATAAAGAAAGAAAAAGGCCGAAAAAAAAGGCGCCAGTCGCCAAAACCTGTAAACCTTGCTCGGAACCGCAACCTTGCGAAGCCGGTCCCTGGAATTCGACGGTTTCTTATATAGAGCTTCATGAAGTTGTGAGTGGCAAATGGGCGGTCCCCAGACGTGGCTGCAAGCGGTCCGAGATCCCGCCTCACTGTGCTCGCCCACTGACTCAGTGAATTGAGACATCAAATTGAGACGGCTCTTCAAAAGAGAGAACTCACTCCGTGATAATGAGTGGGGTTTCGCAGCCAGGAACAAAGGGATGCAAGAGGGTGGGAGGGCACGCGCTCTGTCAAAATTCGCGCCAACTTGCTCTGCCGACAAAAAGCGGATATCTATTTGCGCGATCTTTGGTGTTTCAAGACACCCCGAATCGTTAACTGCATGAAAAGGGTTAGGAATTGTAGAAGAGATCCGGAAAATAAGTTTGATGAATGAACTACTATGGGGGGTAACTGGTTCCAGTTCTTTATCTTCTCGAGGTAGAAAAATAGCAACCGTTTCTAATGTACTCCCAGTTTTAAGTGCGGAACTAGAACTCGCTATGAAGTAACTACTACGACTATTTGGAAAAACTGTGAAGATTTTTTCTTTTTTTCCCTCCAGATTTCTTGATTTTGATTTTTAAAAAATCAAATGATACATTTGGAAAACAAATAGGTTTGATCCCTATTTTAGTAGGCTCACATTATGCATAGGCCTGACTCGTAGCGAGAGGAAAATGTGGCAGTTAGTTTGCAGGAGGGTTAATGTTCAAATCCTCTAATGGTGTCCGCTAATAAGAAAATTCGATGGCTATTGTGATAGCGTGTGCAAGAGGCTTTCATCGATAGTCAGATTGCCAATGGATGTTTTTCTGGTGTTCTCCCATATGACAGCGGCCTGATGGCCAAGTGGCTAGCGCTCTGGCGTTTGGTACCACAGGTTTCAAATTTGAATCCTGGCGGTGGCATGGATGTTTGTTTGTGGTTCGGAATCCATTTTAATTTGTAAGTCTCGGTCTGTTTAGCCCTCGTGTGCACAAAATGATCGTAGAGCGACAAACTAAATCAAACCCATGTGGCACGCAAATGCTGATCTGTTATCCCTAAATGTCCTCCCAAAAGGTAGTGCCCTACTTTCACCATCAATCGGTAGACTGTTCACGGTATTGATATGACGCACAACAGTGTATTGTCAAAAATAAATAAAGTTCATGCAAACCATGAGTTTTGTATTACTCAACAAATAAAAAATTAGAATAAGAAATAAATTCAAAATTGGAAAATGGAACATAAGACATTATGCAATAAAATATTTGCACAATAAATTTGTAAAATATATTTTTTGTTTTCTATTTATAAGTTTTCTTTTGTCCGGTTCTGATAAATTTTTTTTTAATATCTTTTATTAATTTACAAAGGATGCTACACTGCATTATGTCTATCAAAACTGATATTTTTCATTCAAGTTTGATGTAGTTTGTTCCTCAAGCTTTCAACTCCCATTGAAATTTCTCATAAAAAAAGTAAATGATCAAATAAATACATATTAATCTAAAGAAATATATTTTTCTTATAACTATATTATATCTACGTTCAATACATAGTTTTTAAAAGTAGCACACAGAAATTGTTTGAACATATTTAATTAAAATATGCTCCATCTACAAAACATTTTACAAAGAACTCCTTTGACTTATAGTCAATAAATTCACTAAAGATTGTTTTGACAGCTTCGTAATTGACAAAGCATTTATTCTTAAAAAAAAAAAAAAAAAAAAAAAAAAAACCGATTCCAAATGTTTAAATAATAGGTAGTCAGTGGGAGACTAGTGGGGTGAATATGGGGAATGAGGCAGAAGCTCAAATTCCAACTCATTCAGCTTTTGAAGTGTGATTTGTGAAAAGAGTGGTCTTGCATTATCATAGAGAAGGATAACGCCTTTTCGATTCATCAACGCTGAGTCTGATAACATCTATTTTTGATGCACATTATCAACTGTTGACAGTAATACATAGTAATACTATGTATTAATTGTTTGACCTATTCCCAGGAAGTTGTAATGGATAACTCCCCTTGAATTCCACCAGAGCGTCATCGTTGTCTTCTCTATAAGCTTCGTTTAGGGGCGCGTTCTGTCTTTTCATTTGCTTTTATCCAATAGCTGAGTGTGCATGATTATCATACAATATCCACCTTTCATCACAATTAAAGATAGGGCCCAAAAAGAAAAATTTTTTTGCTGAATACAGAATGAGGAATCTGTAAGCATTGCAATTTCTGCCTATGTATAAACTCGTGTGGAAACCATTTGTCAAGTTTTTTCACCTTTTCAAGCGCTGTAAGATGTCTGGAAACTGTTGCAAGGCCTACTCCAAGATCAACAGTGGGGTTAACCATTTTGCCTTCAGAACATCATTACATTGGCTCTTTCAGATCTTTCACGTAGTTCATTTTACTTCTCAAACCACTAGGAAGGCATTAGCTGTATCAATCCCAAATGCAGTATTAAGGTTTCATGATGCTTGGCAGCAGAATGTCCAAGTTTATATTCCTACAGAAAAAGGATCCATATTTTGTGGGATTCTATGTTTCTATTTGTGTCAGATTTTCTTAAAAAGCTGTAGTCGAACGAATATACAATTAGACAGAGCATAGAATAAGCAATAAAATGATATATAACATTCTTATTTAACAATAATGGAAGATTATATATATAGAGAGAGAGAGAAATTTCAGCTAATACTAAAAAAATTCATTGTTTATTTCATGTGGAACAACCTAATAATAATGACTTACATATCTTAGCCCGAATAGTTAAAACGTTATTTATGAATATTTAAAAATTAATCTGTAACCATTTTAAAATTGTTAACCGATTATATTAATCTAATATGTTTAAAAGCTCCTTGAGAACATAAATAACTGATTAGAGTTTACAAATTTTTTGAATGTGCAAGAAAATGCATAATACTTTTTTTTACAGCAAATAAACTTCTACACTTCTTTGAATATTATGAAAAATTAAATTGAAGAATATTAATTCTAATTACTATGTCGTATTGATAAATAATGTGTAAGATCAACGGGCTGTCACCATAAGTAGCTTATATTTTTATTAATAATTAATTTTAAAAGGTACCAGTATGCATCTTAACAGGATGATAAACTGAATTTTGATGATTAAGAATTATTCAATTGATATTTAAAAATTTTTTTAATTGAAATTTTTGACACAGTGATGACTTCCAATCTTATTTTAATAAATGTTTCTTTAAATTATTTAATTTATATTATTTTTTTTTGCAAATTTTAATAATTTTCCATTTTCATTTGATATCTTCCATATTGGTGGGCTTTATGTTCCATGTATAACACGGTCGGGTGTATATATGTCACCAATGGGTGATCATGAGAAAGCTTTCTTTTGTGCTTTATGATGCGAGGAATCCAAAAGAATCTTCAGGACTAATCATCTTGCATTTGAGTGTCGCATGGGTGAAAAACTGGGGGACTTCCATTAAGTCAGTACGAGATCCTGACTTAATGGAAGTCCCCTAGATACATTGACATATTCACTGAAGTGACAAAAGTCATGGGATAGCAATATGCAAATTTTCAGATGGCAGTAGCATCGCGTAGAACAGGTATAAATGCGCAGTGCTTTCGCAGAGCTTTCATTTCTGTTCAAGTTATTCATGTGAAGAGGTTTTGACGTGATGATGACCGCACGATGGGAATTAACAGACTTGGAACGCGGAATGCTAGTTGGAGCTAGACGCATGGGTCATGCCATTTCGGAAATCGTTAGGGAATTCAACATTCCCAGATCGACTGTGTCAAGAGTGTGCCGAGAGTATGAAATTTCAGGCATAACATCCCACCATGGACAGCGCAGTGGTCGACCGCCTGCACTTAACGACCGAGACCGGCGACGTCTGTAAAGAGTCGTAAATTTTAACAGACAAGCAACACTGCGTCAAATAACCGCAGAAATCAATGTGGGATGTACAAGGGACTTGTCTGTTAGAACTGTGCGGAGAAATTTGGCTTTCTTGGGCTATTCCAGCAGAAGACCGACTCGAGTGCCTTTACTGACAGAACGACATCGCTTGCAGCGACTCTCATGGGCACGTGAGCATATCGGTTGGTCCCAAGATGAATGAAAACCGTGGCCTGGTCCGATGAGTCACGATTTCAGTTGGTAAGAGCTGATGGTAGGCTTCGAGTGTGGCGCAGACCCCACGAAAGCCATGGACCCAAACTGTCAGCAAGGCACTGTTCAAAGCTGGTGGTGGCTCCGTAATGGTGTGGGCTGTTTTTCATGGCATGGAATTGGTCCTCTGCTATGGTGCGACTGGACCGAACATTGACTGGAAATGCTTATGTTCAGCTACTTGGAGATCACTTGCAGCCATTCATGGACTTCATGTACCCAAACAACGATGGGATTTTTATGGATGACAATGCGCCATGTCACCGGGCCACAACTGTTCGCGATTGGTTTGAAGAACATTCTGGACAATTCCAACGAATGATCTGGCCACCTAGATCGCCCGACATGAATCCCATCGAGCATTTATGGGACATCATCGAGAGGTCTGTTCGTGCCCAAAATCCTGCACCATCAACGCTTTCACAATTATGGACGTCTATCGAGACAGCATGGCTCAATATTCCTGCAGAAGACTTCCAACGACTTGTTGAGTCCATGCCACGTCGAGTTGCTGCACTTCGCCGGGCGAAAGGAGGGCCGACACGATATTAAGAGGTATCCCATGACTTTTGTCACTTCAGTGTATATTGGATACATTGACATAAGTATCATCAACGTTTCTGAAATCAGTGATTGAAAATGCACATTTCAAAGGATTCAAACCTTAGCCTTATTGCATGCTAGCCGCACCTTTTAACACTGGGTTACGAATCGGGCATTTATACAAAGAAAAAAATTATTTATTATCTTGTCAGTGACTATACAAATGTTTAAGCTGTACTAAAAAGCTCAAGAAGTTTCGTCCCAGATGGAAGTTTAGTAATTACACGAAATTAACCTCAAAATGTAAATAAAAACTTCAAACAGAAATGTTACTTAAAAAAAGTTCGCCATAAATAGAATATAGCAAGATTCTAAATGTATTTAATGAATTCAAAATTAAGACGATATATGTTTTGAAAGAGAACAGAAAATTAGAACAACTGTGATATTTTCTTTCGAAGGGTCTGGGTACAGTTTATGACAAAATGACATAAACTTAACTGATAATGTAGCGTCACAAAGGGACTTTTTAGAATTTGTAAAATGACTGTAACATAAAATGTTCAACAGTGTAATGAAATTTTTAAAATCATAACATTTTCTATAATTTACTTTTTACTTGCCCCATGTCTCAGACTAAACTTAATGAGTCTATTATTTCACTACAGATTGCAAGCAAATTTAAAAAGAAAAGAAATGTTAATAAAACGTGAGAGGAAGGAGTTAATTCGCGACTCATAGAGACTTCCTGTCTCCGCTATAAAGGGAATGTTTAAATATTTAACCTACCTTCATTTTGAAGTTTAGCAGGTCGAAAGCCACCCACGTACACGAATCTCATTCGACCTTGAGCACCCTCATAATTATGCAATAAGGGAACATATCCATATTAAAATCCATAAAAATTGAGAAGAATTTTTAAAAAGTGTACATTCTCCAGCCCTATCCAAAAATTGAAAATCCAATCATTTACATAAAATCTGTTTTTTTTTTTGTTTTTTATTGATACAAAAAGAAAAATATTCTTTTTAAATAACTTTTCCAATTTTTCTAGGCGGGAAATGACTTATGAACATACGTACAGATCAATGCTAACGAAGCGGAAGTGACGTCGAATTGTGAGAATTCCACAGGCATTCATTTAATATTTATTTTTTATTTTATCTGAAAATGTAAAATTTGTTGTAAAATTGTAATTTTTTCAAATACATTGTTTACATTAAAACTATATTATTAATATCACATTAAAAGTTTTAAAAAATTACATTTTCGAAGCTTTTTACATTGATCTCAGTTACGTAAAAAGTTTTTACTTTACTTTTGTAGGTAAATTATAATTTAACTACTGGTTGCCTGATGTTCGAATGACATGCGCTTGATGCCACAGGTTTCAGGGTTCGAGTCCAGACGGTGTCATGGATGTTTGTAGTGGTTCGGAATCTACTTTAAAGCATAGGTCCCGGTCTAATATGACTGTAAGGCGTAAGGCTGACAACCCAACCCCTTAAAAAGTCAACGTCACGGAACCAAGTCAGACTTCTACCTACGGGTGCTCCATCACAACAGAAGCTGCCCTCCTCTTCCATGAGACCACACGGGTTCTTGGACTTGGTCTAGATGTTGTTGTCTACCAAGTGGGATAAGAAACAATAATTTAACTATTAACAAATTTTAAAAAATCATACAGAACTTCCTCAGGGGCAAGATACTTATCTATCCACAAGTACATGTTCTAGCCCACTAAAATAAACCACCAAACTAAAATAAAAATCATCGTTTGTTGAATATAAGATCTATACATATTACACATAAAAAAAATCAAAAGTTGTAGCATTTAATATTTTATCATTTAATTATGTAAACATATCAACTACTTATGTTTCATAGAAATTCTATATCCACAACTAATTAAGATCTATATCAATAACAAATGAAGTTTATTTTCAAAACTAATGTTTAATAATTAATAAATAGATCTCTAAAAGTTAAATTTTATAACTTTTCATGTACTATAAAATTTCCAGTCTAGTCAAATCGAATTTACTAAATTATCTATTAGTAAAAGTTTTAACAAAAAACCCTCTCAAAAGATTTATCGAAAAATTTTCATTAATATATGAGAAAGATTATCTCGGACTTTCTTATGGTGCTACTTAATAGATCAGTAGAGGAAACCCGCCTTGCTACAGATCAAAGCTGCCTGATCATACATATCCATAGAATTTCTGTTTTGGTCACTGTTTTTAAGGAGAAAATGTATACTCCTTTACTGCATATTATGTATATATATACACTGAAGTGACAAAAGTCATGGGATAGCAATATGCAAATTTTCAGAGGGCAGTAGCCTCGCGTAGAACAGGTATAAATGCGCAGTGCTTTCGCAGAGCTTTCATTTCTGTTCAAGTTATTCATGTAAAGTGGTTTTGACGTGATGATGACCGCACGACGGGAATTGACAGACTCTGAACGCGGAATGTTAGTTGGAGCTAGACGCATGGGTCATGCCATTTCGGAAATCGTTAGGGAATTCAACATTCCCAGATCCACTGTGTCAAGAGTGTGCCGAGAGTATGAAATTTCAGGCATAACATCCCACCATGGACAGCGCAGTGGTCGACCGCCTGCACTTAACGACCGAGACCGGCGACGTCTGCAAAGAGTCGTAAAGTCTAACAGACAAGCAACACTGCGTCAAATAACCGCAGAAATCAATGTGGGACGTACAAGGGACTTGTCTGTTAGAACTGTGCGGAGAAATTTGGCTTTCTTGTGCTATTCCAGCAGAAGACCGACTCGAGTGCCTTTACTGACGACAGAACGACATCGCTTGCAGCGACTCTCGTGGGCACGTGAGCATATCGGTTGGTCCCTAGATGAATGGAAAACTGTGGCCTGGTCCGATGAGTCACGATTTCAGTTGGTAAGAGCTGATGGTAGGGTTCGAGTGTGGCGCAGACCCCACGAAGCCATGGACCCAAACTGTCAGCAAGGCACTGTTCAAGCTGGTGGTGGCTCCGTAATGGTGTGGGCTGTTTTTTCATGGCATGGACTTGGTCCTCTGGTGCGACTGGATCGAACATTGACTGGAAATGCTTATGTTCAGCTACTTGGAGATCACTTGCAGCCATTCATGGACTTCATGTACCCAAACAAAGATGGGATTTTTATGGATGACAATGCGCCATGTCACCGGGCCACAACTGTTCGCGATTGGTTTGAAGAACATTCTGGACAATTCCAACGAATGATCTGGCCACCTAGATCGCCCGACATGAACCCCATCGAGCATTTATGGGACATCATCGAGAGGTCTGTTCGTGCCCAAAATCCTGCACCATCAACGCTTTCACAATTATGGACGTCTATCGAGACAGCATGGCTCAATATTCCTGCAGGAGACTTCCAACGACTTGTTGAGTCCATGCCACGTCGAGTTGCTGCACTTCGCCGGGCGAAAGGAGGGCCGACACGATATTAAGAGGTATCCCATGACTTTTGTCACTTCAGTGTATATACACTGGTGTCCAAAAGTTAAGCATAATTGATAATGTGAATAAAGAAGGAACTGTAAATCAGAATGGCGGGAGTAGTTTGGTTAGTTTAGTTGTTAGTCCAACTTAACAAACTTTAAAAATGTTTCACTCCTTCCTCTAGCGTGCAGAGGAGAGCCGAGGTTTGAATCTGCTGGGAGCATTGCTATTGTCCCTGCTTTCAGAAAAGAGGAAACTCGATGGCAATTGTGAAAATATGTGTGTGAAGAATAGAAAGCGATAAACGAATGTCGCATAGAAAGTGGGGTCTAATGTCAATTCTAAAGGTCATCGTTGAAGTCACTACCCTCTACTCATCCCCCGACGGTGGGCTGTTCATAATATACATAAATGGTACATGAGGTCCATCGATGTTAAAACTAAATAAATAAATAAATAAGTCGTTCATGAAAATCTAAAACATCAAAAAACCGTACATTTGGCTCGATCAAGGTCAACCCGATATATAAATGCATTATCGTAGTTAATGAGAAGTTATAATTCATTTATCCGGATTGCATGATTTGGACATACAGATCATGGTAATAATACAAATTGATTTGTGAGCATAAAATTAAAAATCCTCCTGCCAATCAATGATCTATTCCTCGTCAATGCTTTGTAGATACATGTTCACTATTTTTTTTTTCGATATGCACATTTTTCCATCTGAAAACAAAATATTTTCTTTCATAAGAAACAATAACAACCAACAAAAAACAATAAATATAATCGAAATCTCTTTAATTATTCCCTCCCAGATTTCACCAAATTTATATAATGGTTTAACAAGAGCTTACTGTATAATAATTTTAAATTTGATTGTATTTAGATCCTACGACAAAAATGCTATATGTGGTACAACATGGAAATCCGATGTGCGTATGCATGTATAATGAACTTAGTATACTGTTTTAGATGCATCTACTAAAATGCTTCTGTAAATTAACTTTTTGTTAAAATTCTTGCAAAATAATAGCTATTAAATAGCGGATAAGTTTTATTAATTTATAAATATAGTGGTTATGACATATTTTATCGAATGCTTTCTGAACATTAATAAAATTTTCGCTAAATTTGCGATTCATTAAAAAATACCAATTTATAAGACACCTTGCTGCAAAATGCTTGTACAGCATTTAGCATTTTTCTAACTCACTTGTCGATTAAAATCACATGAAACGCCAGCGTGTCAAAACAAAATAAAATAAATTTCTTAATAAATGGAATAGATTATATTTAATACAAAATATTTTTAAGAACTAATAATTAATTTTATAAATTTTTTTTTTATTTACCAGCCCATAAAATTTTTTTCCTTAATTTTAAAAATTTACGCACATACAAAAATTTAAACATATTTTAAATAAGGCAACATCATTAAATAATAACTACTCATACATACACTCAAGAGCCAAAACATTATGAACCCCCCTACATTTTGCAATGAAGTCGCCTGGATGACGTGGAAGGCACGTGATCAGGTGGAAGTGGTATTTAACTACTGCTGGAGAGTCTGAAGAATCATTCTTTCACTTACTTCTGTGTGTGATGGGAAAGGCTGCGGATCTAAGCGACTTTGATAGAGGGCAGATTGTAATGGCTCGAAGGCTCGGAACAAGTATTTCCGAAACAGCACGACTCGTGGGTTGTTCGCAATCTACAGTTGTTAGTACTTATGCAAAGTGGATGAATGACGGTGAAACCAGCAGTAGACGAGATGGTGTTGGACGTCCACACGCTATCAAAGGAAAAGGTTGTCGGAGACTGTCTCGCATGGTGAAGCAAAACCGGAGCAGACGATGGCCGTGTCAGGATACGCCGTCTTCCAGGCGAACAGTTGCTCCCTCAATGTACAGTAGGTCATACACGGGCCGGTGGTGGCAGTATTAGGCTTTTGGGGACGTTCTCTTGGGCGTCTCTGGGACCCGTGGTTGTGGTAGAGCAGACCATGAATGCTACAGGGTATCTGAACATCATTGCGGACCAGTTGCACCCTTACATGGCTTCTGTTTTTCCAGCTGGAAATGGAATGTTCCAACAGGACAACGCCCCTTGTCACAAGGCTAAAATTGTGCTGGAGTGGTTCCAGGAACATGATGCTAAAATCCAGTTAATGTCCTAGCCGCCTAACTGACCAGATCTCAATCCGATAGAACACATTTGGGATGTCCTGGGACGGCATCTCAGAGCTCAAAGACCACCAATTCGCAGTATCTCGGATTTGCGTGACCGTTGCTTAAACATCTGGTACAATCTGTCTCCGGCCATGCACCAAGGACTTGTGGCATCCATGCCAAGGCGGGCTGAAGCTGTGCTGCGCGCCAAAGGTGGGCCAACTCGTTATTGACAGGTGGTCATTAATGTTTTGGCTCTTGAGTGTAGAATGTATGTATAAAAATAAAAAAAGGAAAAAAAAATCATTGATCATTTTGAAAAAAAGAAATATAATTAATATAAAATTAGAATTTGCACATTATTTAAGAAATGTAATAAATATAAATTTAAAATTTGCACATTTTGTCTCTCAAATAAAATTTACCATTTATAATTATTCATTCTTGTTAGGTATTTTAACAATGCTTCATGAATTATTACAACAATAAAATTATAGGGGTAAAAATAATGAGGCTAAAACAATAATAATTTCCTTAAAATGGTTGAGAAAGAAAAACAAATTCAATGGTTAAATGATCATAAAATTGTTTTGTTTGGTTTTGGTTTTGTCGCTCTATGGTCATTTTTTGCACACTTTAGCCTAATTAGACCGGGACTTACAGTTTAATGTGGATTCCGAGCCACGACCAAACATCCATGCCACCGTCAGGATTCGAAATTGTAGCCTGTGGTACAAAAGGCCAGAGATAAAAGTGTTATTATGAAAAGGAAATTTTTATCCCAATCCCGCCCTTAAATTTCATATATTTTCAATGGAAAGCAATTTATGATATTCCAATCTATTATTTCAAAACTGAAATTGAGGTGAAACCGTTTTCCGAAATTGCTTTTATACTTCCTGAATTCGAAACCCAACTAAAAAAATAGCTTTTAAACCTCTCTGAAAGAGTGTTATTTGTTAAGAAAAGTTTTTTTTAACTCTTCTATTCTCAAATAGTGACATTACCTCCGAAATTCCAGAGTGTTTTGTAAAAATAAATAAAATAATAAAGACATTTCTTTACACATCTGCAAACAAATTCATATCGCAAAGACCGTAAATAACATTACAAAAACAAAAAATAAAATAATACGAACGTTTTAACTTTTTGATTACGAGTGCATCAAACCTTGAGGTGCCGAATTAATTATTCCACAAAACTCTGAAAATGTAATTTAGAAGTTTGAAATAAAATGAAATAAAAATAAAAGGGCTCTGAAAGCCGTAGAGCATCGCTATATTATTCCTTTTCACTGTGAAAAGACTTCTCCGACTATAATTAAGCTATTACATTGACCCCCTGGATTCAAAAATACTCAGAGAAAAGACGAAATAATGATAAGAAAAGGCGGGCTTATATTTCCACCGCTTAAAAACAACTGTTTTCAGGAAAAATAGTAGGTTATTTCGTAATTATTTAGCTATTTTTCCGCCGAAAATTTTTATTTTTAAACTTACCATTATGCCGAATTCTAATTTAAACGTAGCGTCTAAATTACATGTTCATTCGTGCATACGAGACAGGAACATCATAATTTAAATAAAATGTTCATTAAAATGATTAGAAGACGAATTCTATAGAAAAGATAATAAAAACGAATACTATTGTTTAATATATTTCAGGTATTTAAATCCTCTAGATTAATTAAGTTTTCATGTAAAATGTTTAATATAATTATAAATCTTGTGGGAAAAAAAGCTATTTTAAGCTATTATTATTAAAGAGTAAATTATGGTATTATGATATTAGCTATAATGCTATATTTCCAGAACTAAAGGCTCGTGCTCACCAAGGCGAGAAGATGCAAGCGAAAAAATTTGACCAATCACTAGCCTCACCGCGATCGCCTGAAACCGGTTTGCAGTCCGCCGCTTGGAGTTGCCCAACTTTCAACTCGAAGCGGTTTTTCACTAGGCGTAATGCTATTTCTGACGTTTCGCTGTGAAGGGGTCGAAAAAATTTTGTCGCTTTCCTCTTGAATCTTAACGTCTCTCGCCTCGGTGGGAACGAGCCTTAAAGGAACAACGGTCATACCATGCTGAATATACCGATTCTCGTTAGAACACCGAAGTCAAGCATCATTGGGCGCGGTCAGTACATGAGTGGGTGACCGCCTGGGAACACCGCGTGCCCGTGGCATTCACACATTTGGGACCTGAATGGCCGAGTGTCTAGCGCTCTGGCGCTCGGTGCCACAGGTTTCGGGTTCGAATCCCGGCGGTGCCCATGGATGTTTGTAGTGGTTCGGAATCCACTTTAAGCCGTAGGTCCCGGTCTCCTATGACTGTAAGAGCGTCACGGAGCCAAAGTCAGACATCTACCTACGGGGTGCTGCATCACAACAAAATCTGCTTCCTTCCCCTTCAATCATGAGTACGTATGGGCTCGTGGGCTTGGCCAGCCAAGTGGGATAAGAAACAACAACAACTAAAGGAAAGGGCTCTTCTTGTATATTATTCTCCAAATATTTCATGATCTTTCGGAACAAATGAATTTAATTTAACACATTGAAGCCGGTATTGAATTGGTATGCAGTGAAAAGTCTATTCTGCATAATATACTTTTCATGATTTAGATCACCAAAAGAGAATTGAGTTTTATTAGTTATGCTTATAACATAGATGGGCGTGAAATAAACCAAGCAATCTAAGAAAGATATTTTTTTTTTGAAAAACCATATCATTTGAAATATAAATTGACACAAAATTAGAAATATTCAAATGAAAGTTTTGCATCATACAGAAACCATTTTTATTTTCTCCATATTCTATCATGACATAAACTATCAAGATATTTAAAACTAGTTAAATATAGAAAAAAAATTTTTTTTTTAAGTTGGGATAAATTTAAAGGATTTAAAAAAGGAAGAAAATAGATTTAAACTGAATACATAAAAATATTTATTCCACGAATTTAAACTCAATAAAATAGAAAAATTAAATAGTTTCTATGTCCAATTGTTTTAATTTCTATGTTAATTAATTTTCGCTCCCAAAAATATTTATAAAAATAATGCTTTATTTTTTAAACATGCTTTTAATTTAAAAGAAAATTATTGGAATATAATTCATGTATTAAATAGGATATTATATTACAATTTTATGATGATATTTTTAGCAATCTAAAATGACGTTTGCTACAATGTTATCGTAAATAAAAATTTGGTTAAAATTAGCTTTTGAGAAATAAAGTCTTTCTTCAGTAAGAATGAATTCTCAGCAATTAAAAATTACTAACTAGATTCCTGGCACTACAATCCATGTTGGACCATGGCCGTCTACCGACTAGCAGATTCCGAAACAGGAAATGTTTTTCTTTTTACGGGGTAGAGTTGTCAGCCCTACAGTCATATTAGATCTCTCAGCTCTAGACACAGTGATGTGATGTGGCGTAGTAGTAGTAGTAGTAGTAGTAGTAGTAGTAGTAGTAGTAGTAGTAATAGTCATATTAGACCAGGACCTACGGTTTGAAGTGGATTCCGAGCCCCTACAAACATCCATGGCACGGCCCACTACTGGCACCCGAAACCTGTGGCACTGAGCGCCAGAGTGCTAGTCACTCAACCATCAGGCTTCATTAAAAAGTACTAAAAATTTTAAAATTTTGTCAAAACAGGAAAAAGATATCTAGATTTGAATCAAGTTTTTTGATGTAGTGGTATTCAAATTCAACAACCTCCCCCTCGCCCCCAATATTTTTCATCATTAAATATCATAGGATTATCAACTTTAAAGTAAAATCAAATTAAAAGTATTAAGAATGTTTCATTTGTATTTGCCAGTAATCAATTTTACTGAAATGTAACATTAACTAAACTACAGCTCTTATGTGAGAAAGAAATGATTGCAGTGAATTTGCATTTTAGTAATTGCAATATTTTATTTTTACTAAAATTTTTTATTAGAAGCTTTTTACAAATATTTTAAAAATACAATTTTAACATCAGAATTATGATATTCGAACATAAAATATTAATGGCAACAAAAATAGTTTCTCTTTTTTGAAACTTTGTAAAAAAAGTAGAAGGACAGCATTATAATGAATGAAAAAAAAAGTGATTTGAATAAGGAATGTTCTTCCCATTGGCCTTAATAACTTCAAATATTCTGTTTGGAAGTGAATTGTATAGATATTGAACTTCTGTTTGTCAAAAATTGTCCCACGAGTCATTCAATGCTTCTCGAAGCTGAGTTAGCGAATCAAATTGCCTCCCATCAGCATAAACTCGACGAACTAGCATTGCCCAGATGTTTTCCATTATATTAAGGTCAGGACTTTTGGCTAGTCATGGTAAAACATCCACATTACTTGTTAGAAACCAATATTTGACTCCAGTCGCGGTGTGAATGGAAGCTCCGTCTTGCTGAAACTTCCACTCTTCATCCCCCAAGTCAGAGCCATAAGGAAGAAGCTCGGAATTCAGCACTTGAATGTAGTCTGTATGTTTTTGCCTACTATTTAAGAAAACCAGACTTGTCCTTCCTCCGTATCCAACAGCCAACCATTAAACTCCCTCCTCCCATTTGTCGTGTTGAATAGTATTCGTCTTCATTCCCCAGACAATGCCAGTAGTGATGATATCCGTCTGGACCGTCTAAGTTAAATTTCTTTTCATCAGAAAATATCACAGAAGTCCATTCTGTAGTCCAGGACATGTGCTCCTTAGCCCACGCTAAACGGTTATCAATGTGAGCTTGTGTCCACTTAGGATGATGTTTCTGTTTTTTGAAAATGAATTTTTTAGATATTTTAATATAGTTGTAAACTGTTTGTTTCGTCACACGATTAAGTCCTGCTTGATTTCTTGCCTTTAAAACACTTCCTTTGTTCTTCTTAAGCACACGAACAACTTTTCTTTCATCACGTGGTGTTAACTTTTTCGGTCGACCAGTCTTCTTTTTCTTTCCATTTTTATAAGGATTTCTGATAACGTTTGAAACTGCATTGGGGCTCACCTGCAACAATCGAGCAATCTCTCTGACACCTTTACCATCATTTTGATATGCGGAAATTTGGCCTTTTTGAAAATCGTTCAAAGGTATTCCTTTAGGAATTTCTGAGAACGGAGAAACAGCGTAACTTTTAAACAAATTAGATTTTTTTGACAGAAAAGGATAAAACAAAGTACAAAATCACTATTTAACTAAAGAACAACTCACTAAATTAAATATATTAGTAAGTGTCCTTCCACTTTTTTTACGCATCTGAAATAATATATACTGATTTTATTATTAATATTAGTGGTAGATGTTTAATTTTTGCCTAAAATGAAAAAAAGGGTCATTAAACTAAATCTGCATAAATATCTGGTAGTTAGGAGAAAATAAGAGATATTAATTGGCAAAAAAACACTGTCCTTTTATTTTTTTTACGCAGTGTATATTTTTTAGACTTGTGATGTCGAGTAAGTGAATTATATAAGTGACATTTGAAGTCAAAAATGTTCCATCACTCCTTTAGTGAAAAAGGCATATCACCTATATTTCGGATGTAAAATTAAGAGATCAGGACAACCCCCTAGCCCCACATATGTGCTGCAATTCTTGATCACGAAAACTTTTCATGTGGCTGCGAAACAAAAAGAAAATGGCAATACCATTTGCCATTCTCATAATTTGGATAGAACAAAGTAATCACTTAAATGACTGCTAGTTTTGTATGGTATAATATTTTCGTGGAGGAATCGCAAGAAAAAAAAAAGTCGAAAGTACATTACCATGATATATCATCTACTAGGCGACCAATCCCCCATGATGAAGGGTTTCCCTTTACGGTAACTCCAAATTTCGAGGAAGATCAAAAATAAATTTCATGTGATGCTCTATAGCCTTCTACATTTAGTGTTGAATATATTGATGATATTTTACCTATACTTCCTATTCTGTCTCAAGCAAAACTGAATAAGTTTGTTAGAGATGCAGAGTTGTCCAAGCCTAAGGTAGAGTTACTAGTATCGAAACATGAAGAATGGAATATACTCCAGATAAGTAAATTCTTTAAGGATATCGTGATATTATACCAGATACAATAATGTAGAGTATGTCGATTGGAATGGCTGATAGTCCCTGCACCGCCTTTTTAAAGCTGGTAATGACTGTAGATATCTTCTATAGACACGTGATTTCAAATAGCGCAATAATCAGAAATACAGTGTATGGTTTGATTTGATTTGATGCTCTACGGTCATCTTGTGCACACTTTGGGTTAAATAGACCGGGACCTGCAGTTTAACGTGTATTCCGAACCACTACAAACACCCATGGCACCGCCGGGACTCGAACCCGAAACCCGCGGTACCGAGTGCCAGAGCCGCTCGGCCATTCAGGCCCCACACAGTGTATGAGATCTGGTGATCTTGGAAGCCACTGAAGCACTCTATGTTGCTCATTAGGCAAAGTTGCTTTATCCATGCCTGGTTCTGATTATATACAAATTATTACCTTTATAACTTGCTGATGTTGAAGTTGAATAAGCGAAAATCTTTATTACTTTGACATTAATGTGAGAATCTTTATTATTAATGGAGAATTATAGACCATTATGAAATACCATAGACACATTAAAAATGTGCTTAAGGTACTACATAACGGTTTTTATGACTGTTCAAAAACCTTTATGTGAGTAATATGAATATTGTGGAACATTTTCAGCAGCAGTGACCTGTATTATTTTTATTTTTTGTTTATGATGCCATACAAAATCCCTTACTCAGTAAAATCTTTCTCCGATTCATAGCTCTTTTTTATATTGCGTATGGTCCAGACATTTGATTCATCTATATGGATAATTTCATAAACCAAAGCAGAGATTTAAAAAAAAAAAAAAATGAAACATGCCCCCATAGCAAATTTTAAAAATTACAATTTTGTTATGTTATTTTAACTGTCGTTATTATCAAAACAGTACATAATATACAAAATAAATAGGACCTAGAGAGAAATTAAATGTATATAAAAAAACCAACATATAAACATAACATACATGTCAAACATACCATAAATAAACATAACATAAACATGCCATTGAGAAATCTTAAACATAAACTAAAGAACATTTGTGTCTTATTCTTCTTTTGAAAGTTTGTCGATGCCCATGGTTGAATCTGATATTGATGACTTTTCAGTGCAATCACTCTCCCATGGTGTGCTTCTGTGATCCGAATGAAAGGCGGATCATTGAGAAATTTCGCTGAATTAAAAAATCTGTTTGACTGTCAATGATGAACACCATAGAACGGAAGAGTAACCATGGCATAACATGACCGGTTTTTGTAAAGTCTTCATAGGGGAAAAAAATGCTGAAGAAATTATTGTAAAAAAATTTTAGATCACTACTTGCTAACTTCACTGGTAATATATTATCGCTGTCAACATTGTTTATTCTTTACTAATAATTTTAATCTTCATTTAGACAATCTTATAAAAACATTTTTCGATTTAAAATAGAACTGATCTATGTTTTCTAACTGCAAACAAAACTTTCCGATTTTCAACTCTTAGTTAATTAATGTGAAAATTTCGAAGTATATATTAAAATAAGTCCGAGTTTAAAGCTCATTTACAATGAACTACGGTTGAATTAATTGATTCGAATATGATTTTGATATTAAAATTGCATATTTCTGTACACGAATTTTTATAATTTTCATAAAAATAAACAAATTATTCTAAAAAATATTCACCATTTTTGTGTGAAGCCGCTTAATAATTAGTAATAATCTCGGTTATTATTTCTGCAGTGTGTACAAGTAATATATTTGGCCCGACTCGTAGCCGAGAGGCAACGTGCGCAATTAGCGTGCAGGAGGTCCGAGGTTCGAACCTGCTGTCGTCATTGTAGTAATTACAGTTTTGAGACTCGAGGGCGAATGTAAAAATATGCGTAAAAGGGTCTGACAAATGTAATGTGAATGTAACAGAGGGTAAAGGGGCAAATGGCAGGAGCAAGACGTCACAAGAGACGTGAGGGTTAACACGCATGCAGTGCAAGACTACAATAAAAATAAGAACTAAAGGCACTATTAAAGACCTTCTTTGCGAGTTCAAGTTAATTCTTACGTGCAATATGACTGTAGGAAACCATCTGGACGAATATGAACGAGCCAGAATGATCGGCAAGTTTGACAAGAGTGTAGTGAGACAAGCGTAGCCTAAGAGTTTCGAATCGTCATAGTCTCCCCAATCACAGCTACAGCTATAAGACAGGTTGGTGATGTTCGGCCAAGAAAAACAACGCCAGTGCACGACCGGTATATTGTCCTGCGGGTGAAAAGATATCGATACCAGTAAGTAAGAAACATTTCTCAGCAGCAGTGTATAACAAACGGATGATAATTATCGCACTTTATTGGGGCCAGATTCCTTCATAAATAAAGGTGGCCTATTCGTCCGAAGTTTTGCACGTTCCATCTCGTTGACAGCTGTCCATCAGTGGCATCGTTTAGCTGGTGTAAGAAATACAAAGAGTGAACATTTGATAATGGTATCATATCCTTTTTACAGATGAGAGTCATTTCAGTATATCAGTTCTCGTTCGATCACTGAAGTCAAATCAGTAGGAAGGACGGGAGGAGCATGGGGCACCTGGGACTTAAAGGCTTATATCCCCAAGTACGAAAGTGAGAAGGTGTAGAAAGTATTAAATATATAACAAGAAGATACAATAAGGGGGGGTCACCGAAGTCAAGCATCATCGGGCGCGGTCAGTACTTAGGAGGGAGACCACTTGTTATCACCGCGTGCTCTTGGCATTCAAAATTTTCGCCCAATCGTAATGTGCGTGCGTGGAGATGGGCTGAGGTTCGAATCCGCAGGCGGCATTGTTGTAGTCACTACTTTCAGAAACGAGGACTCGGTGGCGATTGTGACAATGTGTGTAAACCATCTCGCATCATAATCAGGCTGCTCTCCCCTACGACAAGCAAATGCTAGGCAGTTACTTCTAAAAGTCCTCCCGCAAGGATCCTAAAAGTCCTCCCATCATTCGTCCATGGACTGTTCGTAATATACACGAAGCCCACCATCAACTTTCTAACTGGTAGGATGCTACATGGCCTAGGGGATGAGGTACGGAGAAAAGAAAGTATCACAAGCGGAGAACACGAAGAGGGACACGGTTTTAATCCCTAACATCAGGAAAATAAATCATTACGGCGATCCTTGTGGCCTCGTAGGAGGCTAGCATTAAGATGAACGGGCAGATTGGATTCCAAAAATATTGTTATCGGATATTGCTATTATATGCTAGTAATCTTCCCACACATGCGTATGTTTGAAGGTGCCATTGGTGTTGACTAGGTTTTTATGGGCGATAACACCAGACCACATCCGACTCGTGATGCTGAATAATTACTGCAAATTCGCTGGCCTCTTCTAGTAAGTGAAGATATCACTAGAGTGGTTGGTCAGCGTTCTTTCCTAATTTAAACAGCATAAAAATTGTATGGGATGATTTGAAAAGACACCTTTTGCCACAATTATATTTGCCGGAGAACACCTTACAACTAAAACAGATGCTCCCCGAGGAATGGGTATTCTTACATCAACAACAGTCTTATAATCTGCTGTTGAATATGGAGAGACTGTTCCAAGCAACTACTACAGTCAAGTCATTTGTTTACTGTTCTCCCTCTATAGCAGACTATCATTTGTACGACAGCTACTCTTTCAATAAAATCTTTCTATTCATTTTTGGGTTAGTAAGGTTTTGGGTTTAAGTCAAATGAAAAGTCGTTGCTTAAGTTTTACGCATTGTATGAGTTGAAGCACTGATCTTAACTGTTATAAAAATTCAGTTTTTCAAATGATAAGCATTTTCATATAATTATGAGAGTTTTCTTAGACTGTTATATATGTCCGTTGCTATTATTATACTCTCAAATAACACATTAAATTTGAAATATATGTATATATATTTTCAGGAATAATTTTGTATATATTTCTCTCCATATAATTGCGCAGTCAAAAGCATTTTGCATTTGAAATACAATTAAAAAGCTTGAGCACCATATTACACTACGTTAACTTATTAATGTTTAAATGAAAGGAATTAGAAATCCATTTGCAGTTTTCCTTTAGAATATGTTACTAATATATATATTTCTTTTCTTTTTTTCCCCAATTTGTTTTTATAAGCTTATAAAAGATGTCAATTTACTTGATTTTGTGCATCTTTTAAACACAAACCACAAAACTATAGTTTATTAAGTTGCATATTTCGTTTTTAGATATTGCATATCAGTAATTATTACACATAAACAGAATTATGCATTATTCTTTAACCGAAACATGTTTTACTTTTACGTGAAGCTTTTGCAGTCTTAAGAAAGAGCCATACGCTTCAAAACTATATACACTTAGTCACAAAAGTAACTATGCAGAGTGTATGTGATGATGTCCTATAAAAAAAAACAGACCTACAATATTAGAGTTTTCAAATTAACAATTTATTTCGATTACAGCAAAATCGAGCTTAATAACAAAATGAAAAGTAATTAAAAAATACAAATATTTAATTAGCAAGATGAGCTTAACTTAAAATAGGATGTAATTTACATCATAAAAGTAAGTATGCAAACAAAAACAAAGACATTAATATTGCAAATTTTAAAATTTTTCAAAAAAATTAGTAATTTGTTGGATAGCCTTTGGCCTTTATAACAGCTCTCAATCTAGATGGCACTGATTTTACTAAATTTTGAGTGACAGAAGATGGTATTTTCGTCCACTCCTCCAAAAGGGCTTTTTTTAGATCATTCTTAGTTTTGATCTCTTGCTTTCTAATTTGGCGATCAAGATAATCCCACAAGTGTTCAATGGGATTAAGATCAAGTGACTGCGGTGGGGTTTTTAGCTGTTTTCGCACGTGATATAGCAGCCATTCCCGAACAACCCGAGCAGTATGTTTGGGATCATTATCTTGTTGGAAAGTGAAGGATCCATCTAGTCCCAATTTAGAAGCACTTTGGCTTAGATTATTCTTTAAAATATTCAAATAGCTATATTGATTCATTATTCCGTCGATTATAACTAAATTTCCTACTCTAGTTGCTGCCATACAACCCTAAACCGTAATCGAACAACCACCGTGTTTTACAGTTCCTCTCATGTTCTTTGGTTCTAGAGCTGCATTTGCTTTCCTCCAAACTTTTTGGTGTCCATCTGAACCGTGGATGTTGAATTTACTTTCATCCGAAAAAATCACGGAATTCCAAAAATTTGTGTCCTGCTTCACATTTTCTTTTGCAAAATCTATTCTCTTTTTGCTATTCACTTTGCTAACAAATGGTTTTCTTCTTATATTTCGACCATGGATCCTGCCTTCCGTAACACACGGCGAATTGTTTCAGGATTGCATGACTTCGCAAAATTGTTTTTCACATCAGTTGTCAATTTTGGTGCGCTAATCGTCGGATTTTTTTTCACATTTCCAACAATAATTCGTCTTTCTCGATCCGTCAAAATGGGCGGTTGTCCTGTTCTTGGCTTGTTTAGAGTATTTCCCTCAGGCTGGAACTTTTCTATGATTTTTTGCACTGTTGCAGGACTTATGCCTATGATTTTAGCGATTTGTCTTTGGAACTTGCTTTCCTTATAGAGCTTTATTATTGCATACTTTAGATCTTTTGATAATTCTTTGGAGCCATTGGTGAATTGTTGATGTACTTAAAGCTGAAACTTGCAAGCTTTGTAGCAGAACTTCTAAACTTATCACTGAAATACGAAAAATCACTCGAGAATTTTCATTCAGCCTATTTAAAAGTCAAAAATTCAGAGTGCATACATACTTTTGTGATTTAAATTTCTACTGGTAGTTAACAAAATTACTCTTAAAGTTTTTTAAAATATAATGATTTGGTTTATTTTTCATTACTTTATGACTTGAATCAGAAGCTATAAACAACACTCTCCAAAATAATATTTTTCTTATATTTATTTGAGAACTAGAGCTTTTTCTCTTAAGCTATGAGTTGCATACTTACTTTTGTGACTAAGTGTATATATATATTAACTTGATATAATAAACTTAAAATCAGCGCTCCTCTCATCGAAACTTGACATCAATCCTCCAAAAAAAGGGAGGATTTAACTCTTCGATATTTCAAAAGGCTCTTCTCAGTCTATTCCCAATAAGTCAATTTCAAAATGAATGTCACTCGACATTCATTAGGGAATTCGAATTTTTTCGAATTAAATATTGAATTCGAATAACAGTGGGGGGAGAGGAAGGCAGGGCCGGATTTTCCTATAGGCTAACTAGGCTTCAGCCTAAGGCCTCAAGATCGAGAGGGGCCTACATTCAAATTGTTACCAAAATTAGAATTACACAATTCTAAAAACACTAAAACACTGAATCGAAAATAAGGAAAAATTCTACAGAATAATTCATACTTAAAGTTTAAATGCGAATTATTATGAAATAAATTTATCCGAATAGAATTTTCTTTAATCTTCAATGTATTGAATATATTTAATTCAATTTAGTAGAAAATTAGATAATTTTTATTGCATATTTCATTTTCGTAGTCAAAGATTTTTATTATTTGAATTTTGTTTCTTTGTAAATGTTGTGTGTTATGTTTGATTAGTTATTGTTACAAGTACTATATAGAGTGCTGAGAATAAATATCCAAATAAGTGTTCTCGGCTTTTTTTTTTTATTTATTATTCGGGCCACATTTTTTATAAAGATTAGTACCCATCACAACATGTTTCATGTAACATATTGATATATATCACAGTAATGATGTATTTTATTATCTCTCATATAATTTACAAACTTAAAATTTGGAGGTGAAAGGGCCTCATAAGTGGAATAGCCTAGGGCCTCTTTTCATCTAAATCCGGTCCTGGGGGGAGGGGATTTAACTCTTTTCTATATTTCAAAAGGCTGTTCTCAGTCTGTTCCCAATAAGTCAATTTCAAAATGAATGTCACTAGACATTCATTAGAGAATTCGAATTCTTTAGAATTGAATTCGAATTTTTTACACTAGCCATCCATGTTGAATGAACTTTTTTTGAACAAGAATAATATTAAATAAATTAGACATTTTTCGAAAATCTACATATTTTGCATTAAATAGTCAAATAAATTCAAAGTCAAGTTCTTTTATAAATTTGCATTCCATCCATAAGATCTCTCCCCCCCCCTCCCTTTAAGAATTCAAAATATACGAACATAACAATCAAATAGAGAAAATTGTAAATTATCATATTTTCTAAATATTTTTCAAAAGGGAATATCTTGAAAGTTGTCATATCTAGGCTTTGATTTAACTTCAGACCAATGAAAATGCGAGTTCCGCCTCTTTGTGTGAACATCGAGTGTTCGTAGCGAACATTAAAAAAGGGTTACCATAAACAGAGAGAAATCGCTCTTTAATGAAAACAGATTACGTCGAGCTTAATGTGGACAATTGAAAAGAGCTAGGCTAAATTCTCTATTTTGACAGATGCCAAAAAATATCATTGCATTTGTATTGTGATGTCTCTACGAGATTCTTTACATTTTCAAAAATCTTTGTTGATATAATTTTTTATTTGATTTTTTTTTTTTCAAGCATTTCATAATTTTACTCCTAAATACTTCTTTTTTGACACTTAAATTAAAAATTTTCATTTATTTCATATTGAAATTATAAAAAACCTCATGAAAATATTAGATTTATTAAATAATATAAATAGATAGATTTAAAATTAATATTTATTTATATAATTTAATATAGTTATTTATTTATAATAATTTATAATTATTTATAATTAATATTTATTTATAAATAAATAGATAGATTTATTAAACCCATGAAAATATTAAAATTAAATTAATTGAATTAATTGGTAAGAAGCGAGTAACAATTTTATTTGCTACTCTGTAGAAACGTGTCATAAACTTCTGAAATGTTCAGCGCATTAAAGTTTGCTAAATTAATTTGGATAAAAATTTGAGATGGGATAAAATTTATAACTACTTTCTATCTTGTAAGCAGAACTACTTTGAATGATCTCTTATAAATGAATGAATAAAAAAAGTAATTGTACAATTTTAAGTCCTATTTTAGGAACTTTACTATAAAATATGACCTAAAATATTATTGCTATCAACAGACCGATTATTCGTAATTGTCACAAAACATATATGCCAATAAAAGTACAGTAATCGAAATATTACTTAACTTTGTACAGGAAATCAGAAATTAGAAAATCGAATTAGATCCATCAATCGATTGGCTAGTATAAAAGATGGTTTGGTTTGCCACTCTACCGTCATTTTTTTTGCACACTTTAGGCTAATTAGAACGGAACCTGCAGTATGACGTGGATTTCAAATCACTAATAAACATCCATGCCACTGACAGAATTCGAACACGAAACCTGTGGTACCAAATGCCAGAGTGTTACCTAATTGATCATCAGGCCAAAGTATAAAAGATGGAGTAACTATATAGGTTACTGGAGTCCAGAAACTTCGAAAGCTATATATATAATAACAATAATATTTCTTTATCTCATCCACTGTCGTCGTGGTCATCTAGGATGCTTTTTAAATTTCACTTTTTGTAGTGCGCTGATTTTTGTATCAAATTTGTTTGTTTCTTGCTTTATTTTAGCATTGTGATGTAAATAGCGGTTATAAACGAATTTCCTTTGTTACACTTATGCAGTTAGTGACAACTGAAATAGATAATAATTTTAAAAAAATATATTCTTTTAATTAAACAGTAATGGATTAGAATGAGATACCCGCTTTAAATAACATTATTTTTTACATCAATTCTTTCTTTTTTCAATTCAGTATTTCTTTAAAATACAAGAAAAAAGACTTATTTGATGAAAAAAAATGCAGGAAAAAATGCTTTAATTTTAAACAATTAAAGCTTCTTTAGCATGAACATATGTCAAATAGCGATTTATCTTCCTAATATCCACCAATGTACAAACAGTTCACAATTCATGCTTCTTCGTAATATCCACATCCACCAATATACAAACATATCACAATTTATTTAAAAAAAGTAGTTTCATTGGTAAAAAAATTTTTCTGTGTATAGATTCATCGTTTTATTTTATTTATTCGAAAAATAAAATTATTCACCTTTTAATTTATATTAACTACTTTAATATAAAATTTAATTTATAGTCAATGGACTTATAGTTCTATTCGTTGAATCAATACATTCATATGTTTTTATTTTCATTTCAACTCCAAATCATTACATGTCATATCTTCAAGTGCCGTATTCAAACAAACAAATAACTGTTTTTTGAAGTTTCAATTTTTTCAAAATTGATTGAAAGCCTTTTTAACAACATGTATTAGATATAGATTAAATGATTCCCGTTTTCACCCAAACATATTCCTTAAAAATTGTAAACTAACGTGAAATGTTTTTTAGAAAAATATTTTATCGTTGGGGTTTTTTACTAGTTTTCCTTAGTAAGAAATACACGTGGACCAGTTTCTTTTAAGAAGAAAACATTTCCTGTAATACAGGACGCGGTCAATTGGCTAGTACTCTAGTATTTGTTACCATAGGCTTCATGTTAGAGTCCTAGCGGATGTCTGTAAGTGGTTCGGAATACATGTTAAACTGTAGGTCCCGGTCTAATTAGCCTAAAGTGTGCACAAGATGACGTAAATCGACAAACCAATCTAAACCAATAAAGGACTACTAGCTTATAGGAATATTTGATGGAAAATTGCTGGTTTCATGTAAAGTTTGTGTGTATAAAATCTGATATACTAAATAGTTTTTCCATTCATGAAACATTATAAGAAACTACAATAAAAAATTTCGTGGCTGGTTTAAAAATATGCAAGGTTATTAATATAGTAAAGTGTCAATTATTATATTCCTTCTATTTGCCACATTTTAGTTCTATTTCTTTTATTACTGATAAAATTTCCATAAGATCAAAGATTAGGTTATTTTCCCATGCTAGACGATAACTAAAACTATTAATAGTGGTTTATCTTCATATCTTCTTGTTGATACGAGTTTCAGATCAACGATCCTAACCTGTTCAGCAACTTAGACTAATTTAAATTCAAATTTTATCTGATCTAACATTGCATCAACCTGCTAGCTTTACACGCGACATGACCGATGTTTGTAAATTGATAAGAATAATGAAATATTGTAACACGTGTTCATTTTTACATATTGAAGCGTCTTTTGTCTCTAGTCATGCCTCACGAACCTTGCTTGTTATTCTTCATGGTTAACCTATCAGAGATAATCCGATTCAACATGCCGGAAAATAGCATAATAAGAGTCTTTATTGATTTTTGTACATCAGAAGTATGATACAATCGACATGATTTCAAAACCGATATGATAATGAAGTAAATATCTTCATCTCTTTTATATATTAATACTGTCTAATTTAAAATAAATTTTATATTAAGTGTATTCTAGTTTTCTTTAGAAGGAAAAAAAAAAGACCCGACAGAAAAAATTACATTTACATCATTATTATTATTATTATTATTTTTTACACGCAAGAGTCAAACTAATGTTTTATCACAAAACTAATTAGAAAATCACAAGACGCACCATGGAAAACGTAAATTTATAAAGATTATAACTAACTGACAGGCACTAGAGTCCATGTTGGACCATGGCCTCCCTAACAGTACGACTCCAAAGTCATTTGTCTCGAGTTTTGATTTTCCAATTTGAGATCTTTAGCTTCTTCAGATCTTTTTCCACTTCATCAATCCACCCCTTTTTTGACCTTCCCTTTTTTCTTTGGTCTTGGCACTTCCCCTGGAAAATCTTCTTTGGGCCTTTGCTATCGTCCATTCTTTCTATGGTTCTAGATATTGAATTCTCTTTAACACTATATAATTTACGATATCCTTTTCTCCAAATAATTTTGCAATTTCATGATTCTAACACCTCCTCCAAACATCAACCTCTCCGATAGGTTCAAATATAATACTTAAGAACTTCTTCTCCCAGGTTATCAACATCTTCTTTCTGTAAATACTATAAAACAACTTCGTACAAATATTAGTAAATATAAGGAAACATGCATTATGAATTTATTTGATACGAATTCTCTTTTCTTTTATGACGATAGACTTTAAAACTGTTCTCAGAGACTGTTTTCTCATTTATTGGATGCTATTAACCAACATTTAATGCTCTTTTAATAATTATTCAAACGTATATTCCGAATAAGGATATTTTAAATAATAATAATATTTTTTATGATAATTTAAGTATTGATTTGATATTATACAAATAAAATTGAACTTCATAAAAATTTATTTTATAAAAAAACGGTCGACATTTTTCTTCTTTCCCCCCCTCTCTCCCCCCTCTACTATTAACAAAAGTACTGAAGGAAAATAACTTTTTTCTTATTAAAAAAAACTATTTTAGCTCAAATTTCCAAAAAAAGCTTAGAAAAAAATATTTGTATAAATCAAGTTTAAATTATTTTGCATAAATCTTGAATTTAAATAAAAAAAAAAAAAAAAAACAATTACTAAAAAAAAAAGACAGAAACGGCAAACCAGATGAAGAAAAAAAAAAGAGTGAGAGAATGAAAAAGATTTCGATGTCCATAACAGTAGTTAGATTCATCGACATCTATAACGACAAATCGAAATGAAAAAAGCCCTTCAAATGATTCCATTGCGGATCATTTCCACTCCTCTTTTTCCAGCAGGTTCGAATCCTGGCGGTGGCATGGATGTTTGTTCGTGGTTTGGAATCCACGTTAAACTGTAGGTCCCGATCTGTTTAGCCCAAAGTGAGCACAAGATGACCGTAGGGCGACCAACCAAACCAAACCTCTTTTTCCGGTTCCTCTTAAAGTAATCACCTAGAGATCCAATGTGAAATTGGTCGGCAATTCTTACATATTTACGTTCAACCACTTCACAATTTACGGTTCTTTGTTGCCCTGACACGTCTTCATTAACATATTTTTCTTCCCCTAATGTTAACTAACAAAGGCATAGAAAGAAATTACTTGTTTCTTATTAGAAAAACTATTTTAGCATACGTTTCTAAAAATTAAGCTACGAGCTTAGAAAAGAAAAATCTATAAATCAAGAGTTTTATTTATTTTGCCTACGTCTTAAATTTAAATAAATAATAAAAAAAAAAAAATAAATTAAAAAACTGGTGCTAAACATAAAACAGAAAAGGGAAACAAGACATAAAAGAAGAAGAAAAAGATTTAGAAGAAGAAAGAATGAAAATAGATTTCGATGTTCATAATGGCAATTTGATTCATCGATGTCCATAATAGCAGTTCGATTCATCGATGTCCATAATAGCAGTTCGATTCATCGATGTCCATAATAGCAGTTCGATTCATCGATGTCCATAATAGCAGTTCGATTCATCGATGTCCATAATAGCAGTTCGATTCATCGATGTCTACAACGGCAAATCGAAATGAAAAAGGCCCTTCAAATGATTCCATTGCGAATCATTTCCACTCCTCTTTTTCCTCTAAAATAATCACTTAGAGATCCAGCGCGAAAGTGGTTGGCCATTCTTCCCTATTTACGTTCAACCACCTCACAATTTACGGACTGATATCTCTCGACGGCTCTTTGTTGCCCTGACACGTCTTCATTAACAACCTAATCCGCGTTCGTTCCTCTTTCGGTTCACGTTATTTTCCACGTTATTTATTCCAGGCTAAATAACTCCTCTTCGACTCCTCGGGGGAGGTGGGGAGAAGAAGCAGTCTGGGGTTCATAATAGGGGGACGGGGAGCACAGCAGGAAGAAAATAGCCCAATAAATTTCACCGACAAGCTCCGAGCTTGAACCACGGGCGGTTTTTTCTTCATCCGTTTCGGCAGAAACTTGGAAAAAATGCTACCTCGCGTTTCTTGGAAATGTCTTGGAAAGCGACTGCTCTTAACCTAGCTGAGGTCGGTTCTCATAAGCAAGGCTTTACAAGATAAGAAAAATATGCGACTACAATCTACGATCGTCTTTTACGAGCCTATAAATAACTGTCTTGGCTCCTTCTCGGGACCGTGCGGGTCAGGATTTAATGAAGATATTAAAAAAGATTCATACACGGGATGGCAATAAGCGTCTACCTCAAGGGGCCGTCCTCTAATTGCGCAGAGAGGTTTAATGAGAGGGGAGGAGCTTGAGTTCACAAATTAAGGTGGATCCCGCCTCGCAATCCATTGCTCATTTTTTACGCCTCTTTTAATGCCCGATTCTTTCTTTTTTTTTATTTTATTTTATTTACTGGAAAATTCAGAGGCGTTTAGCGAAGATCGTAGATCAGCCGCGAGCTCTTTGATCGAAGTTTACTGTCAGACATACCTCTAAAAGTCAGCTAATTAAATCATTATATGAGATGAGAAAATGAAGAAGACTAAGAAATGGGAGGGAAATTATCGCAAAATCGGTGTGTGTGAAAAAGAAACAGTTTCTTATCCGGAGAGATTTTTTATTTTCTTCTTCTGTATTTTGAAATTGATAGTCCTCCCACAATTTATGGGGGTTTCTTAACAGTTTGCTGATTTTTTTTTCTACCTCTTCCTACTACTTCTCGTTAAATAAGAAGATGTTTCATAGTGCATCATGGTTCATATACTCAAGAAGGTTATTAAGTAAAAGAATGCTGATAAAAAAAAAAAAAATGTAGCTAGGCAGTACACAAACAATCTAACCCTAAAAAGGAACCGAAACTGGTTATTTTTTAAATATAAAGCTTTGATGATTTATTGATAAAGGATATGCTCAGTAAACTAAAATAAGCATTACAAATAAACTAAAGATAATAAAAATTATAGCAAACAGTACTTATCAATACCAGATAGTTTTATTGTGCTTCTTAACAATGTTCCGATAGTGATTATTGTTTTTAAATATCAATATTCATATAATTTATTATAATTTTATAAGATTATTAAGTAAGATAGGCTGTAAGATTATTAGGTAATGTAAATTTTATAAGATTATTAAGTAAAAGAATGCAGGTAACAAAATATCGTAGCTAGGTAGTATACAAACTATTTAACCCAAAAAAGGCACCGAAACTGGTAATGTTTTTAAATATAAAACTTTCATTATTTATTGATAAGGGATATGCTCAGTAACTTAAAATAAACATTGCAATTAAACTAAAGATAAGAATAATGATAACAAACAGTACTTATCAATATCAAAGAGTTTTATTCTATTTCTTAACGATGTTCCGATAGGGATAATTGTTTTTAAATATCTAAATCCATATAATTTGTTATAATTTTATGCGCATTGTGTTTTAACCTATTTTATTTAAATTTTTCATCGTTTTCAATTTATTACATAAACTATTTTGATGTTTGAATACATTTTATTGATATCTCTCCTACCAAAAGATGAAAAGAAAATACTTATTATTACTAGAGCTATTTTTTTCTCTTTTATAACATTTCTCGTCAATACAATGAATTTAATAATTGATATATTTGAATTTAATTATTTTAATAATTTAAGAATTTCTCGTCAATAAAAAAAATTTACAACCCAGCAGATTCATAAAAGTTTGTTAGTTTCTAATCAATTGACGTTAGTGTGACGTCACATTTACAGAATTAGATTCTACTTCCGAATAAGTCATAGAACGAAATGCGGTGTAAAAAACTGAATCCCTTTCATGAAATTTGTCAATGGTTTCAATAAAATTCATGCCTGAATTACCTGAAATTTTTTTGAATCACTGGAAAAATATTCAAGCAATGATCAAGAAATATATTTTTTATTTTAAGTAAAAGTTTTTTCGATAGTCTCTAAAAAATTTATTTTTGTGATTATTGAATTTTTTAAAAGAATGTCTTGAAATATTCTCTAAGAAATTCAAATATAAGAAAGAAGGACTACTACTTTTGTAAATGCAATAAAACTGAATTTCAACTCTAGGTTACCATGCCAATAACATCACAGCTTGGCAAATCGAAATTTAGCAGAATATGACTTTTTGTAAAAGTTGCTATATTTCGTACAAAAAAAAAAGTTTTATTATTAAGCATTATGACACTTTTTTTAACATTCATGGGCAACTTTATACCACAAACAACCCACCGATGGATTGGTTTGGTTTGTCGCTCTACGGTCATCTTATGCACTCTTTTGGGCTAAACTGACCGGGAACTACAGTTTAACGTGGATTCCGAACCACTCACAAACATCCATGCCACCGCCAGGATTCGAACCTAAAGCCTGGGATACCAAAGACCAGAGCGCTAGCCACTTGCCACCAGGCGCACCCACCGATGGAAGATGAGGAGAGACCAGTGCTTTTTGGAAGGACCTTCAGAGGTAACTTCCCATCATTTGCTTGTCGTATGGAAAAACCACTTTATATTCTCACCAGAGAGCCTGACTAACACTGCGAGATGCTTTACAAAAATTGTCACAATCGCCATCGAGTTTCTTCTTTTCTGAAAACAGTGATTACTATAATTCAGCAAGGGGATTCAAATCTCAGCTCCTCTGCACTTTAGCCTCGCACGTTGCTACTAGATAATGAATCGGACGACATTATCACCCTGTAGTATGAAATATTGTTAATTCACTTTACTTTTTAAATATTTTATATTATTTTATATACTAAATTCTTTACATTTTTGCATACATGAAATCAATATTGGATGCAAATACGGGGATAATTTTTCTTATTATAAAACTACCTCAAAATATTGTTCTTCAAATTTTTTTTTTCTTTCTAATGTAGCTGGCAAACACTTAGACAGCTTGGTCTTGGATGCCTTAAGGCAAGCGCTGCACAGACGTTACTCACTTTGCATTACCCAGGAGGAGCGTGTAACTTGAAGATAGGCCACGGACGCGGAGTAACAATGCCCCTGCAACACTCTACGATCTTATTAGACCGGGACCTACGGTTTAAAGTGGATTCCGAACCACTACAAACATCCATGGCACCGCCGGGACTCGAATCCGAAACCTGTGGTACCGAGCGCCAGAGCGCTAGCCACTCGGCCATTCAGGCCCTGTTCTACAAATTTAAAGGTACTGAAAAATAATAATAAAAATTTTCTATTTTTAGATTAATAATAATTCTCTCTCTGTAAGCCCAAAAAAACTGGAACTAAGCACTTAAAGTCATATTATTTTAAGGAATTATGAATAGTTAATGAAACTTTTATTCATATATCATGAGAAAAGCTTGTCTTTATTTAATCGCTTAACAGAATTCTTCGTCATTGGCGCTACAGCCCCATGGTGGGCCAAGTCCTACTGGCAGATTTCGACAAAGATGTTATCTTTTTACAGGATAGGGTTGTCAGCCCTAAGCTCTATAGCCATTTTAGACCAGGACCTATAGTTATTCCGAATTACTACAAGCATCTATAGAATAGCCGGCATTTGAACTCGAAACCTGTGGCACCGAAGCGCTAATCACTGGGCCATCAGACCCCATTGACAGTATTGCTTCAAACACAAAAATATGAAAAAAATGTAATAAAATATCGAGAAAGAAAAGGAAAATGCATTATACTTATACTTTAACTAGCTTTACATTAAAAAGCTTTTTTTTGATTTTACGATAGATGTTGTGTCAGTTAAGAGAAGTAATCTATATTTAATAAATTTAGAGTTGAAAATGAATACTGTTCTGGACGGCATAGTTTTTTTTCTTAAATAAAGAATAGACCATGAGATAAGTTTATAATATTTATAGAAATGTAGCAAATTGCCATTTTAAAAGTGGGTCCAATTTTTATATAGTTATTATAAGGCCTTGAGATAAAAAGTTCCTTTAATGATGGTCCCTCAATAATGTAATATGCAGCGCGAATTTATATGTGTTCCTAATTTACAATAAACAAGCTGCTAACACGAAAAGCCATACAAAGTGTGTTGCATTCGCTAAAAAATTTAACTTTTATGAGAAATTAAGTACACACGCTGTGTACGAGTTTACTCATTCTTGTACATATATATATAAAACACAGAGGAAAGGGAACAAGTTTATTAATACCACTTAATGGAACAAACAAGAAGCTTTCAAGTATCCGAATCATAATTTACATACATTATGAATAATACAAAGATGGGGATTAAACGATACAAAGTATAAACACAGAGAGGCAGACTAACTTAGTGATTCAAAGGGCAATTACTTTTTATACCGTCAACCATCACAAATGGAAATGACCCATTAGTTGATTTCGCCAACTTAATGATGCTTAACAATGCGTGTCCAAGAAAACGCCCGAGGATCCCAAAATTAATGACTTTGGCAGATTGAAGCGCTGTTTCCTTATGTTTAACACAATTGAGACATTTTACGCCTGACTGCAACGCCTGGATTGCGCAACGTCGGACAAAGTATTTAGCGCCGCCGTAAAACGCTATTGACTGAATAGTTCTTTTGTGCACCGAACAACCTCTAATTTAGAAATTATGATCTGGATGTATTTAAAAACAGATGTTGATACCAAACACTAATAATAATTACTTTATAAGCGAAAGTATCATTTTGATTTTGAATAATTCTACAAACGAAAATATGTATAGCAAAAATATAAACAGTTGGCCCAACATACAGGTTACCTGTATTGAGCAACATCGGACACAGTATTTAACGCCGACGTAAAAAGCTATTGACTGAACAGTTCTTTTGTGCACCAAACAACCTCTAGTTTAGAATTTGTTACGATCTGGATGTATTTAAAACAGATGTAATTATTATTAGTGTTTGGTATCGACATTATAAGCGAAAGCATCATTTTGATTTTAAATAATTCTTCAAACGAAAATATGTATAACATACAGGTTACTTGGATTGCGCAACTTATTTAGTGCCGCCAAAAGGACAAAGTATTTAGCGCCAGCGTAAAAAGCTATTGTGTGAATAGTTCTTTTGTGCACCAAACAACCTCTAATTTAGAACTTATTATGATCTGGATGTATTTAAAAACTGATGTCGATACCAAACATTAATATTAATTACTATATTAGCTAAAGTATCATTTTAATTTTAAATAATTCTTCAAACGAAAATATGCATAACATAAAAATATAAACTGTTGGGCTGCCATACAGGTTACCTGGATTGCGCAACGTTGGACAAAGTATTTAGGGCCACCGCAAAACACTATTTACTGAATAGTTCTTTTGTGCACCAAACAACCTCTAATTTAGAATTTGTTATGTTCTGGATGTATTAAAAACAGATGTCGATTCTAAAGCTAAAATATCATTTTGATTTTAAATAATTCCTCAGATGGAAATATGTATAACATAAAAATATAAACGGCTCGGACGATATACAGATTACCCATAAAATTATTTAATAATTGTTCAATTATTTTGTTTAAGTTTTATTTTAATTAGTCGCTTCGCCCAAAACTACTGGGTAATAACAATTCGTTTTCTGAATTTATAGATAATTAATAAAATTATTGCAACCTCAAATTCTAGATGAATTAATTAAATTCTCTATAAATAAAATGGGATGTGAATAAACGTTTAAATACTAATAGACACATTTCAACACATTTTATAACTTTTTTACATCTGCGTTCTATTTTTTACATTTTTAGTTACTTAATTTCTTTTACAGTGTCAATTATAAGACTGTACATTTTTTTAGAGTACATTTTTAAAAAATTTTATTGTAATTAAACCATTACCTGCAAAAATAATGAATAGTTGATCTGTGTGAAATACATTTCTTCTTGGTAAGAACTTTAAATACTTTAATCTTTATATGAATCAAAGAATTTCCTTTAAGTTTAGGTTAAACTTTATTTATTAATTTTGAATTTTAATAAGAAATGTTTTTTCTGATTGGTTTTACAGCAAATGTAGGTAAATATTTTTGGTGTAATGTGACAAACTATGGTTAAAAAGAACATAATCTTTACAAATGAAAATTTTAATTATTTTGTTTAAATTTATCAGCACTGTTTATTGCAATATAATTTCTCTGTTGCTTTCATTATATGTAAATTCTTCGATCCTATGAGTAAATTTCATTGATTGTATCAATAATCATAAAGGTATTTCTATTATATAGGTATTCATATTAAGGTTTTTATTAGTATACGTATTAAGATATTATTACTATTCATATTAAAGTGTTTCGAATATTAATCCATATTAAGGTATTATTAGTATTCATATTAAGGTATTTCAATTCAAAAAGTCTCTACATTCAAAACATAAATGAAATATCAGGAAGTGAGACTGCTTTTAACTATTGAAAATGAATTTTAAAAAATTTACCTGTTTAGAAAGTTCATTCGTTTACATTTTGTCTTAATTACTTTTATACATTCGATTTCCAGAACTCTGATAAAAATTATCATTTAAGTAAAATTAAGTAAGCTCTTAAATTGTCATTTAAGTAATCTAAATCTTAACAGTAGCGATATTAAACAGTTCGTCAATTAGTTTTTATGTTAATAAATAGATTTTCTATACCACATATTTCTCTTTTTTTCTGGTTCAAAAGTCACACAAAAACTCTGTAATTGATACATCTGCGGACTTAGTCAATTTCTATTTTTTTTTTTAAATTCTGAATTTTTTTTTTGAACAACCTTTTTCAATCAAATTTAGTATGCCAGGTTCTTCAGTATTATGAAAATATTTATTTGCATGATTGAATACTGCATTAAAAATTTTGTCATTTGCAAAATTAAATTATTTACAGGTCATTTACAGATTGACAAATGACAAAAAATAACGTTATTATGATGCTATTCATCGTTTCATAAAGCATGTCTGTCACTATCTCGTTTAACGATGCCTAATGTCTTAGTGATCAAACGATTTAAATACATTCCAGAAGATCAAAGATACATATATTAACCTTAACCCAGACATATATTAATCTTTGTAATCGTTGAATCACAATGGAAGGAAATTATTTCGAATACACAGTATAGTTAAAGCCCACTTTAAGTTTCATTTTCAAAAGAAATAGTTACATAAAATGATTGACGAGTGATGAAACTTTTTATGGGGACAAAAAAAAATTCAAATTACTCGAAAAAGATAACTCAATGAAATTCCTTAGTTATTTTTGTTTTAAAAATAACTTATAAATAATTTTTTTCAAAAATTTTAAATATTTTTGTATGCAGAAGGGTTATGGAAACAGGCATAAAACAAAAGTATTGCATTTTTTTATTTTCATTATGCTATATCTGTATAAATTCATAAAAATTCCTACCATTATTGAAATTTAATAAAAACTGAATGATCGGTACAGAAAGACAGATAATTCTGAAACTAATATTCTACAGATACTAGGAACTATCAAAAATTATCACACAACACTTTTAACACAAATTTGAATCTAAACGACTTAATAGCAGTCTTAATTTTTATTTCAATCACTTTTGTATTAAATCACTAAATTAAGAAGACGATGCAAGAAATAAAAATAAAAAAAAATTGTGAAGCATAAGCAACAATTATTTCCATATAATAATTGTCTGAAATAATGCAATTTATATGCAATGATTACGATCATAATTTCCAAATCATTGTATACAATGTCATGCTTTTGAATTGTATAAAGATGTAAACTAATCTTACTACTGTTTCACTTCTTATACATAGAATTTAAAATATTTTAAATTTCACTTGCTGACATTATACTATTATAACATTTAAAATCATTTAAATATTTGTTTCTACAGGTTTTTTTTAATTTTTATTTTCTTATCTGAAAAAACTGATGCAATAGATAATGCAAAAATATTTTTTTCACGTGATAATCTAATAAATATTATAAATAAATACAAAGTTTCAACACGTAATTTGCATTCATTGCAGCAATGGCAGATGTTTTCTTTGAAAATTCGTTGCAAGAAAATTATACGTTAAATGTTTTTCTAAATCGTGCAGCTGTCATTCATTTTCGCTCATAATGTTGGTAATTATGCTCTCATTTACAGTTAAAGAATACATTATTATCTTAATATTTGTATTGATATTAATAATTTATTTAGTTTTATTAATTACAAAAGTTAGTTTTATAAGCAAAACAATCCTGCTGAATAGTAGTTAAACGGTTAACTAGTTGTTTAAACGGCGAACATCAAAATCATGAATTTTACTATTCATCAATAACGCAAAGGAAAAAGGTATCAAATATCATTTATTTGAATAATGGAAACATTATAAAATAAAACTGAGCACTTGTTAATCATTATTTAAAGATAAATGTCTATCTATAGAAAAAATACATTAAAACTGCGTTTAGATGATATATCAGCACTGATGTTTAAAATTAATAAAATTCGATATCTTGTCGAGTACTGAACAAAAAGTAAAACTAATGCTTTCCAACAAAACGTAAATAACTAGTGTCGAATACCTGAGCATGTGGGCGTACATATAAAGGAAATGGCCTTAGAACGCAAGGTGGCAATTTCCGCTTCTGTTTCACTCAGACAACATGACAAATTTCGTGGTTAGATTTTTTTTTTCAAGCATTCGGGGAAGTTTAAAAGCAAACAGTTAAAATGTGTAAAGATACTGAATATTTAGAAAGAAAGCTTTAGGTTCATTGGTTGTTACAGCTGTTGTGCAAGATCGCTCAAGAGCTATAACAACCAATGAGAATCAATATTTGTCCATTACAATGAAGCGTAACAGAGTTCATTAGCTGCTCAGCTCTTTCCTGCGGTCACAAGAACCCGAGTTTCAGAGGTTATTGTTTTCAGAAGGCTGCATGAAAGAGATCTGTTTGAGTTCAGCTCACTTCTGCGTACAGCAGAGTCCGTTTAGCATTCTACGTAGAACATAGATGGTCTTAGTAGGCATCATGTTAGATGGACGCATAAACTTTCATGTCTTTGCCAGAGGCTCTGGGACTGCTCTGAAATACAGGAATGAGATTTTGGAGCCATATGTTTGCCCTTTTATGGGTGCGATTGTTCCTGATTTGATTTTAATGGACGATAACATGCGTCCATGTAGGTCTCTTCTGGACGAATTTCTTGAAAGTTAAGATATTTCGCAGGATGGATAGGCCAGCAAATGTCCAGATCAAAACCCTATAGAATATGTCTTTGACATTATCTATAGAGCAATTGTAACTCCACCTCCACAAATTACCCAGAGTCTAAAAGCAAGATTGTTGGAGGAATAATACCAACTTACTCCAGAGACTTATAAACTGCCCGATTTCCAGTATGTGTTTACATTATGAGAGCTGTGGTGCTGTACGAGGGGACTATACCCTATTAACTCATTTTGGGTTAGATATTGCAAGTTCTCTTTTAAAACTTCCGAATACGAGGAGTCTTGCACATTATCATACGTGTCTATCACATTTGATATTGGTGGGTGTTTTTTTTTTTCCCCATATCAACCCCATGTCCATATCTAATTTTTTCATGAAATTCTCTTCAATACTTAAGATAATCAACCAAAAGCGAAAATTCTCCTAATTTTGAACACCAGTGTTGAAATACAATATTGTTTACATTCTTAGTTTTGAATGCCATGTATTGTGGAAGCATTTAAAATGAGATTAAAATGCATCATTTAACGACTGCTGCTACTTAAAATACGGAGATGATTTCAATATTGAAGTTAAACAAAAATGAATGAATGACCAAGGTTTTTATCAGTAACATTGATGACTACAAAATTGTGGTCACGTTTTGTGTACATCTTTATCAGAACAACCTTGTTTTATACAGGAAAATGTGTATAAAAACAAAAGAATTTTCTGCGGTTAAGAGGCTATAATGTGCAAAAACATGGACAGGTACATATTTGATGACGGTTTTGAAGGGGGAAAAAATACAATATCAATTCATTAAAAAAAAACCAACCCAATGAAGGAACTTATAGTTACTTGTTTTGTCAGTTACTAAGTTGTGACAGTGAAATCATTGAGCATGAACCTTTCAAAAACAAAAAAAAACTTTACAATTTTACTTACAAATCATGTAAAATAAGCTTTGATAACTTACTTCGTAGCTTTACTTATCTTAAATTTCTTTACTTCCCATTGTTATAATGTTGCTCGTCAATTTTTTTTATATAAACTTGAAATTTGTAAACAAAGTTTATTATATATATATATATATATATATATATGTGTGTGTATGTATTTCGACATGTAGCGCTAATTTTCAAGTAAATGTTTAATTGTTCTTGCTTTATCCGCAGCTACTTCTCCATAGTTTACTATTTTTTTATGGTAAGATGTCATTCAAAATGACAGTAATGCTAGATTGTTAATATTTTAATTAGATGCACATCAGTTTTCTTTGTTTTGCTCTAGTTCGAGGGAAATTGGGAAATTTGAGGTTTTTCCTGATGAACGTATGCAAACTTAATTGCTTAATTCGTGACATGTTTAAGAAAGGGAAGGTTATGAAGAGTTCAGATGTGCGGTCAGTAGGGTTCAATAGTTCACCTATTTGGTCAGTAGTTCAAGTGTGTGTTTGGTTAGGAAAGTTCGAGTATTGGCAGAGAATTGGCATAAAGAAAAGATGCCCTTATACTAATTACAGAAAACAAAGAATGATTAGTTTAGTAATCTTTGTTCCTTTGATTAAGAAGAATCCTCAAAAACCAGTTTGGCTCTAGGTTTTGACTCTATAATCTATCTTTTCGCAAAATGTTCTTTATTTATTTATTATTATTATTTAGAGTGTTGCATATCAAGGGGGATTAAAATTATACATAATTGCTTACATGGATAAAAGAGGTAATCAAATTTTAGACTCATGAGCATTAGAGAGAGGTTTATTTCGAGCAATGGAAATAGTTTAAATGATCAAGAACATTGTTTTCTGTGGCAATTTTACATATTACAAACTTTAGTGTTAAATGAATCATCAAACCCAAAAATATGTAAAAAAAAAAATTAAAACTAAATTTCTTTTAAATAATTATTTTAATAAAACTCAACATTGAATAAATTCTGAAAATAATTATTATTCGAGTAAAGTGATTAAATACATAATCTTTAACTCCCCCATTCTTTTGAACCCCTTAAAAAATACACAAAATACTCCATTTTATTGCGTTACTGCTTATACGTTCAAATAGTTTGATGGTTTAAAAAAATCGACTGATTTTTAAAAATTATTTTGAAGGTCTTTTTCATCGAAATAATTGCCATTGGTCAATGCTTTCAAGATATTTGTGACACAATAAAAAGTTATGTACAATCCAAAAAGGCAATTTTTATTGACCCTCTTTTAAAAAACACGGAAAGATTGCAAACAGATATCGGCAGACTAAATAAAAGCTAGTGTCTTCGCTTTGTTCGATAGTTACCCTACTTCACGCCTAAGACATTCTTGCGATTTTCACTCTCAGTGCACCAAAGTATGTAATGACAACTAGTTATCATGATTGCTGTAAAATTAAATTGTTTTTTTTCTTTTGGAATCAAATTACTGCTCTCTTTTTAAGAACCAAAACAAGTACTGTAAGAAATGAAAAAGAATAAAATTTTCTACAGTTAAATTCTTTATAAACTTTGCAAATTCAACTTAATATAAATTTGATAAACTTTAATATAAACTTAAACTTTAAAAACTTCCCAAGAAATGAAACATTTTTTAAAAAATTAAGGAAAAAATTAAATTGAAAAATATTTCTTCTAATTTAAAAAAAAGTAAAATCAGAAGATTCTTGAAGGAAAGTATATTTTTTGAAAAGGACTTTTATTTAAGAAGTCAACATAAATTTAATCGTTAGTTGTTAGATTACCAAATAGAGAAAATTAATTTTTGTACCACATCGACATAACTTTTGTCACAAATATATATATATACATATATATATTTTTTAATTTACTCTGTGCATTTAATACTGCGGCGATTTTGCAGTTAAAACTTATCTTTAAAAAGTTTTTAAACTTCTCTGAAAAAAGTTTTACTTCTAAAATCGCCTTAAAAGTAAAGACAGTGAAGGAATAAAAGAGGAGTGAAACTAGCTCTTGAAAATTAATCTAAACTTTTCTCTTCTTAACTAAAAATACATTCATAATGTCCATTTCTAGCTAATATGGCTTTCATACTGTTAGGGACATTATTACACATAGACATACTATAATTAATTTTATTAACGTAAACACTATTACGTAATTTTCTAAGCAAACCAATTAATGCTTGGATGATATATCTATAATAATATAGTGTCAATTTGAGTCAATCAGATTCATCATGAAGAAAAGGAGAAGAGATTGGACTTCTTGTGACGATCATAATTAGGAACGTCTACTCAGTGGTGGCATCTGAGAGATTCGCACCCTTCTCGAGCCCAATGGTGACACTTCCATTGAACGGATTTATCGAACCCCTTCCCGGTGTATACAAGGGAGTTTTAGATTCAGCTTCACTTATAGGGTTTTGAATTGAGCAATCTCAGTTCAAAATCCCAACAGTCCATCCAACCCAAGATCTCCTTACCCACTAAGGCATCAAGGCTGATAACATTAGATATAATTTGTCATATAATTTGTATAATCTGTCTTTAAATATAAATAAAAAAATTTTGAATTTTCTCAGTAAAATATATATTATTTTTAAAAGAATTAAAAATTTGATAATCAGCAATTTTTGCATAGAATAATAGTATTCCCTTAAAATCATAGCAAAATGAAGAATCCTAGCTTGCAATCTTAAAATGGAACCAATTTTCTTAAAAATTTCGTAAGAGTTAGTAATATTGAAATGATGTAAATTGTTATTTAGGTTTGAGAGGTTAAATTGAAAAAATATAGAAATAAAACTGTCGATTTGATGCTCTGTACTTCAAACCGAACGAAATATTAGAAGGTTTTAATAATATTTTTTAAGAAAATCTGTGTTCAGAATATTTAAAAAATTGATGTTTTTATATTTATAATAAGAAGTAGAAATAAATTCTAATGCTGCAAATAATAATAATTTTGGCAAAAATTTGTGAACTTATTATTATTTTTATTAAATTCCTTCTATTAACTCACACTCTCCCTATATATATATCTTGTTCAAATTTTCAATCGTTAATAAAACACTTTTTATTCATCCACTCAAGTTCAAATACATTTTTTTGAGCTGGTAGTGGATGACACTAGATGTTAATACAGTTTTTTCAAATATTAATTCATTAATTAAATTTAATTAATTAATTTTAGTTTTTTTTTAGATTTAAGTTGCATATATCTACCAATAGATGGCACCAGATAAACTTAAAAAATGAATGAAAATTATTTACAAAGGACTGCCTGTAATATAGTGAGAAAAAAAAGAAGGAATTGACTTTAAAAAAAAATTTTTTTATTACTTGTTAATTAATTAATAATGCTCCCAAAAATTATATTTTTCCTCTCTTTTTTTTTTACAAATTTAATTTGAAAACAATCAAACTTAATTTAAAAAAAAAAAAAAGCTAACCTTAATCTGAAAAAATTTTTTTAATTAATTTTTAAAAATAAACTAAATGACTGATATATTTTTCTTAAATTATCTTAGAGCTTAATAATCTCAATTTTTGGTCAATCATGGAGGGGGGGAGAATCATGGCAGCACCAAATTCTACACAAATAAAATTGAAGTGTTAAATTATCCACCTGACATACACGAATGCATAGCAATAAATTACATAATTTGTTTCAATATGTAAGTGAATTTTTATATGTATTAGAACTTACTAAATTGCTAAACTTTAACCATTTTATACATTGACTTGATTATTCCAAACTACTAACTAAAGGATTATAATTAGGAAAGGTTGAAAAAGGAGGAAGTTTCTAGGGAATGACTGATCATAAACTCTTAAATCACTCTGAAAAAATGAAAATCTCAGAAATCATGTTAAGGTGATAATAATCTCTTCATTTAGAATAATAATAATTTTTTTATTCTTATTATAAAAATTTCTTTATTCTTATTATAATAATTTCTTTATTTTTATTATAAAAATTTCTTATTCTTCATTTAATTTAATTTAGAGACAGTAGTCAGTTAAATCAAGTCTTTATTTAGATTTCGTTTTATAAGGCGTTTATTAATTCATTTAAAATATTTTAAACAATTTTTCTCTATATTTAGGGGGTGGGGGGTGGAGAGTATTCATCAGAGTTTTTGTCTCATAAAGTTAACCATAAATCACCTACAAATATCCAAAACATAAGTTGCAACTGAAATCTCAGTATCATTCAATTTTTCATTCATTTAATTTTATCTTATTGAAACTTTGCTCTGATAATAAATACTACAAGGTTTAACTAAGAAGCATCAATATTCTGAACTCAATACTTTAGAATCAGTTAACTGAAAACTTAAGAGAAATAATCTTTGAAATTATATCATTAAATTAAAGAATAAATTCAAAGAATAAACTATTCAAGTCTGAATTTCTTTCGTATAGACAAAACCCCATAACTTGCTATCGAAAATTCTAAAAATTAAATGAAACAACATATCTTTTCATAAAAGTAATTATCAAGGCCAAGTACAAAAAAACCGCTTTGATTTGTCTCTCTACGGTCATTTTTGCACACTTTTTTGGCCGTTTGCCTACCGGCAGATTTCTAGACAGGACATGTTTTCTTTTTACTGGGTAGGGTTGTCAGCCCTACAGCCATATTAGACCGGGACCTACAGATTAACGTGGATTCTGAACCACTAACGTGAATCCATGCCACCGCCAGGATTCACACTTGAAGCTTGTGGTACCAAAGGCCAGAGAGCGCTAGCCAATTGGCCATCAGGTCGCCAGGAATAAGGAACATATAGTATATGCCTTTGTATTGTACTCTAATCACATTATTATTCCAAATATCATTTCAAAAATCAATATGCTATGATTTTTTTACCACTAAATAATATTATTTAGAATGAATTAATAATAATATTATTTAGATCGTTAAATCAATGAGTAATTAATACAATTGTAAAAGTAATAGAAATTATTTTAAAACATCATCAGGTATCAAAGCATCACAAATGAGTAAAATACCAAAGAAAGCTTATTGAAATTTTGTTTATTTGAATTGAAAAAGATATCTTTTGCACGATACGGTGAATTCATTGCCAGGAATAGCAAAAACGTTTTTGGAAAATATTTTTCAATTCCTCCGAAAATAATTTCATAAAAAAAACTCCAAAGAGACCGATAAATTGGTTGCAGCAATATTGATACAGCCCCTCTCATACCTTTATTAGCGGCAAGCTGCAGAGTTTGACAAGGCCACTCACTGATAGAGATGTCTATGTTACGATCGGCAGTCAGGCTTGGCCACACTTACAAAACAGCCCACCTCCCTTTGCGAAGCTGCAGCAATTACGGGCACGAAGTCTGCTGTAAGCTGTAATCTTGATGCCGCAAAAATCAGTCTTTTGGGCTGCGCTCACAAATACACACATATTATGCGCTGAGCAGGATTATCACGAGTCTTCTTCACTAACCACAGATACTCGCTTCACGGATATATACACCCCTCTTTTTTTAGATGACCTCCCCCTCCCAGAGCAGAACCAGGTTAGGGCTGTTAAATATTAAATTCTACTATTTAAAGGTTTTTCGCTTTTTATTTATTTATTTTTATTTTATTTTTCTTTTACGAGTTTGACAGTAGAGGTAGGAAGGCGGATACGTCAAACGACAAGTCAGAGAGAAAAAAAAAAGCTATTAAATAATTTATTTCTTATATGTCATAACCCTGTTCGAACAGTTTTTTGAGCCAAAGGGCATGATTTATTAGGATGAACTATAGGTACTATTAGGAAGGTAATTCCAATGCAAATTATCGTGATCCGTGGGTTTTGAAAAAAGACTTAACCTAAATTTATTTGCACAATCGTTGCGCACGCTAATATTAAAGATAGTAGGTTCTTTTCTTCCCTTTTTTTTTTATTTGATATTTAGATCTTTATACGTAAAATTAATGTTTTTGTTGAGATCATCTGAAACCGCACAATCAAATATCGGAAATAAAAATAGACAAAAGCAATTTCGTTGTGTTCAAGGTAATAGGATGTTTTAACTTGCGTTTTTTTTTTTTTTTTTTTTTTTTTTTTTTTTTTTTTTTTTTTTAGATATTCATTGTAAGGATCTTTACTTTTACTTTCGCAATTATTTTCTTTCTTTTTACTGTAAGTCTTAAAAAAATTCATTTTAGAAGTCGAAAGAAATTTTTTCTGTTATCGTAAACCTGATTATCGTAATGTTTAACCGTAATCAATATTTCTATTCAACATCACACATTTCCTGTGAAATATGAATTACTCACTGTCTGAAATGGAATTAAATACTCAAGATATTATTAATATTAAATTTATCAGTGTAAAAATTTTAAATGTTAAAAAGATACCTTTTTACTGCCAGGCAGTAAGAAAAAAACCTTTGAAATGTAAAAAAAATGTGAGCTTATATAATAAATAAGTTTTAAATTTCCATTTAAGAATTTTCTTTAAATAACAAAGAAAAGAGAGAATTTTTATTTTTATTTTTTATTAAAACAATAGGGAAAAATTAGGATTTTAGAACCAATTTCTCTCAATGTCTCTGCGAGTAAAAAATTAAAAAAAAGAGGATCTATGCCTTTAACATGTATTATGTTATTGTATTAAAAGCTGGTTTCTAAAACTCTGACCAAATACGGCATTTTTCATTTCGTTAAGTTTAGAAATAATAACGTCATAATTTAGGTACAAAAACAATTTCATAGCATAACAATGTTTAAATTTAATTTATCAATTTTTTTGTCATTGTCAATATGTTGATTGTACATGAAAACGAGATTCATAGTGAAACTAAATAGCATATTCCTAATTACATACTTCAATCAGTCATGTTAAATGCTGTTTGGTAAACACTGTTAGTCATGTTTTAATGGGTTTTTTTTTAAAAGACCATTCTTTGAAAGGGTAGAAATTAAATAATGCACGATAAAACTATTGAAGCTGTAATAATCGTCGTATTATTGAAGCATAATCATAACAATATAATGTTAGTCATGGATGTTAGGGGGATGTTAATCCTTTAATGGCATTTAATAATCATAAATGTGGATGTTTTGCACTGTGACGAATGATATTGACTTAATAAGTCCAAGTAGAATTTTCGCATTTCATCGTAATTTTTGTATTCCTTTACCAATGAAAAACAACCTACATTTAAAAACAATCATAGACATAAATAGATACCAGAAGCATAAGTAGTTTTCTAAATTTAATCCCACACGCTTTGGTAAACAAGTTTAAATGCTGAAAAACATTTATCATGCTTCAAAGCATCGATTAGAAAGAAATAGAATTCGCTTTTGCTTACTGTGAAACTTAATGTTAAATCTCATACCTACATGCTTTCATTTAACATGCCAAAGTAGCATATTTAACATGAGGTCCAATGATTTAACGCCGACCTACCTAGGTATACGGCGCTATTTAACATGAGGTATCAGCTTAAGTCTAACTGTAATACAACTACTGTTTTTTAATAATCTAAACATCAATTATGCGAAATTACACTGGGATTCTTCCTGCAATATTTCATTATAAACATGATATACAAATTACACCATAGTACTTAAATGGTATGGACTTGCATCTTGATATCAAACTTATTTTGAAGTAGGTATACTTGCTATCCATACCGTCTAGCAACATCGTTTCATTCTGGTGGATATCAATGCCTACAACTGAATCCTTACTGAACCTCCTCTTACAGGCTTTTTACATAAGCAAATTTTGGTACTGATCCCTCTAACCTGCTTTTCCCTCTCCTATTTCATCCCTCATAGCATTATGTACCCCCGCCACAACCTCTGCACTCCGCCCAACTGTATTCACCCTCCAGCTACACGAAGTAGGCAAAAAAATAAAAATAAAAAAAATTTAAAAAAAATCAGGTAAAAAGAAAACCCATCCCGTACATGAAAAACAGTAGGCGACTTGACTGCAAGTACGGGTGAAAATGACGGCTGAAACACTTGGCATGTCTGCTTTTGATAGAATTGTCAAGTGGTAATTGTTAGGCTTCGTTGCCGTCACGCTAAACCGACCTCCTAAGAAGAGGTTCTTTTTATTATTTTTTCACACCCTTGCTTAGGTCATTAATTGGAAAAACCGCAATCTTCGCTCAGCGCAATTTAAACTTACGTTAAAAAGTGTGCGTTTTCACGCACCTGCGTATTTTCCATTACTCGAGAGAATAGAGCTGTACTGCACAATTGTTGTTAATTATGTTAGGAATGGAATGAAAAAACTAAATGAAAACATCCTGTCTTATCGATAATTACAATTACAACGGGTACGGATGAAAACTTAATTTTTCTCAAATGATTGGGAATTTTTTTTTTTTTTTTTTTTTTAATTTTTTATTTTGGATATCATTTAAATTTGTGTTCTTTATTGCCGTTTAAGGGAACTTATCAATATGACATAGAGAAAAGATTTAAAAAAAAATTATTTAAATTATATTACGATTCATTCACTACTAGCTAAATATGCTAGCTATGTAAGCATAATCATAATATATATCTAGCAATTTTTTTCTGTTAGGCCTGGCAAATGACTTATAGACAAACAATTTGAGAAACAGACGCAATAACATCAAAAAGATTATATCTTAAAAACTGGTTCAATTGCCTTTAAGTTTGATTTTTCTGTAGTGAGTGCTAATTAATTTGCATCACCATAATATTTACCATGAATATTCTATGCTAACATATTTAAGTTCGCACTGAGAAATCTTCCATCTCAAGAATTAATAAAATTCATAAAAACGATAAATATTTAATTATAATAGAAAACAATTACAGAAAAAAATCATGTGGAATTATTTATTATTTTTCATGTCAGAAATTGTGAACAGATTTAATTAAAAACAGATGTTAATTAAGTTAACCTCCACATAACTCTATATTAATCAATTGATATATTAATTTTCTCAATTGCAATTTTTTAAACTTGAATTTAAGTGAACTCAGAATTTACGTTAATACAAAAAATATCTGTGCAAATGTTATTTATAATGATGTGATTAGAAAATGTGAATAGTTCTTGCTTATACATCCTTTTCATATATAACATACATCATTATCATATGTCACATATATTATTTTCACATATCGCGTATACCATTCTAGATTATCGTCTTCATAAATAAGTTTTATAAAATTAAAATAAGTTAAATATCAGATCAATAAATAAATGATACTAAATATAAATGTTAATTTAATATAAAATATTAAATTAACTTAATTTAACTCAAAAACAATCACAAATTTGTACATCATTACTGCGAAAATTGAATTAAATGATAGATACATTAAACAACTAGACGATTAGAGGATAAAGAATTCATAAAGAACAACGAAGTTTGTGGGAGTTTATCTATGCAAAATTAATGGAAAATATTTATAATGATTATTTAATATTTTTCCAAGACCTTTATTTAAGTATTCAAAATCAAGAGTTGTACATGTTAACAGAGATTGAATACCTAGGTAAACATAAAAAATTTAAGAGAGTATGTTCATTTTCCTTAAATTTGCGCCAATATAATGTATTGTTTTCCTGCTATGAACATAAAGTGAAAGAAATAAATTTGTGAAAGAAATTTAAATAAATATTGTGTATAAAAAGTTTGTGAAAGAAATTTAAATAAATATTATGTATAAAAAAGTTTGTGAAAGAAATTTAAATAAATATTATGTATAAAAAAGTTTGTGAAAGAAATTTAAATAAATATTATGCATAAAAAAAGTTCGTGGAAGAAATTTAAATAAATATTATGTATAAAAAAAGTTTGTGGAAGAAATTTAAATAAATATTATGTATAAAAAATTTTGTGAAAGAAATTTAAATAAATATTATGTATAAAAAAAGTTTGTGAAAGAAATTTAAATATTATATGTAAAAAAAAAAAAGTTATGAAAAAAAAAAATAAATAAATATTATGTATAAAAAAAAAAAGTTTGTGAAAAAATATAAATAAATATTACGTATAAAACAGTTTGTGAAATTTAAATAAATATTATGTATAAAAAAAGTTTGCGAAAGAAATTAAAATAAATATTATGTATTAAAAAGTTTGTGAGAGAAATTTAAATAAATATTATGCATAAAAAAAGTTTGCGAAAGAAATTTAAATAAATATTATATATAAAAAAAAGTTTGCGAAAGAAATTTAAATAAATATTATGTATAAAAAAAGTTTGCGAAAGAAATTTAAATAAATATTATGTATAAAAAAGTTTGTGAAAGAAATTTAAATAAATATTATATATAAAAAAAGTTTGTGAAAGAAATTTAAATATTATATATAAAAAACTTATGAAAAAAAATGAAATAAATATTATGTATAAAAAAAGTTTGTGAAAAAAATATAAATAAATATTACGTATAAAACAGTTTGTGAAAGAAATTTAAATAAATATTATATATAAAAAAAAGTTTGCGAAAGAAATTTAAATAAATATGTATAAAAAAGTTTGCCAAAGAAATTTTAAAAAGAACATTGAAAATGATCAAGGACACGAAAAACTAATCAAGGACACGAAAAGCCCCTCTCCCCAAAACAATGGCCATAATTTTATGGGTAATAATAAATAAATAAATAAAACTTAGAAAATTTTGTTTGGTAAAAGAAATAAAGAACAGTTTGCAATTTTTCCTTAAGCAATTATTCCGAACTGAATTAATGAATAAGAATTATTAAAATGACTTCAACATTCAACCCATCGTTTCGCACGCAAACACGTTCCGTTTTATATAAATCGGAATGCGTACAAACACGTTCCGCTTTATATAAATTGGAATGCGTGAAAGTATGAACAGGTTTCACGATGAATGAAGTGTTCTCACCTTTCGAAACAAATCTTTCTATCGCTTTAAGTCCTTGTACAGCTGACAGATGTTTTGTGTTATTACAGATTTCTTTCTTCAGCTTTGAGGGCAAATTCAGGGACACTTGATATAATGATTATTTGATAATAATAATTTGAGAGGAAAGCTAATTTTTGGACCCACTCTTTTTCTTTTAATCATAAGACTTTTAATTTCGAGATACGTAACAGAGAAATAAATTACATTTTTTACGTCATCATTTTTAATGATTTAATAAAAAAAACTTTCTTTTTGAATAATTACGTCTTTCAGCATATCACGAGAAAATAACATTAATTATAACAACATAGATGGAAGGATCATGTTTTTTAATCATGGGATAAAGCATATTACAATAGAAAATCCGACTGTGGGAAATATTCAATGATAAATGATAAATTAATTTCATGATATCATTTCTCTAGTAATGCTATTTTTCGATGTTCCTGGAACTTTATTATCTTTTTTTATGACACTATATATGTATATATATATATATTACATAATGGAATTTTTTGAAATATTTTCCCATCACCTTTAACGAATTTTATAAACAAGACATTGAAAAATCTTTCTAAATATTTTTATTCATTTAAAAACTTATGACTCAATAATATGGAAAATATCTTTCTTTGTGTTTGTCTTAATATTTTTTTGAAACACACACAGAAAATAAAAAAGTGAATACAAATCCGTTTAGTACCCGCCTCGTGACCAAATGGTAGTGTGCTCAGATTCAATTATTGCTTTCAGCTGCCGTTGTAGTTACTGTTTTCGGAAAGGAAGAACTAGACTGCTTTCAGAAATGCAGTTATTGCCTACAGAAAGGAAAGATAACTATCGAGACTCAAGGGCGATTTTGACAATGCATGGCATTGCATTGAATGCCGTTGTAGTTATTGCTTTCAGAAACGAAGAACTCAGGCTGCTTTCAGAAACTAAGAACTCAGGCTGCTTTCAGAAAGGATGGATAACTATCGGGCCTCAATGGCGATCTTGATAATGTTTGTCAAAGCCACCATTGAATCTGGATAGTAAAGCTGAAAAGAAGGAGAATGAAATCCCGAATCTTCAGTGGATTAACAGTTGTTATAGAAGTGACAAAATAATTTAAATAAGACAAGTTAAAAGAAAAAAAAAAAAAAAAAAAACTACATGAACAATAAAGCCAAACTTTTCTTTCATTTAACAGAATAGAAACGAAATTAAAGAAATCTGGAAAATGAATACTGAAGATTTAGCTCTACCGAAAGTATACAAAAGTTCAAAAATATTAAACATCAAAATTTTGTGCAATTTCTGTTCTTGGAAAGGAAAAAATGTCCATTAATTGGCTTAAAATATTTATCGTTGTAGTCCAATGTCAGTGTAAAACAACCACAAATAATAATTACAAAGAAACTTTTGAGACTGTACTAGAAAAATGATTATCAACGACAGTAAAAGAGACAGACAGACAGAACAATATGTAACAAACCAAGCTAAATATAAAGTAAAATCTAAAAATAAATTGACTAAGTCAATAATCCTCAGTTTAGAGCAGTTAGACAAAAACTGAATATGTTCTCAAACACACTTTTTTCCGTGTTCAACAATTTTCAGACACTTTTCTATTTGACATCCATGAGCTACAAATGACAGAAGAGATATTAGTTGTTGAAAATTTTTTTTTTTTGTCATAATGTCCTGTAATGGAATTTCTGATGTAAAAGTAGCTCGTCCTCTTGGAAAACTGTATTGGCCAATTAGTTTTCAGGGTAATAAAATAAAAATTTTCTTCTTTCTTTCAATAAAAATTTTCTTCTTACGTGCAAGCCAATGAAAAAGGATGTTGTTGATTTTCTCGGACTTCATTCCATTTTCTTCTTTTACCTCCCAACTTTTTCTATCGCTTTACCCCCGTACTTCTTACCCCCTTTTTTTTTTTTTTTTTACTTTTCTTTCTTGTGGCCCTGAGGGCAATCAACCATAACAGCTCAAGCGTCAACAGAAATTTACCAGGGTAATCTGTTAACACCGCTCGAAAAGTGCTGCGGAAACGGGTTCTTAAAAAAATGCGAGACGGATTTTTTAACCACTGTGTTACCGCCTTCCTCTGTGGCTTCCCCAAACATAATTATCTTTCTTTTTCCCCCTAGCAGTTCTACGAATTTCAACAGCTCCTGGCCCAATAGAGAAGGGTCATGTAAAACGGTCTCTAGCTGTTTGTGCAGACTTTACAAAAGCTGGCGTATTGGTAGCGTTGAAATACAAATTACTAACAGTGAGTAAGCTAGTTTGTTAAGTTGTCAAGGGAGGATGAACTTGGGTGGTTGGGTTTCCTCAGCTTGTATAATAATGATGTGGTTAATCGAATTAAGTGAGAAACCATAGGAATGTTGAATCAGTTGGGAGTAATCACACATTGAGGAGGTGAGATGAAGCATTCCATATTTGCTTAGAAGACCTCCCTTGATGTGGGTACTTTAGAGGAATTGTTCAGTTGAAGTGGTGAAATTTGTTGGCAATTTTATAATTAAAATAATTTGTATTACATCCATTATTAAAATAAAATGTCCTCCATCTTTTGAGCGGAAAGCAAAAGTAAATAACGTATTGCAAAAGAAATAAATAAAGAAAATAAGTAAATTATCGTCAGGGTCCATTCTCTTGATTGTAGAAAAAAAAATGATGTATTCCATTCAAAATACATCATAAAATAAAAACATCAAAGTCTGCATTAACGATAATAATTAATTAGCAAATTATAAGTTTAGGTAAAGGAAAATAGGTTTCACATCGGTTTTGAAAAGAGAAGTAAAACATAAGAAAATGCTTAAAAGGATAAACACAATAGACATTGTTACTTTTTTTATATAATTGACTTAATTTAAAGCTAATCGCTTGATTCATTTTCGACGGATTACAAAACCTCTTGCTTTCAGTAATAAAAATAAACATTCACAATAAAAGATATAAATAAAAATGTATGGTGACAGGCAATAATTTGTATTATAAGAATTCTAGTCCTCAATTCTAAATTCTTCTTAAACAATGTAATGTCACCTAAAAGTTGAAAATTCTAGACATTCGTTTCCTCAAAGAATTCCTGCCGAGCATTACACACACATACAAAATTATTAATTTAATGCTATTTTATTAAATGTTATTTGAGAAATTCATGGACGACAGTTTAAAAAAAAAAAAAAAAAAAAAGACGTCCTTTTAAGCTTGCATCAAAATAGTCTTGGAAAATATAAGGAGGGCAAACACACATACAAAATTATTAATTTAACGCTATTTTATTAAATGTTATTTGAGAAATTCATGGATGACAGTTAAAAAAAAAAAAAAAAAAAAAAAAGATGTCCTTGTAAACTTGCATCAAAATAGTCTTGGAAAATATAAGGAGGGCAAACACAAGCAAACACACACATACATTTTATTAAATTTATTTGAGAAATTCATGGACGACAGTTACAAAAAAAAAAAAAAAAAAAGACGTCCTTGTAGCTTGCATAGTCTTGGAAAATATAAGGAGGGCAAAACAAGCAAACACACACATACAAAATTATTAATTTAACGCTATTTTATTAAATGTTATTTGAATTCATGGACGACAGTTACAAAAAAAAAAAAAAAGACGTCCTTGTAAGCTTGCATCAAAATAGTCTTGGAAAATATAAGGGAGGGGGCAAACACAAAAACACACACACATACAAAATTATTAATTTAACGCTATTTTATTAAATGTTATTGAAAATTCATGGACGACAGTTACAAAAAAAAAAAAAAAAAAAGACGTCCTTGTATTGCATCAAAATAGTCTTGGAAAATATAAGGAGGGCAAACACAAGCAAACACACACATACAAAATTATTAATTTAACGCTATTTTATTAAATGTTATTTGAGAAATTCATGGACGACAGTTACAAAAAAAAAAAAAAAAAAAGACGTCCTTGTAAGCTTGCATCAAAATAGTCTTGGAAAATATAAGGAGGGCAAACACAAGCAAACACACACATACAAAATTATTAATTTAACGCTATTTTATTAAATGTTATTTGAGAAATTCATGGACGACAGTTACAAAAAAAAAAAAAGACGTCCTTGTAAGCTTGCATCAAAATAGTCTTGGAAAATATAAGGAGGAGGGCAAACACAAGCAAACACACACATACAAAATTATTAATTTAACGCTATTTTATTAAATGTTATTTGAGAAATTCATGGACGACAGTTTAAAAAAAATAAAAAAAAAAGACGTCCTCGTAAACTTACATCAAAATAGTCTTGGAAAATATAAGGAGTGTAAACAACACAGAAATATAAACACGTTCAAGAAAGTAAGAATTACATTAAATAAAAAGCGGTTAGGCTGCTGAAATAAAGGCATTAAAATATTAAGTTCATATTTATTTCTACTTGTCTCAACAGAAGACAATTTTAAACGCAAATTCTTATTGTTCGTAGTAATAAATCTTTTTGTTCGCAGTAGCTAATTTATACGTTAACGTATTTTAACTCTTAAGCTTCGATAACTAATATTGTAGTTGATATTTTAATTCAAGGAAACAAAAGCTGCATCATATGTTAACATCGTCTTATTGTATCAGAAAAATTAATTTAACTGAAATTTTTTTTTTAAATATATATATATATATATAAACAATAGTAATTGGTAACATAAATAAAACGAAAGTAATAAAGAATAAAGGTTTTTTTTTCTTCAATTTGAATATTTTTAAAATATAAATGCCTTCATACTTTAAAATGGCGGTAAGATTAACATAATATTTCAGTTTGTAGAAAATGTTCCTCTTTAGAAATCCCTTAAATACATTCAATCGCAAACTTTTTCTATTTTTAACTGTTGAAGGAAAAAGCTCGATGTTCATAAATATTATGATGTTATCTAGATAGCGTGAACTACAAAAGTTAAGGAACACACTTAAGAATCTTGACACTTTACTATTATGTTATATTATATTATATTAAATGATGTATGCTGTTATCAAACATATTTGTAATTATAGATAATTTATTTGCATTGCTTTTTTATTTTTAATACATACTCAAGGAATTTTCGTAGTGTCTTGAATAACTGTATTCTGTGTGTAAACTTACACATAAATTCAAAGATTTAAATCAAAACTTCTAATATGTAATTTTTTTTCATGCAATTAATTTAAGAACGTTTAACTCTGATACGAATTCTAATTTTTCTCGCCTCGTTTACGACAGAAAACAAATAAGTAATTAAAACATAACTAACTAATTCCCTGGCACTACAATCCATATTAGACCATGACAGATTCTGAAACAGATGCTATCTTTTTACGGGGTAAGGTTGTCAGCCCTACGCACAACGGTCTACAGTCCTAACAGACCGGAAGCTACGGTTTAAAGAGGATTTTGAATCACTGCAAACATCCATGGCACCGACGGGACTTGAACCCGCAACTTGTGGCCGCCGAGAGCCAGAACGATAGTCACTCGGCGTCAAACTTCTTAATTGAAACATAGGTTATTCAAAAGAAAAAAATTCTGTATAAGTATAAAGGCTCGTGCTCACCAAGGCGACAAGATGCAAGCGACCAAAATTTGACCTCACCGCGGTCGCCTGAAACCGGTTTGCAGTCCTCCGCTTGGAGTTGCCCAACTTTCAACTCGAAGCGGTTTTTCACTAGGCGTAATGCTATTTCTGACGTTTCGCTGTGAAGGGGTCGAAAAAATTTGGTCGCTTGCCTCTTGCATCTTCACGTCTCTCGCCTCGGTGGGAACGAGCCTTAACGTTACCGGGACTTAATTTTCTGTACCTAAGAATTTATATATATTTTTTTAGTAAAGACAATTAGCAATCATCAGTTTATTAGAGGAATATATGTAAGGAAACATTTTATAAGCTGTTAATACAAGTATTTAATTTGATTTGTCGCTCTACGGTCATTTTGTGCACAGTTTAGTCTAATTAGACAGGGATCTAATATATAACGGGGGCGTATTAAAATATTTCAATGGAATGCAGTAATTATTAAAATCAGTTTTCAAAGCTAAACTATGGAAAGCAAGTACAAGTACAAGAAAAATTTGTTTCAGATATACATAAAGTGGAAAAAGGAATTCAATATTGATGAAGATAATTTTGTTAAGTATTTAAAAATAAGAAAATTTTCACATGAGATTTCATCTGTAATCACGCAATAAATAAATAAAAATAGTGTGCATGTTATAATTTATATTATGTAAATACATATGTAAGTAAATAGTTTAAGGGGACATATTGGGCATGAGCTCTCTGGCAACCCAATAAAAATCAGCCTTGTTATTAAAGTTGCCTGAAGAACAGTTCATAAAAGAGAATGCAAGACAGCTTGACAAATTTATAAACCCATAAATGTTCCTGAAGAACATAGGACACAGCTAGGAATATTGGTCATGCCAATACGGCAAAGGAGTCCTTGTAAAAAGTCATGTCCAGTCAATAGTCTAAAATTTGCAGTAAAAACCGAGCGAGGAAGGTCCATGAAAAGGGGGGAGTGCAATAATGAATTTTACCCGTCACAACTTCAACACGGTCATTTCGGTGGGACATTTGCAATCTATTTTTAATGCGCCACAGATAGATTGCTGGTAGGACAGATACACTGTAATTCATGTTCCGATACAAATTTGCAAAAATATTTTTTATATATATAAAATATATATATATATATATATATATATTTTATATTAGGATTTTATAAATCATAAGTATTTTTTCAGAGATAACCAAGATTTTGATTTTGCTACACACAAATCACTCATGCTTATAAAAACATTGACAACTAAGGAAACACTTAAGCATATCCATTAATAAAACATGATTGAAGCTAACGAGGACAGAAAATAAATGTTAAAACGTATAATTAATTACGAAATTTTAAAAAACACAAAATTCGACACCTATTGTCTTCTTTGAGTCAAATTAATTTTTCCAACATGTAATTTTTTTATGTCTTTCTCTCTGACTTCACTTAAGTGTTATAAGAAAAATAACTATCAGCAGTATAGAAAATAGATTGAAGACTATTATCTACCAGAAAAGCATTAAGATTGACGCGTCCGATACAAATTTTCAAAAATATTTTTATATTATGATTTTATAAATCATATTTTTTTTTCAGAGTTAACTAAGATTTTGATTTTGCTACACAGGAGTCACTCCTGTTCATAAAGACATTGACAACTCGAGAAACACGAAATTTTAAACGAATTATTACGAAATTTTAAAAAACACAAAATTCGAAACCTATTGTCTTCTTTGAGTCAAATTAATTTTTCAACATGTAACTTTTTTTTTTTTTTTTTTTTGTCTTTCTCTTTTATTTCACTTAAGTGTTATAAGAAAAATAACTATCAGTAGTATAGAAAATAGATTGAAGACTTATCTACTAGAAAAGCATTAAGATTGATCACAACTTCGACACGGTCATTTCGATGGTATATTTGCAAACTATTTTTTATTGCACCACAGATTTGCTGGTAGGGCATACTATATGTACTGTAATTCACGTACCGTTACAAATTTACAAAAATATTTTTTATATTATTTTATAAATCATGGTAACGTTTTTTCAGAGAAAACTAATATTTTGATATTGCTTCACACAAATCACTCATGTTTATAAATATATTGACAACTCAAGAAACACTTAAGCATATTCACTAACAAAACATGATCGAAACTAAAGTGGAATCGAAAATAAAAGTAAAAACTTTTATAAAATGATCACGAAATTTTAAAAATCACAAAATTCTAAACCTATTGTCTTCTTTGAGTCAAATTAATTTTTCAACAAGTAATTCTTATTTTTGTCTTTCTCTCTTACTTCACTTAAGTGTTATAAGAAAAATAACTATCAGTAGTATAGAAAATAGATTGAAGACTATTATCTACCAGAAAAGCATTAAGATTGACGCATCTGCTAACTTGCTCTGGACGCATTTATCCGTCTTTACGGTCATTAAAAAGAATCGCCATTGATAATAGCTCAGTTGAGTGATCTTCTATTTTCTTTATCGGTTCATGCGTCCAAGTTGTTTTACGGTTGTTAAGCTACCGTGTTGTTATCTAGTGCTTATCAGTATTTTTTACACATTTCTCTGGAAAAAGTGAGCTTTAAGTGGAATAAACTATGGCTAGAGATTATTGAAGAATGCTTCCCCTTTTTGCAATGTTCTATAAATCAGGGTTTCAGGTATAGATTCATGAACTGCCCAAGAAAAAGTCGTTAAGGGAAATTGCGCTTTATATCTTTTCAGTTCTTTCAAAAAGAACTTAAAACCGTCAGCAATTATGTTTTCTTTTTTCTTTTTATTTTCCTAAAGCCGACTACAATTAGCTGCATTACTAAATGCGGAATAACAAGCTTAACTTTTTAGCTGGTATAGAAAATGCATTTCTGAAAGGGGATGATCCATATATTGCAAAAGAAATATTTCCCCGATTGTTTGAAAAAGTAAGGGAAATACATTTGAGATATAAAATAAAAACCAAGAAAAAAACTTTTAAGGTTTTTTTTCTTAAAAAAAATATATATCTTTTCTGATTGTTTCCTTTATAGTTCTAAGAATGTTACTGGAACTATGTTACTGGAATGTTACTAATACTCTGGAACCACTTGTTGCAATCAAAAATTTTCCGTTTATTGATAACTTTTACAACATTTGCAGTTAATATATGAAAAAAAATTAATGTTAATTTACAATGTTCATATTTATTATGTAAGAATATAGATTAGAATATCAACGACATCTAAAAGTAATAAAGTTCATAATTTGAAACACATAATAATAAAGCATTTAAATGAAGAACAATTTGGAATTCTAGAGCATGCTAGAGTCTTATAATAAAATTAACTGCAAATATTGTAAAATTTATTAATAAACGGAAAATTTTTGAAAAATTATTGATTGCAGCAAATTGTTGCAGAGTATTTGCAATGGCATTATAGTTCCAGTAATATTCGTAGTAGCGATAATGGAAACAATCAAAAAAGATATTTTAAAGAAAGAAACCTTAAAAGTTTTTTCTTGGTTTTTATTTTATATTTCTAATGTATTTCCCTTACTTTTTCAAACAATTGGCGAATTTTTCTTTTACAATAATATTAATTGAAAGCATCAGCATCGACATCGAAGCATCAGTAATTATTATTGAAAGCATCAGTAAATTCATAGATACATCACCAGAAAACGATATTATTAAGAAAACTACTACTATTTAGTCCTAATATAATATATGAAACCATATAATCAACTTATTTATTTAATGAAATAGAAATAAGAGAATGAAAATAATTATCGAATAGTATAATAGTAATTAACGTGTTTAAAATTTTAGTAGTTATTTTATAAGCGTATTTACTCGATATTACACTCGAAAGCACACTAGTGATTCCAGATTTTGTACTTTCCATTTGTAGTTTAATGTCTTTTAGAATTTCGTTGATATTTATACTGATTTCTAAAATATATTATCAATTATTTTATCTTTACCATCAGTAGAATGTGAATAAAAGCAACAATTATGGTTTATATAAAGGATAAGACATTTGAATAAAATCAAATGAAAAAAAAATCTATCAACTATTACCTTTTTCTAAAGAACCGAGCAAATGTATAAATATTAAAAGCAAGTCTGAATGAGATACATTTACTATTGCATATATATCTATTATGCAGCAAATACAAATTAGGTATTTATAATTATTATTAGTGATATTAGTAAGGAGATATTCTAGTCAATGTGCTAAATGAGAAATGCATAAATTTGTATTTTCTTAATGTCACTAATAATTTAAAATAAATGTCATTAAAATGCTGTATTTTCAATTCATGTTTTATTCACTCATTCCATTCTTCAGTATAGTTTTAGATGGCATATGAGGTATGATGCATATGGTGAGGTATGAAGGTATGATGCATAAATGAGTTAATTGTCAACGCTTTAAATATATAAATAAGTCTTGTATGTATCAATGTTTTAAATTTAGAATTGTATTTTTCACAAACACAATACATTACAAAAACATTTTGCTTTATCATGAGTCATTGAAATCAATTTTTACTTCATCAAAATCTAACAATTTAAAATTATTTATTTTGTGAAAACTAACTTCTCTTTCCTTAAAATCTATGACTAGAAAATTTTTCGAGTAAGTAGCTAGTAGAATTTTATTTATACCTAAAACGTTTCAAATGCATCTTTTTGTGTTCAAATTTTGTCAATTAAGGTTTTTTTTTTTTTTATAATTTTTTTTATTGAATTCCAAAAACATTTAGCCCCAAAAAATTAAAAAAGTTTTAAGACAATACTTCAACTATTTCAATGATAATGATGCAATGAAATATTGAAATAATAATAATGAAATATTTCTACAAAAAATTAATATATTAAGTTTTATAAATTAATAGCTTCATAAATGTTGTATTAACAGTAACAAAAATATTCAAATCTATAACAATATCATCAGGAAAAAGCGGAAAATCAGCAATTACTTTTTCATAGTCCATTTTAATAAATGAAAGTGATTTATTGAACATTATAATGGGAAATTAGACAAATATTATTTTAGAATAAATGAATTTCTAGTACAATTCAGAAAAAATCATACCATCATACCTTTATGGAACAAGGAATACGATACCCTTTACCTGACAAATATGTTGAAAGTACTTTAGGTAAAAAAAAGCTAACAATACTTCTTACTTGAAGATGGATATCTCTTGTTTGTTGCTTTCAAACTAAACCTATACCGTTCCCCTAAAAGATTAAATATCATTTTCTTTTCTAAGGCCAGCGGTTCTTCTTAAAAACAACATAACCAAACCATTTTCTTTTACATTCCTACATGAATTGTCTAAATTCAATCCTGCCTCATACCGTAGAGCGACAAACTAAACCAAACCTACCTCTTATAAAAGGTTCAAGCACACGGAAAGATACTGACATTCGATACACTAATATGCATAAAAGAACCGCGCTTTTGTAGTTCGAGCAGGGGGAACTAAAAGATAAAGTCTTCTCAAACTTTTGAATTTTCTTGTTTTCAAAAAACAGAAACGACCCTTAGGTCCTCTATACATGGGTTTTAACATTTCATACATTTATCAACATTAATGTTCCTCTGAAAGCTCAAAAATTTATTTTTTATTCTCTGTTTTCATGTGCCAGTTGAAAACTGAAGTCAAATGAGTATTTATTATTTAATCAAAATATAGTTCGTATTCAGTTTTGATATAATATTTTAAATTAATAAGCTGCATTATTTATTAAGATAATAGTTGCACTACTGTTGATATTGGTGTTTATATAAATGATTGAAAAAAAAGCACGATTTTTTTCCCTTTGCCGTAAATAATATGATGTACTTCCTTTTTTAAAAAATATTTTTTAAGACAATTGTATATCCATCGTTGCAAAATCTTAGATTTTCCTAAAGTAGTTCATAACATGTTAAAATACAAAGGAATTGATTAACTGGTCAAATTCTACCTAATAATCTACTAACTTTACTACCTCATATAGTCATAATAAGTTATTAGTTTATATTCAAATAGCTATATATTTAAAAAATTATAATCATTAAATATTTCATGTTCGAATTATAACACTGTTGTAAATTGTAGCATTGTCAACATTGTTGTCATTAATAACATTGCTGTCATCAATATTGTTGTTATCAATAACATTGTTGTGATCAATAACATTGTTGTGATCAATAACATTGTTGTGATCAATAACATTGTTGTCACTTTTGGACATTTTAGATCACTCCTCACAATATCGGGTGAATCCTACATATGTTTAATCTTCCAAGGGTTTCACAGTTGTTTCTAACATTTTTTTATTTGTTTGTCTAAATAACAACAAAAAGAATAGTTTTGAAGATCCATTCTATTGACTAACATTTTAACTATCTTAAAAATGTAACACTATTAATATTTTTATGCTGTAAATATTCATCTATTAAATTACCTAAATTGATAAACATCATACATTTTAATTTTACTTAATCTTGCAACAGAAAGAAAACAAACATTTCATTTGTAGTATAGTTTCTCTTTACTGTAATCCTACGAACTTTTTCGGCCATCTCATTTAATAAAATGAGCAAAATCTTTCTTAATTATTATTTTAAAATTTATTTGGAAAGTAATTATTTAGGCCCCAATTTGAAAAAAAGTTACAACTTTCAAGTTTTGAATCTGTTTTAATGAAACATTTTTTACCATAAAAACTAAAAAGAAGAGGCGACTGCAAGCCAAAAATGGTACTTGAGTTAGACTTATCATCATAAAGGTACTCAGCTGTCATGACTGGCAATGAAATATGAGCAGGTCCTGACCTCATTCAACAAGAACAAATTTTTATGTCCCGTTAAGCCCCAATTGCCTTCTTTTTTCTATTTTTAATACCTTCATGATGATATTATTACTCGGAGCCAAGAAGTAAAAAATGAAGAACAAAGAAATGTCTTGGCCTGAGATGACAGGTAAGAAAAAATAATTTAACAATGAAATATTTAGGGAAGTAATAAGAAGAATTGAATTAAAGAAATTGCTTTTAAGTTGTCAGAAAAACTTTAATTTACTACAAATGCTTATTTAATTTCTTGAGAGGCATTAATGTTTTGTAGAGGCGTACCAATTTTTTATATATAAAATATAGAATTAATTAAATTTTTTTTTCTTTAATTCTCTTAGTAATTTTAAAATGTATCATGTTGTCAAAAGAATTTTCTTTCTTACATATTTCATTGTTTTAGCAAATAAAAAATTATTAGAATATTTGCTGCAGAACTTTTTTTTTATTCGATTTTCAATAACACTTTAAAAACCTTTTAATATACAGGAGGATTATAATTAAAGTCCCACTTTCAAAATGCTGTAAAAAAAGAACCACTCGTCACAATGAATTCAAATTTGAACTGAAGATACTTGAAGAAGGGGAAAACGGTGCGGCATCAAAATAGTTCCAAAAAGTATTAATAGATAGCACTGTAAGCTGCATAAAGAAAGTGAATTCGGCTGCCAGTGATGTTTTGAATCGAAATTACAGCGTATTTGGCATGAGTTGCACATTAAACCAACTATAGTTTTCAATGTTCTTGATTGTTTCGGTTTTTTTGATGAAAAAAATGACTTCCAAGTTATTTAACAGTTGTGACACTGTTAGTGGAAAGCCCATCCACCACGGCAAGGTTATACTAAATTGGATGGGAAAATTCGGTGGCACTTTTTGGAATTTTTTTTTTTTTTTTTTGATGCCATACAGTTTCCCCCTTCTTCAAATATCTTCAGTTCAAATTTGAAATTGTTGTGACGAGTGGTTCTTTTTTCTACAGCATTTTGAAAGTGTGACTTCAATTATAATCACCCTGTGCTTTTCCTTAATACGGCTTACGAATCTTCACTCGTATATTTAGTTTAGGGCCTGAATGGCCGAGTGGTTAGCGCTCTGGCGCTCGGTACCACAGGTTTCGGGTTCGAGTCCCGGCGGTGCCATGGATGTTTGTAGTGGTTCGGAATCCACTTTAAACCGTAGGTCCCGGTCTAATAAGATCGTAGAGTGTTGCAGGGGCATTGTTACTCCGCGTCCGTGGCTTATCTTCAAGTTACACGCGCCCCCTGGGTAATGCAAAGTGAGTAACGTCTGTGCAGCGCTTGCCTTAAGGTATCCAAGGCCAAGCTGTCTAAGTGTTTGCCAGCTACATTAGAACAATATATATATATATATTTTTTTTTTTTTTAAGTTTGCTGATGGTTTTTTCGCAGATCTATCTCCCGCTTGCATCACGGTGATTAAGAGCTAAGGAATAATATAATGATTCATTTCATGTAATATAAATGTTTAAAATTTTAAAGCTCTAACTATGAAAGCCCATTGATGTAGACCACTGATTCCCAAAGCGGGCGATACTCAGTGGCATAACTATACCATCTGAAGTCGGTGGCAAATTTTTTGAATGAGGTCTTCTCAATGCAAAATATCATCATTGTTGTTTTTCTTTTTAATAAAGTACTACCTAAAGGTGCTTTAGGTTTGTAATTTTCATTTTCAATCAAAAACCATTTCACTTGATAATTTAGTACTATAAAATGACCCTTATAAGTAATGTATGACGAAGATTTAATTTTTTCCAAGTCAATTTCAGTCACTTCAATTTGGTTTTGATTATGTGTATCGCTAGTACAGGGCTGTAGTGGATCTGGATCAGTGTTGTTAGGGACTGCAATACTATCATTTTCGGTACGGTTAATTTCTTCATTTCCGCTTTACTATTCGTTTTCGTTTCGTTAATAGTGTTTCTTCCTTACTATTGATTTATTTTAGATAACTTCTTATTGTTTTTCTTCAAATTCCATCTTTCTTTATCGCTTTTCACTCCCACTAATATATTTTCTATTACTAGACATGTTATTATTTAATTTCCACGATCAACTTTACTTGATCGCTGATCCGATAAAACAAAAAGTAAGACAATAAACGCATGGACTTTCCCGCTTTTTTTACTTGCCAGCGAGAATTCCCACTTTTAATTTTGGAATAATACAAGAATCAGAGAAATTCCATAGCCAATAAATTTTAAAATGTTACAGGGGTACATGAGTACAGCGGAAATTCCCACTTTTTATTTTGTAAGTATCTATTCACGAACCAGAAAGCGGCGGAGTCCCTAGTATCGGGATAACCCGTGCGTAACTGTTTCTATTACTATTATTACTAGAAGCGATATATTTTTCATACAAATGAACGCGCTAAAAATCTTGATACACATTTTTTTTTTAATTTATCACTTTAGTAACAAATTTATTAAATACAAAATTAATAAATTTTACTTAATTTTGTAATAATAAATTTCAGGCCTTTCCTGTACTCACAGCCTCTCTACTCGGGCCTGGGCCCGTGGCAATTTGCCTATCTTGCCACCCTATTGTTAAGCCACTGGCGAGAGTGCCCTCTCCCCCCCTAGCATGCAATGGGACAATCAAAAGGGACGAGGGTAGTTTCGGGGAGGGCATTTAATAGAAATATGGGGGTGAGGAAAGCATAAAGAGGGAAGAGAAGTGAAGCGAAGAAAATTTAGAAAAACTGTTCATACGTGTTTTACCTGTTGTGTAACATTGTTTTACAGCTAAACATACAAAAATGCAATTTATAACCGATCAACAGTCACAGATCTTAACAAGCAAGTGCTGGGAAGGTGAACATATCGAATTTAATAATACTGCTGACAATAATAAAGCCATTAATTCATTAATAGCAGAGTGCGACGTCCATTCTACTCATTAGGATAGTTTTTAATGTTGTTCGTTATTTTTATTCTCATATTATCCTTCATTATCTTAATTTTCTGTGATTAATGCGAATGTTATTTATGGCTGACTTTAATAAATGATTTTATGATTACCAGCTTCAAGGTTCTTTTATTTACAATGTTTTACAACGTAAGTAGATATATAAATACATAAAAGAACACGATTTTTTTTGCAATACATTTTGGTTTATTCGCTTAAAAAAGTAGATTTCCAAGGGAATGCTGAGTAATTTTTTTTTTTTCTGAGAAAGGATGTATAGGACAAATTAGCTTGGCAAACACTGATCTAGACGAACTGTAAACCAATATTGGTTTGGTTTGGTTTGTCTCTCTACAGTCATTTTGTGTAAACTTTGGGCTAATTAGACAGGGACCTACAGTTTAACGTGGATTCCGAACCGCTAACAAATATTCCTGCCACCGCTAGTTAACCAATATTAGACAAATTAATTTATTTCTATGTATCACTATAATTATTATTCTATCACTACCTTAACACAAATAAATGCGAACAAATAGTTTCCATAAATAATTCTTAATATGTATACGAAAAAGGAGGTCAAAATAAATTCGTGTAATTAATTAAAAATATAAAGATGTGAAGTTATTTTTGAGATACAATTAAAATGTCGATTGCAACACTTGTAGAAAAAAAGAACAAATTTCAAAGCGAATAACAATTCTCCTTAACTTTTCTTCATTGAGGCAACAGTCCATGGTAGGCCAAGGTCGTCTCCCTAATGGCATATTTCGACACAGAAGATGTTTTCCTTTTACAGGGTAGGGTTGTCAACCCTACAGTCTTATTAGACCGGGGCCTACGGTTTAAAGTGGATTCCGAACCACTGCAGACATTCATAGCACCGCCGGAACTCGAATCCTGTGGTACTGAGTGCCAAAGCACTAGTCACAGGCCATCAGGCCCCTTACTTTACAACATTGGCTTAAATATTAGAGAGTTTTTGCATACCGTACGTTAGTTACCGTAGGACGTCCGTTAGCTTTTTCTCCCTAGCGTGCATGGTCATAGGAAACTGAGCATGCGCGCTAGGGAGAAAAAGCTAACAGACGTCCTACGGTAATTAACGTACGGTATGCAAAAACTCTCTATTAGCGATTTCAGAAATACTCAGAAATCTATTTAATTTTGTCTTTTCAACATTTTTTTTTAGCTTAAAGTCACACTAAGACAAAAAATTCTTTTTCATTGGTATGTGGGGGAAAGACAAGATAGTAAATACGAGATATGATTTTTCAATTATAAGGAATGCTGTAATAAATTATTTTGAAAAGAATTTTAATTTTTCTACATATTTTTTTATGAATGGTTTTAATTTATTTACGAAAAAAATTATACCATTATTTTCCAACCTATCTTGAACCAAATCTTAAAACTAACTTTTTATAGAAGAAAAGATTAAGACTCAAAAATTCTATAAAACTGCTCCCATTTTAATGTTCTTTTAAACGAAAAAAATCTTTCGAAATTTTTTTTTTATAATTATTTTTATAAATTTTATTATTTCGTTTAAATATTTCTTTAAAAATTTTTTTGGGAAATGTTTAAACACTTTATACAGTAAAAAGAATAACCCAATTTAGTTGAATCATATAAAAAATTTTATTTTCAAAATATGATTTCAACTTATTATTAAAACGCTTTACAAGAAAATAATAAATGATAACTCTAATTAAAATGGAAGAATTGGCAAAATTGTTTTGACCATAGGTTTAGCTAAGCTATTAAGTTTATTAAAAAGTATAACGCGATTCTAAATAATGCATGAATTTCTGTACACATAGGAATTTCTTGGTTTATAACATTAATTGCTTATTTTTAATTTAGCTTTAATTTTTAATTGAAATGTCATTATTATTTATCCATATAAAATATTTCTTCTTAAATGAGGCTTTAGTCATATTCCAAGATAAATATTTTAGAAAAGTTTAAAAACTTTTTCTTAAATTCTAGGGAAGTGTTTTGAAACTGGAAACAAATTAATTGTTCTTATTGTTAACATTAATTGTTCTTATTGTTATTGTTATTACATAATGCTTAAAACTTAACAGTGATCTAACTTAACTACAACAACAACAAAATGTAAATTATTTATCTTAATTAAAATACTAATGGCCGAGTGACAACGCTCTGTCCCTCGGGGCCATAGGGTTCGTGTCCCGGCGGTGCAAAGGAAGTTTAAAGTGGTTTGGAATCCCCTTTAAACCGTTGATCCCGGTCTAATATGACAGTTGGGCGTAGGGCTGACAACCCTGCCCTGTAAAAAGAAAACATGTCACATTTCGAAATCTGCCAGTAGGCAGACGGCCTTGACCCTCCATGGGGCTGGTGCGCCATTGAAGAAGAATTAAAATACTGTTATTGCTTTGTCTAATCCTCAGTATCCTACAGTGCGCGACTGACATCCCATGGATGGATTTGGTTTATTGCTCAACTGTCATTTTTTTTGTACACTGTAGGCTAATTAGACCGGGACCTACAGTTTAACGTGGATTCCAAACCACTAACAAACATTCATGCCACCGCCAGAATTCGAATCTGAAGCCTGCGGTACCAATGGCCAAAACGCTAGCCAACTGGCCATCAGACCGCTCTCAAGGAGAGAGGAAAAGGGCACCTTCTGTTGCAGTAGAACACCCGTAAGTAGAAGTCTGACTTTGCTCCGTGTCGCTGAAGAAGGAGGTAGATGGTATCCCCGCATTTGCGTATCGCATGAGAGAAAACCTGGAAACTCCCACCAGGTATTCCGACTAACGAAGCAAAGAAGCTGAACATCCCAAACCCCATCGAGTATCCTCGTGTTTTGAAACAATATCTACAACAAAGCCGCCAGCAGATTGAACTTCAGTCCTGATGCTCACCAGCGGCGCATGTTACCACTGAACCACGAGTCGGGCAATTAAAGTTCTTATTATTAAAAGTAAAGCAAATTTTTTTGTTGAAAATACCAACACCTTTCTTAAATATGCTACGAAATGTAAAATAATTTTGCATTTGTCTATTATTACACTTAAAAAGTTTGAATATTAAAACTCACCGAAGAATGCATTTATTAAAATAATTAGTTGTTCTTTCAGACTAACTCTGCTTTAATCTGGAGAAGAAAAAAAATTTATATTTTGAAAAGGGTATAAGAATTTTGTGCAATGAAACTTTTTAGAAACATTTCATTTATACACTATCTTATTTCACTTACTTATTGGAGAAAATCTTCGAAGCGAAACATAACATAGAGAAGATCGATAACTTCAACTGAATGACTAACTTTTTCAACAATCCTAATCTTATGAAATATATTTATAAATGAGTTATGACCAGCGAAGCTTGAAGTGTATCTTTCATCATTAAAAAAACATAAGTATATGTTGCATCAAAAAGTATTTGACTTCTCCCCGAAAGTTAAGCGTACTTTTTTTTTTTCCCCTTATTTTTTCAGATAATTTATTTTTAATGTTGCATTTTTCTGTATCATGTACTTTTCCCACTTCGGAATTTTTTTTTTTCAAATTATAACATTGATCTTTAATAGAAAACCTATAAATTGAGCAGCCCAGAAAACTGCAAAAAAAAAAAGAATACTGATAAACTTTTTTTTCAGTAATCTACCCACGCGATTCTTCCCCCCTTTTTTCCAGTTTTGTGATTCAACGCTTGCTTTCATTTCTTAATTTTTATTTAATTATAATATTTTTTTTTTGGTTCTCATTTATATCTTCTACTTTTCATTACTTTATTAATTTATTTTTTATTTTGGTCTCTCTCTATTAATTTTTTTCCATCACAAAAAAAAAAAAAAAAAAAAAATTCCGATAAAATGTATCTATAATGACGTTTTTATAGATTTTTGTTCCGAAATTTCTACAAAAAATAGACACATTAAATAAAAAATAAAAGATCTACCCACGTGGATTTTTTTGTCATTCTTTTTTTTCCAGTTTTGTCATTCAACGTTTGCTTTTATGCTCTTAATTTTTATTTAGTTATTATTATTATATATTTTTTTGATTTTCATTTATATCTTCTACTTTTCATTGGTCTAGTTTGCCTAAAGTGCGTACAAAATTACCGTAAAGCGACAGACCAAACCAAATCTGCTTTTCGTTATTTTATTAATTTATTTTTATTTCTTTTTATTAATTTTTTCCATCACAAAAATAAAATAAAAATTGATACAATGTATCTATAATGACATGCTTTTCACTGATTTTTGTTCCGAAATTACTTCAAAAATAGATACATTAAATAGAAAATTGGTAAAAATCATAAAACACTCACAAATTTTTCCATTACCGTTTACTTACTATATTGATTTTTTTTTTTAATATTTAATAAATATGTAACCACGTTTTTTGTTAGGTAAAAGTGGAGCTATTATAAATAAACAGCGCTTCCAATTACATAATACATTAGTAACTTTATTTTTTACAATAACATTGCAATGTGTTGAATTGTTTTGTTTTTATTTTCACTCACATAAGCTAATATAAGTTATAGACAAATCCATACTTACAGACGCAATTGAAGTGTTCTACTGATAGTAAAAATGCACTAATTCATTCCAATATTTACAGAGACATAACAAAGACTACATTCTAAACTTTGATTTAAATTTATATCATGAAATGTTTTCATATAAAAGCTGAAATTTAAGTGATTTCGTCAGATTTACGATGCTAATGAATTGATTGAAAGATTTGTGAAATTTTGAATTGTATTTCAAAAAATTCTTTGACTCTTTGTTTCTTTTTCTAATTATGTTTACGGGTGATACAGTAGCCTAAAAAACTCATTAAAAGCTATTGTTTGTTTAGTTTAAAATTACAAAAAGATTGCTTTATTTATTTTTTGATGAATTAGAAGAAAATAAACGGTACGATTCATGTGTGTAGGGATGTCACTCCTTTGTGAGAAGAACAAATATATTGCTAATAATATAATAATTACATTAAGTTTTCAATGTTTATATTCTTCTCTGAAGCCTAACTCGTGGCTCAGTGGCAATGTGCACCACTGGTGAGCGTTGGAGTGGAGGTTCAATCCGCTGGCGGCTTTGTTGTAGACACCGATTCAAAAAACGAGGTGACTCGATTGCATTTATGATGATCAGCATCTTGCCTCTTTAGGCGGACTACCTGGTGGGAGTTTTCCGAATTTTCTCCCATGTCCCATTTGTTTAAAATTGTGGTAGTAAAATGTTGATATAGTGTCCCCGTATTGGATCCTGGCTCTGCTGAATTTGCTATATATCTGTCATTCTAGTGAGGAATGACTTAGATAAGTGGTCAGCATTCGAATAATGAGCAAACAAATAAAGAAATTGCGAATTGAATTAAAATTGTTGATTGAACAACTGAAATAAAACTACTGGGGATGTAGGAACCACTGATTTATATAATTTTTCGGATGCACTATCATCATTATATTATTATTTTTTTTTTCTGATGTATAAATATTTATAATTTTTTCTGATGTATATATATTTTTTTTCTGATGTGAGATCAATTAAACTAAAATATTCATTTTGTAATTTGCAGACTTTTAGAAAAATCGACATTCTTCAGTGATCGTCTGTTTTGATTCAAAACACTAACAAAAACTTGATGAAATATTTTTGCCTCGCTTTAATGAGAAAAGTTATTTTTTAAATTTTGTATTCATCATTTGTAAGATTATTATCTTATCAAATAAAGACAATCTTAATCTACATGGTGAATGCTAAAGAAAAAAGTGTTTCTTTCATATTGCTGGGACTTGATTAAATAAGTTTTCCAACTACATCCTACACTTTCGTTTCATGTCTGCCGAGTTCATGTAAAAACATGCCATTAAAAAATACTATTTCAAAAATGCAGGTTCATTACAAAAATTAGACAATATGCCATCCGAAACGAAAGCATATCTGTCAAGATAAAACGAGAGGAACAAAATATGTGTGGATGTAAAATTAGCCTTGATGATATCAAAAATATGAAATAACAGACACATCTAAACTGTTATACTGCAACACCATGAGATGAAATTTATTTGCAATAGATTGCATCTTGAAACCAGCACTATTTTCCATGAGAGGCACGTAATGAGATTACAAAACACTTTTCTGGAGTGAAATAAAATAAATTTTTGCCTTTTCTGAAGAGCATAGACGGAACTGGGGACGCTGGCAATAAATTTTAAAGTAAGCGAAGACTTCTTCCCTTGCCATGAGAAAGACCACTGAGGGCGTGTATGAACGCAAAACGTTGCCGCCAAATGAGTTAACGAATGCCATTATAAAAGATTCGAGACAACTTCATTTATCTAAAGCTAAACCTGTTCCTGCTCATTCTTCTCAGCAATAAGTAAGATTTTTCCTTTCCCCAGGATGCTTCTTCTTTTCTTTCGTCTTTTTCTTCTTGTTGTTTTTTGCTTCGCATCCATCTCTATTTAGTAAATGCTTCATCAGTTGAACCGTTTCATTATGGAAAGAAAACGTGATTCTAATTCAGTTCTGTTTCAATCATCATCACAGTCATTAGAACCCCGAAGCAACGGGAACTTCGCGCATTGCAATGAATTCAGGGTTCTTGAAAGCTGCTTCAGTTCCGCCTGTGCCCCCCGAAATCCCTTTCTAATGAGCTCTGAAGCTTTCCTTTCCGATTTGGCTTCCACATGTTATTGCATCTGTTGCCTTTCATGAAAGTCAAGCAAGGGTCGAATTAGAAGAGAAAGGCCACTCACTTAAAAGAAAAGGCTATTTTATATTTAAAAAAGGAACAAGTCACTATAGTTGATTTTCCTTGCAATGAATTTCTTGAGATAGTCAAAATTCGTATTACCGGATTAGTAATTAAAACCTAAAGCAATTTTTTGCTCTAAGGTCTTGAAGAAAGACATAGTTGTATATTCATTTCACAATCAGTGGAGGAATTTGAAGAGAAAAAGTTACTTGAAATTCGATTGACCAAGAACTGGATAGATGAACTAGAAGAGAAAAAACCACTTGAAACTCGATCATTTAAAAAAAAAATCCATTTTATACAGATTTGGTAATAGAAATTCACCTTTTTATAAATCAAATTAACCCATCTCAAAATTAGTGTTTTATTTGTGTGTTAGTCCGTGTGAATATGTATGTTTATAAAGACGTATATGCACATGCACGTCTAAATATATATAATTTGTGTACGAGTAGTGATGCACTGGTATGATAAAAATATATGCTTAAATATGCATACGTTAATGTGGGGTTTTTTTTGTAAGCACGATTATATTTTTTCTCTCAGCATATTTACTCACATGTGTATAAAAAATGCATTTGTTTGCGCATATGTATGAGAATATTTACATGTGTGCGTATACATTCGAATGAGTATTTGTATGTTTGTCAGTGTACATATGACAGTGTATGCCAGTGTGTATATGAGCGCGTTTAGGTGCATGTCGGTGTATATTATATATATATATATATATATATATATAGAGAGAGAGAGAGAGAGAGAGAGAGAGATAAGAATGTAAGTATATATGTTTGTGCTCGTTTTTGTGTGTGTAAATGCATGTGTGTGTATGTAAATTTGTGTGTACGTAAAAGGGGTAGGTTTGTGTGTGTATATGCGTGTATTTGTGTATGTTTATGTATATATCTATGCATGTGTGTAAGTTTGTGCGTATGTAGGTATGTGCATGTTTTTGAGCATGTATGCAACTTTATTTGTATGGATGCATGTGTGCGTGCATATATAAGATGTATGTAGAGCAATGTGTATGAGCATAGGACGTGTAGTATCAAATAATTAAAACTAAAACCTAATTGTTATTATAGAATATTAAAGGAGGAGATAGTTAAATAATAATTGGATGAGAAATTCGAACAATGGATGAACTTGAAGGCAAGAACCCACTTGAAACTCGATCACTTAAAAGAAAAAAAAGTCATAATTATGTTTAAAAGGGGAACATATCAGTAGGTTGATTTTCGTTCCAATGAATTTCTTGAGGTTATCAAAATGCGTGTTAAGAATTTAATATCAAGTAATAAAACTGATAGCAAAGTTGTGTTTCAGAATATTCAAGATAATAATTGCTAAAGTAGGTCTTTGAAAGAGCTGAATCTCAAAGCTAGCCTTCGAGATTAGCTAAGTCCGCGGGTATCTTTGCATGCACAAATATACAAGATATTATCAGAATAAATTACGCAATTTTTTCCTTTATCACTTGAAATTCCGAAGTCAAGAAGAGTTAAATAAAACTCATTTGACGCTTTTCAAGGCTTCTGGACAGGAAAAACAGAAGTTTTACTCACCTGTAAGTGTCATTTTAAGAAATTTATTTGCCTGATTTTTAAATGTTAGATAGCGGTGTTGTATTTAAAACATCCATTGGTGCTTAAGAAATAGAGCTTCATGTTTTATACCTATTTTTAAGACAGGTATTGATAAAAACACGTTTTTAAGCATAATCTTCTTTGTTATATAACTTTTTTTTATTTATTTGTTATATAACATTCACACCGTTAATTTAGTTTGACTTGGTTTTTGTGAATCCTGGAAAATTCCTGTTCTATCAGTTGAAAATTAATGATTTCAGAATTGAGTTTTCATCAGGACATGTATAGAATTCATATTAATGAACGCTTTAAAATAAGTCGATGGGATTTGTTGAATAATTCTAAGGTTTATTATAATAATGCAAAAGGATTACATCTTGTGAAATTTTAATGAGTATTTGGCTTATGGTATCATGAAGCAGTTTGGACTATATATTTTATTATGTTGCAAAACAATTATACAAATCTTAATCTCATACAAATCTCATAACAAGCTGCAAGTATTTCGTACTGTACTTATTGATACATGTATTCAGCATTTTGAAGTTGAACTGCAATTTTAGAAGCAATAATTCGGGATTCTTTTTCTATTGACGAATGAATCGACAACCATGAGAGCTGAAGAGCAATTGTGGATCTCTGCGTGCTTGGCTAATCAACGCTGAAAAGTACAAATCTTTTAATTATTGATTTTACTAAAGTACGAGATTTACCGATCAAAACTAAAATTTTATTTAATATTTTACAAAATTTATTTTATTTTCTTTGGGAAATATAATCCTTGAACGTTTCCTCCCCATTTCTTAAAAGTTACCCTTCAAAAACACAAGTTGCAAATTGAATTTCTTCCACCATATATATTGGAAAGTGTCTAAAACAATTTGCAGAGATTTTTAAAACGCTTGCAAATCACAGCAATAAGTTTTACATTTTTACCATCGATGAATACTTTTTACGTTTTCAGATTATATAAGTCTTCGTCTTCGATTTTTTAAAAAAAATTTTAAAATAAAAACTTATACATATATTGTTAATTATTTTAAAATTCTTAACTCATCATGTTTTTGAAACTTCTAACAAATGTTTCGAATAGGCGCCCTGAAAATAAATAAATGTGTTTTTCATATTGGCCCTGTACGATTACTTTCTGCACTCATTGCATCTAAATGTAAAGTCCATGAGATGCAAATCATAATACATGCGGAATGATCTTAAAGCCATCAGCTTTTTTAAAAAAAATACTTTGGAAAAAGAAATGAATACTTTAACAAAAATTATGTATTTTGAATATATTGTTAAGTACCAAGGAAATAAAATAGGATACGGGTATATGAGAATTTAAGCATCGATTTTTGAATAACGAGAGTTTATTATCTTTAAAAAGTAAAGAAAATGATTTAATCTTCTAAGTAACTTTCCATCTCCTGTGATATTAATAAATATAAATTATTTCTCCACTGAGGAAAAAAAAACAGCATTTAACATAAAGTATTTAAATCCAGAGGCAAATGATTTACCGATTTTTATATGCTTCAAATATAATTACGATACATCAAACCCTCTAACAAATTTAATTGTTTTTTAAACATGTTGCAACATGTTTTTATTATTATTTTAAAACCAACTTCATAATTTATGTTTACTCATGAAACTAATTTAACTAAAAATCAGTTCAGTTTAATTTTCTGAACTGAAACCCTGTATAACTCCCATATTATAAATCTGTCTGTTTGTTGATTTTTATCAAGTTTTGAATATCATACCATAATAAAATGAAAAGCTATAGTTACCTTAAATCAAAATAATATTAATTAATAATGTTTATTTTCAAATGCATATTTATGAGTTACGGGAAGGGTGGAATCAATTACAGATTCACTGTTGATATTCTTTTCAATGTGAATACAGTAATAATCTAGAAATAGATTTAAGAACAAAACCAAAAATAACAAACCAAATTTATAAGTTAATTTTAAAAGACAGTAATAATGTCGAGATGAAAATTATGCTGAAATATTCAAAGTAATTGCGAACTCTAATAGTTGGATCAATGCCTATTAGATAAACACATGAAATCTTGTTGGATTACACGTTGTCTTGTCGACTGCATGAGAAAGAAAAATATGCGATATTTTTAAAGATACCATTTTTTTTTACTTCTTTTGTTTGATATTTATATGAATTATTCATATTTGGAAACTAGACAAATCATTCTAACTTACCACAGTAATTGCGATCTACCATTTTGAACATTATATACTTCCTGCAAAACAAATTTGCTTGCAGTATCAATGCCTTTAACTTGACTTGACAATTAGGCTCGCGTTAGCTGCTTTATTTCAATTTATCCAATTACTTTTGAGATTGTTTTTTTTTTGTCGCTCTACGGTCATCTTTGCGCACTTTCACGCACACACTGATACCTACAGTTTAACGTGGATTCCGAACCATTAACTAATATCCATGCCCCCGCCAGGATACGAACTTGAAGTCTGTGGTACCAAATGCCAGAGCGCTAGCCAATTGGCCACCAGGCCGCAATTACTCTTGAGAAGAAATAAATAAATAAAAAAAATAAATAAAAAAAAAAAAAAAAAAACAGATTTTCAGATTATCACTGGACTTTGATTCCAAAAATATTAAAGAAGAAGCACCGAAATGTGGTGTCGTAAAGAACTTCCGTCACTAAACAATACAAAAGGGTTAATACACACAACTACGTTATTTATTGTAGAAAATTAATTAATGAAATTTTTTTTTTTCCTAATGCAGCTGGCAAACACTTAGACAGCTTGGTCTTGGATGCCTTAAGGCAAGCGCCGCACAGACGTACTCACTTTGCATTACCCAGAGGGCGCGTGTAACTTGAAGATAAGCCACGGACGCGGAGTAACAATGCTCCCGCAACGCTCTACGATCCTGTTAGGACCGGGACCTACAGTTTAAAGTGGATTCCGAACCACTACAAACATCCATGGCACCGCCGGGGCTCGAACCCGAAATCTGTGGTACCGGGCGCCAGAGCGCTAGCCACTCGGCCATTCAGGCCCTTTAATTAATGAAATAGTTTTAAAATAAGATTCGTCGCTCATATTAAATAACCAAGAATAGGATAGGACTTTATATCCAAAAGCCTGATTTAGCTTTTCTCTTTGTACGTCATATTTAGTGCATTGGAATAAAATATGTTCCTCGATTTCAACTTTTTTTGCGTCTTGAGCATAGTGGAGAAGATGTTAATCCAAATCTCAATGTTTTTAAGATAGTGTACGAAATTTAAATAAATAGTAGCAAGAAAAGAATTCTTCTTCATCTTCATTGGAGTGGTTCAATAGTCAATTGGCTAGCGCTCTGGCCTTGGGTACCACAAGCTTCAGATTCGAATCCTGGCGGTTGCATGAATGTTTGTTTATGGTTCAGAATCCACATTAACTGTACCTCCCGGTCTAATTAGCGCAAAGTGTGCAAAAAATGACCGTAGTGCGACAAATTAATCTTCATTTTCGCAACAGCCCATGGTGGGCCAAAGCCGAATGTCAGATTTCGAGACAAAAGTTTTCTTTATATGGGGTAGGGTTGCCAGCCCTACGCTCTACAGTCATATTGGACGGGGACCTACTGCTTAAAATGGATTTCGAACCCCTACAAACATCCATGGTACCGCCGGCACTCGAACCCGAAACTATTGTCACCGAGGGTCAGAGTGCTAGTCACTCTGCCATCAGGCACCAGAAAAAAATTAATTTATTCAAATACACAACTTATTAAAAATATAACTTATAAATTAGAAGCCATTTATCATGATAAATAATTTTTTAGTTAAGAATTCCGTAACGGGGAACATTAATTACTCATTACATTTAACGGGGAACAATTAAGATGAAAGATGGCATCATTTAAGTACATGGTGAAAACTTACCAACTCAATGGTTACATATAAATGTACTTTAGATTTAATATCCAACTAAAAATTTCATTTATTTAAAGACAAATCAGTAAAATTTTTAAAATGAAAAATCATTGTTAATAAAAATTATATTTAATGGGTGAATAAATCTTATTTTAATATTACACGGAAATTAAAAAGTTAAAAAGAGCTTAAAAGTTGAAAAGAGCTTAAAAGTTGATTTGTAGTCTGAAAGCGGGATTTGATTAAATTTTAAAGATAATTAATTTTAGAAAATAATTAAAGTGAAAATATTCTCTTTCCTCTTTAATTATGCAATGTATAATTAAAGAAGAAAGAGAATATGAAAGAAAAACAATGAAAAAGAATGAAAAGAACAATGAAAAAGAATGAAAAGAACAATGAAAGTTCAATGAAAGAACAACTTTTTAGAATTTTAACCATTATAGGTGTTTTTTTCTAATATTTAAAATATTTGCGTAATTTTCTATAAATGTCACTGTAATGATATTCAAAAACTTTTTATTACTAAAGTTAATGATTATAGTCATATAACTCATAAATTATAACATATAGTGTAAAGGTAATTCAGATTCTAGTATTGTATGCGCATAATTCTGCTGCACTTTCATAAAATACAATATAGTTAAGACTTTCTAAAGTTAAACAAAAATATGCATTTTTTCTTTAGTTAAGAATTGGATAACTAGAGTGACTAATTTGGATTTGTATACGGACCCCTAGAAACTATTCTATTGCTGGAAAGTCCAGCAAGCTGCTTCGTGTGGGCTAATGGTACATGCACGAGTTGGTTGTCGCTTCAAGACAATGGATAAGGAAGGCTAATCAGCGTTGTAATTGGTGCACAGCCGCCGTTATTCTCTGTCATTTGAAGAAACCAAAGTTCGAATCACTTTTTCCCTCCGCTTCACTTATTATTTAATGACTTTATTATTTCTCCTCTCTCGATCGCTGCTTTTTTCTTTAATTGTCTGCATATGAGAAGCTTCGGACAAAGAGGAAATAAATAAGCGAAGAGGATGTTTCTCCATTTTAATGGCATTCCAAGCAAGTAATTCCTGTAGTATTCGGTTCCTTCACACAAGGTATCGTATGCAGATGTTGGTTTTGATTATAAACACATATACTGATAAATTAACAAATAAATAAAAAACAATTTCACACACACAAAAAAAGCACACAATTAGCGTTTGCCAATGCAAAAAACATATTTAAGTCTAGTATAGGCCGAGAAGTTACAATATTCTGTTCCACCTTTTGTGAAATAATGGATATGATAATTATATGATAATTGGACTAATTTGATAAAATAATTCTCCGATGAAGATAAGCAAGATAATTTTAAGTGCAACACTCATTTTGAGCAAACAAGACATTTATTGGTGTGAACAAGATGAAATTTGTTCGGAAAAACTCTAAATGACTACATGACCAAGTCCTATCTTAGGGACAAAATTTTCTACGACACTAGAAATTGTTTTTAAGTAGTAAAACTATTTGGCTCATTTTTTCAATTTATGAAGTTAGCAATTTATTCACATCAGATAGCAAGAATATTTTTAAAAAAAATTTAGTTTAAAATTTAATTTAAAAAATGTGACTTAGGATCGTTAAATTTCTTTATTTAGAGGATAGTTTAACAAAACTACAACTATTAATATCTAAGTCCCAATGCACAGATAGAATTTCTTAGAATAATATTTTAAATAAAAATTAATAATTTGTAGATTTGACATCAATATGTTCACGTTTACAGTTGCGAGATTCGGAACTCACTAACAATCTCAATATATAATATTTCTTCTGTAACCCTTATCTTTTTTCTTCTAGTCAAATTTTCGTTCGGAATCAAAATTTTTACTAAATTTATAAGCTAATAACTTATGTCGAAGAATCTCCGAGATATCAAAAGTCATACATCTTTTTGGATATGCAAGAACTCCAATCATTTTAGCTTTAGCATGTTTTGATCGAGTTGATGATTTTCTAGCTGACTGCTATCATATTAAAACAACTAATATTATCTGAAATTATATTATTTTATTTTATCTATAATGAAGTACTTGAATTTGTTTAAATACCTTTGAATGGTTTTGGTCAGTCATCACTTTTATACTTACCAGTGGACCATCATTAATAAATGAAACGAAATAACTTAATAACGATGCTTTAACAGTTACAGTTTAATTTGGTTTTCAAAACTGAGATCCTATGATTTTTCTAGTTATTGTTATCTAATAACTTGAATTTCAAGAGACCCAAGTCGCTAGAAATGTAACAAAAATGCTAGTATTACAACAAAGATTAGAACCTTCATTGGTTGTTCCAGGGTAATATTAAGAATGACGCTAATAGTCATTGTGTCATGATTATGTATTGTTCGATCCGCGATACTTATGTTAATTTTCATTCATCATCCATTTTAAAGTAAAACAACTTAAAAAAAAAAAATCCTTCCAAAGGTTTCCAAATCCTTTAATACTGATACTTCGTTTTAAATATTTTATAACTTCTTCTATTCTAACCCTATAGAATAATTTTCTAATATTGAATTTTTGCATAAAGTCAGTACTTCTTCATTAACACAACAGTCCTATGGTGGGCTAAGGCCGTATGTCTACTGACAGATTTCGAGACAGAAGATGCTTTCTTTTTAGGGGCTAGGGTTATCAGCCCTACGCCCTGCAGTCATATTAGATAAAGTCCTACGATTTAAAGTGGATTCCGAACCACTACAAACATCCATGGCCCGACCGGTGGCTCGAACCTGAAACCAGTGGCACTGAGCGCTAGCCATTCGGCCATCAGGCTCGAAGTTAATACTACAGTAATATATTCAATATTGTTTTTGCTGAAATAAAATCTTTAAGTTTACTAATTAAAAAGAATAAGAAAGAAGCTCCAGAAAAAGGTTATTCAAATTGATATAAAGCTTACACCATGTTCTTTTAATTAAATTTAGTCTGAATTTCTATTCAATTGACAGGTGGCCTGACGGTCAATTGGCTAGCGCTCTGGCCTTTGGTGCTTCTGGTTCGAATACTTTTGTGGCTTGGATGTTTATTAGTGGTTCGGAATCCACGTTAAACTGTAGGTCCTGGTCTAATTAGCTCAAAGTGTGCAAAAAATGACCGTAGAGGGCAAACCAAACCTATACAATGGACATTGATAATCAATATTATCGCTTCTGGTGAATAGTTCATTACATTTCAAATAATCTTTTTGATATATAAGTAAATAAAAAGAAGTGGAAAATATGGTGAGAATATAAACTGGCATTTATCCTAGCATTTAGAATTTTCTTAACATGAACAAACACTCAGTTTTACATTATAGAATAGGAAAATATCCATTTTTCAAAAAGTTGATAGTCATATACATATAATTTTTTTAATAAAATGCTATATTCATGAAATAATTAGGTGTAAATTTCTAAATTTAAATAATCATCTGATATTTTTTTTAAGTATAAAAAAATTAAGGTAAGAACATTGTTAATATAAATATATGTATGAATTTTATCTAAATACACTGAATTGATTTATTTGTGATTTGAATTGAAACATTCAAAAGTTTAGCGGTTTACGGAAACTTTCTCTCTTTTGCAAAATAAAATTCGTTAAACAAAACAAATTTCTTGAATACATTCAAATGAATTTCTTAATTCATATGATTTCTGAAAAGAAAATAAGATAAAATTTGAAAATTTGATCTCGAACAAAATAAACTAAAACAGAAATGTATGTATTTTAATATCTGAAGCCAAATAAAAAAGTATTTATATTTTTAGCATGTTCCACTTAATATTGATTAACAGGTCTTTGCTAAAAGAAATTGGTTCATTCATTCATTAATGATCTCAGCAATATATGAACGATATCGGCAGTTCATAACAGTAAAATTCCCATCAATTCTTAAAGAAATCAAGGCTAGAGATTTACACTGTGTATTAAATGTAATTAAACAGCCAGTACATTCATTCTTCCGTGTTGAGAAATGCATCTGCATCGAATATTTTTTACTGATTTTTAATTTTAAATAAAAAAAACTATATAAAACTGATTTTCCCCAACATTTTTAAGTTTTCTAGTGACTAGATAAGTAGCATACTCAGCAATGGTCATCCATATTATGGAAATGTTACTGGAGAAATATATATTTTTTTACTGATTTTTAATGTTAAATTAAAAAAAAATCAAGCCTTATTTGCTCCAACAATTTCAAGTCTTCCAATGACTAGATATGTTCCATGTTCAGCAAGGATCATCCATATTACGGGTATTTTACTGGAGAAATACTTTAAGCGCGTATCTTCCGAAACTAATCTGTCAACAGTTCACAATTTATTGTTATACTCCAAATATATAAATCCGTTATCTTCATCTACTCATCTTTGGAGATCACCGTAGCCTCCGAAACCGAATCTCTCCATCGCAACGCGTCTTCAGAACTATTATGTGTCACTAATAAGCGAAAAATCTTAATGGGAGAATATGTTACGAGGTGGCTTGGCAGAAGTATTCCTTCTGTTGAGGTGCATCATTTGTGCGAGATCCCTCATGGCAAATGGAAAAGTGGCCCGAGGTGTCCACGGAACCATCATCTTCCAGTTCTGCTGGGCTTCATTACTCATTTTTGTAATCATAGGTCCTGGCTGGCCACTGCTCGAACTGGGAACACGTGGAGTGAACCTGGGGGGCCCCAATCACTGCTGACCTCGTAGGGTCAAAGAGGCCGCTCGCTTTGGGATGCCATTAGCTGCAGACCCTCCACCCAACCTGGAATAGGGTTGCCAATGTTTCAGAACAACGCCAACGTCATATCACGATATTCCACACAAAGTGCTTGACTCACAATTGCTTTATTAGTTTTTATTCTCAGGCGATTTCTGTATTGTACTTCAGCTATTTTCTAACATCAAAGCAAGAAATAAGCTCAATAAGCAAGAATCTAATCAACTAATTAACAATCTTTTGATAAAACGGGTTTTTTTAACGTTAAACTTTTATGTTTTGGCGGCGTGCATTGCAGTTACTACTTTCAACAACGAAAAGACTTGATGGGGACAGTCCTTTGTTACTCTCGCTTCTAGAGGCATTTACCTCAGAAAATCTTTGTGGAAGGCAATAAATTCCACTATGCCCATTCGTTGACTATCTGTGAAATACTATAGAACAAGGTGCTGAAATTTATAATAATAATAATAATATTGTACATGGTAATGAAATAACGTCTGATTTATCAACTCATGGGCGTTAATTTATTCTGCACTGTAGTATATCCGAATTACTGAATAAAATATATATAGATTTTTTTTAGAATTAATAAATGAAATGGCATACTCGTAGGCTTGTAAAATATTTTATTTGGCAAAACTTTTAAATGAAAAACCTTAAAAATCTTTTCAAAATATTTGGAGTCTTTTGGAGATTATTTGACTTTGTATTACACAGTCCAGTCACATTAATATGACCACCACCTACTTTCGACGTCAATGTGAAATAACCAATCACAAAAGGCAGGTGGTAGCACATTGCAGTGGAGTGTATATAAAGAATTCCACTTAATACCACTTAAATACCACTTAATACCAATACCACTTAAAGCCAGAATATACAAGAGTATATATTCTGGCTTTTGACAGGTGGTCACATACATGTGACTGGACTGTGTATTTCAGAGTATTTGGATTTTAATCCAAAAATAGTTGATTTGATTTAAATTCATTTAATAAAAAATGAATCATGTTATGTAAACTGCTTGTTATTTTCAAATTTAACATAGAAATTGTAATTATTGCTTTATATTTCTTTCCCATTTTTTTGTTGAATAACTAATTATTAAAGCGGGAAATATTAATTTCTATAAGATTTTAATAGTAACTTCATATATGTATTATTTTATGATCTAGGTTAATGTTCTATCATAAATTTTAAGAAATTGCATGCTTGAAAAGAACAATTAATAGAGAAATAGGAGTAGTACAAGTGAATTTCATAACTACGCTACAGAAGAAATTAAAATAAGTTTGAATGTTGGATTTACATTATCGAAATATATTATTAAAATAAATGTTTTAACGACTTATCTATAAAAAACTTTTTCAGTTTCAGCTAAGTTGATGAAATTCTTAATGCTTTTATTTTTTATTTGATAATATCCAAACTAGCCTATTAAAATAAAAACTTCTTCATTTCGCTTCTTAAATCAAAATAATCATTGGAAACAAATAATCTAAAACTTTCTTTTTAGGGGGAACAGAAAATCACGATTGTTTAATTTGTCCTTATTATTTTTCATTCTTCTATTATTTAACCGAAAACATTATATTCGGAATGGTTAAATATTTTTCTTTAAATTCATAAGTTTAAAACTTTATTGACTGAAATATTTTTTTTAAAAAATAACTTTTATAACAAATTAAAATTTTAATATGAATTGTACATAAATAAATCCTATTTTAATCATTCAACCTGAGAGTATATATTGCATTTGCATAAAAATTGTTTATAATTTCCCATATTTTACTTCATAAAAAAGATTTAACATTCCACTGGAATGCTGATTCATGATTTGCAATTCATTCAAACTGAGTAAAATTTTCCTGAATCCCCCCTCCCGCATACCCCCCAATATTATTATACTTAACGTTTTGAATAAGTGTGTTCTATTTTTATTTAGAATTTAGTTACTGAAGAAAGCTTCATTTTGTGTATGAATTAATATTTTTGCTTGTGAGATTGTATTTCTTTTCAATATATGATTTCGTTGAAATGTATAAATTTCGGTTTCTACGAATGCTTATAACCGAATAGTGATTAATAATAATTCGTGTTTTTAATCACTATTTGGTGATAGCCGAATAATGATTCAAACCAAAGCCTGTTTAACTGATAATACAAAGAGATTAAATGCTAATCCCTTAATAATGTCAAGCGAAAAAATAATCGGATATTTTACATGTAACAATTTTAAACATTCTATAGAGAAAATCTTATTAAAAAAATTGTTTTTTAACACTCATATTGTTAACTAAGCATTGAAATGCATTCAAATTAAGCATAAAAGTGATGGTCGCTTAATTTGAATACATTTCAATGCGTAGTTAAAAATTCACCCGTGGGTTTTTTTTTTTTTGTAGTTATTGCTTTCACACTCGAGAAGACTAGATAATAATTGTGTCAGCATGTATAAGTATCTCGCATTGACTATTAGGTGCTTGGTGGGAGTTTTTCCGGGGTTTTCTTTCACACGACACGTAAATAAAGGATCGTTATCCCTAATAATTGATCAGTGGCCGTTCGTGCTATGCTAAATGGAATACGAGGCCAACGATGAAAAAAAAGAGTCATAATAGATTGGCATAGAACAAAAAACAGGATATTCATGAGTTTATCTAAATCTTCAATATAAATCTCTATAACTATTTAGTACCTGGAACAACGTATGATCTGCAAATTTATGTATATATTATTAACTATTAATTATTCAATATAGCTTTATTTTTAATGAAACCCGAAATTATTTGGATGTTATGGCTCTAAAGGCATTCTATATGCAATGAATTGAAATATGTGGAGCGTAAAAAAGAAGATAACAAACGAAATAGTAATAAATAAATGCATTGTTTTTAATTAATTATCTTCTGTTACTTTAACAATACATAAATACCGTTCAAAAAATATTCCCTTTAAAGATATACTACCAGATTACCAGACAATACACATTCAGTTCCGGTTTTGGTTGCTGGACACAAAGGAAAATCATCAAAACAAACATTTTCGCCAAAAGAGCGAATAAGCATAAAAGATGGAACCCCTGGAGCATAAACGTGACGTTTAGATATGGCCTGTCACCAGTGACGTCACGAAGAAGATGACTTAATCAAAGAGTGCGTGTTGCCCTATTGCGTATGCGACGCAAGGTTTCTTATTTGATTATAGGCACGAATGCGAAAGTAGATGATACAGCTTTTTTTGCTTCCCCCTCGGGACCGCCTTTGAATTAGATTTAAAGGTGTCCCCCACCTCCCCCCAAAAAGATGTTAGAAGTATGACTTTGAGGTTTCATATTTGTGTAGTGCTTTTAATAAGGACTTAATTCCTTGAAAGAATTTGCCGTACATCATGTTTAATTAAATTGAATATATTTCCGAGGTCTAGAGGAGGGGAAATGATTCGGCTTAATTTATTTCTTCGTTCTGTCTTTGGCGAATAAAAAAAGATGTTTAAAAAGTGCTTTTTATAGGGAAAGGAGAAATTAATTTTTTTGATGACTTCTTTTGCTTAAAAAAAAAAAATTAATTAAATTTGCTCTTCAAAAAATTGCTTTTTTCCTTATTACGATGCAATGAGATTTCTTTATTTAGTTTCTAATCACTGATTTTTAACTCTTTAAATATATCAAAGCATGTCTGTTGAAACTCAAGTTGCTACAAATATTAATATTAAAATTATTTTCACAATATGTAGCAGAGATAGGAATACATGAGATCAATGAATATATACAAATTCCATCCAAAGTATTCCACAACAAAAAGTACCACTATCCAAAGTATTCCACAACAAAAAGTACCACCATCCAAAGTATTCCACAACAAAAAGTACCACCATCCAAAGTATTCCACAACAAAAAGTACCACCATCCAAAGTATTCCACAAGAAAAAGTGCCACCATCCAAAGTATTCCACAACAAAAAGTACCACCATCCAAAGTATTCTACAACAAAAAGGACCACTATCCAAAGTATTCTACATCAAAGTATAGAAATTCTAAGTTTCTTTGATTTACTTAATACGATAACATATTCTATACAAATCTTAAATGTTATGTAACGTCTACATGCATAAGAAAATGTAATTAAGGAACAGGTAATGTAAAATAATCATTAAAAAGTTTAAATAATAAAAATAAGGTATAAAAATTCATTAATAAAAACGTACATTATTTAACGAACACTTTAAAGCAAATCTTTGAAACTTGACATATAATTTGTTAAAACTGTTGGCAGCAATTCTGTGAAAGACTGAAGGTCAACTAAGAACGATATTGCGATTTTACGAACTTCATTAAAAGTGTGAAAAATAAAAATAAAACAATGTCCGCTACTTATTTATTTATTTTTTTTGCAAAAAAAGAATTTGCTATTCTTTTGAATATGCAACAGAAAAACACAATATAATTTCTCACATTCAGATAATTATTGCAAAAAGAGAAAAATAACTAGACATAAAAAATAATAATAAATAATAACAAATTATGATAAATAATAATTATAATAAATAATAAACTTGCATAACAAAGTATAAATTACTCAGTTTATTTAAAAAGAATTCAGAGGAAATTTTTTGAAATAATAGTAATAATAATAATAATAATAATAATAATAAAAACGGATTTCAATTTTAAAATAATGAAAAAGGATTTAAACTAAACAATTTTGATAATAGTAAAAAATAATAGTTAAAATAAATAATAAACTCGTATAACAAAATATAAGTTACATAGTTAATTTTAAAAGATTCAGCGAAAAAAAGTTTTGAAGTAATAATAATAAAAAAAAAAGATTTTCAATTTTAAAACAACGAAAACGGATTTAAACTGAACAATTCTAAATTACTAATAAACTGATTTCAATTTTACTTACGCAAATGTAGATCTTCCGTCCAAAATATTTAATCATTTTCCACTAATAAAGCAAATGTAATTTATAACAGAGAAGAAAAGTTAGATAAGTATAAAGGGAAATTGGAAGAATTGCATGCGGATTTCAAACGTGAGTTTGAAGGTTTTAGAAAAGTTTTAAATCCAGAATTGCATATTTTGTGAACTTATTCACTTGCGATATTAGTGAAGATAATTTTCCAAGTTCTGAAATAATACTATTGCTAGATATGTGATAGGATCAGGCATTGGAAAATGATCGTAAATCTATTTCTATAGATAAATTTTTGAAACTCGCTGCAGAATCAAAATATGCATACTTGAAGAAAGCTGAATTTAATTTCAATTTTTGGTACAACATATCGCTGAGAATCTTTGTAATGGTCTTTGCAATCTTTGCAACTCCGCAATGGTTCCATAATTATGTATATATACTTCACATAGCACTTCTGACTTGTGTAGGATATGCCATCATATTAACTAAATAAACAATGAATTTCTGTACTTAACAACTATAATGTGGCTTTTTATAACACAATAACCTGCATGCAGCTTTCATTAACCCCATGCATGCACACCTCTAATATAATCATAAAAGTAGACTTACCTGTCTCCAAATGAATTTTTCCGTACTAGAAGGAGTGCATGGTACTGTATAACCTCCGATTTACTATTTCAGAACAATGCAGTTCTAGGTTTGGTTTGTCGCTCTACGGTCAACTTTTACATACTTTAGGCTAATTAGACTGGGACCTACAGTTTAACGTGGATTCTGAACCACTAACAAGCATTCATTCCTGCCAGGATTCGAACGTGAAACCTGGGATACCAATGGCCAGAGCTCTAGCCCGCTCAATTTCAGGAACAATCAACCGTTTTGTTGCCAAACATGTCCATAATAAGATATTTAGTTGCCAATAGAATTTTTAAAGAAGCTAGAGGATAGATTAATAAGTCTAATTAAAAAACCGAAGAAGGAAATTTTATTTCAAAATTGTATTATTTTGAAATCTGAGAAGAAATAAACAAATTAACTTGGAATTATTGAAAGTAGATTAAAATTTTATTTATGTAAATAGAATTTAAAATTATAAAGTACATTGAGGATTAATTAAAGTGGAAAATAAAGGTTCCATACTATTTTTAAAATCCCATAACATCCAAGAAGTTTTATTATGTATTAAGATAAGGATTTTGTCCCATTTTTTTTTTTTTTTAGTCTGTTTTGGTAGATACTAAGAACACGTTAATAATTTTTGAATCACTAATTTTCCTAAAAAGTCACAATAAATTTGTTACAATCTATCAAATTTAAGAAAAATCTATAAAACAAAACACACTATTAAGTGTTTAGTTGTTTTACTCCATTAATTTCCGTAGTTCAAATTGAGGAGTTTCAAATACAATGAGAGAATTATTCAAAACATTGAAAAATACGTTTTAATGTAAACCTTAACCTAAAGTTTGTATGTATTTTTTCTCCGTAATTACAATAACTTTTGTTCTATTATTATAAAATTAGCATTCCAAAAACATAATTCATGAAGTCAAGAATATACATTCAGAGAGAGAAAAACTATACTCAAGCAAAAAATATTTTTTATTTTTCCAATTTCTGTTAATTAAATGAAATTTTATCTAATAATAATTAGTAATTAAACCATTTTAAATATATTAATATTTATTTAGGTTAAATATTAATTAAATAAATAATAATTTAATTCATATTTTTCAAAATTATTGAATGCTCTTAACTGATATTAACTAGAAATAATTTATTAGAATTAACTAAGAAAAGTAGCATCATAAAATATTTTTTCTTTTTACATCTTCAAAAGAAAGCAGCCTTGCAAAAAAAAAAATCTAAAATCAACATTGCTTACTATATTGAGTAAGCAATGTTTCTCAAAATTAATTAAATAGAAAAAATTAAAATCTACTGAGCAGTTATTTTTAACAGAAAAAGCATATATAACTGCGTAAAATAGCATTGATAAAAAGCGCATTGATAGTATTGATAATATTTATTTAGTAAATAAATATTATCAATACTATCAATGCGCTTTGCTTTATAATAAATTTGAAAAATAAAATATTAGTTGCATAAGTATTTAGTTTCCGAAATTTTGATTAATAAAAAAAGATTTTGCATCATTAATTTAATTTTATAATACATTAATAAACACTATCCCTTGATGTAGTTCTAAAATTTCTGAAATTATTTTTCTAAAAATTATTTTTTTTATTATATAAGAAACAATGAATGATTAAAAAAGTCTAATCAAGTATTGATTATGAATTTTGAATGGATTTTCTGTGAAAGAAAAGTTTTAAATATAGAAAAGCGGCCTTTAGTACAACAGGCTTCAATTCTGGCGGTGGCATGGATGTTTGTCAGTGGTTCGGAATCCACGTTAAACTGTAGATCTGTGTCTAATTAGCCTAAAGCGTGTACAAAATGACCGTAGAGTGACAAACGAAACCGGTACAGAAAAATTAAAATACCTTGAAAATTTATTCTATACTGGTTACTAAAAGGAAAGGAAAGGAAATAGTATCATAGGAAAGAGTGTCATTTTAGTATATGGTTTACTAAAAAACACAATAACAGCAGATTGTGAAAAGGCTCCATTGAAATATAAGAATAACTTTACATTCTTAACATTTTCGATACATAAAATTGTAAATCATGCGTAATTCGTTCAGGCTCAGGAATGCGGTGATAAACTAAGTAATGTACTCTAATCACGTTATTATTATAAATGTCATTTCAAAAATCAATATGCTGAGATTTTTTTACCACTTAATAATATTATTTAGAATTAATTAATATTATTTAAATCGTTAAATCAATGAGTAATTAATACAGTTGTGAAAGTAGTAAAAATTATTTTAAAACCAATATAGCCCCATTAAACTCATTTTACACCCATTATTTAATACCCATATGGCTCACACCTTTCACTGGCTGAATCCTGAACTGAAGTATAATTCTCTAAACTTCAATGATTTATTAATGTATTTAAAGATGCAAATTTCAAACTTGTGTATTTGTGTGTTAATTTCTCTTGGGTTTCGACTACACCGTATGCCTCTGTGCTTGTTACTTTATATATATATATATGAAAATTAATTAAAATGGCATTGAATCACTATTTTCATTAAATTATTTTGTTGATCTAAATACGTGTTGTTTTTCAGATCCATTATACCTTCGATATTTGACGTCAAATTTAATGAGAAGGATTTGAGAATTAGCTTAAGATGCTTATCAGTAAATCGTGAATGGTAGTGATAGTTATTGTTTTACGCTGCCTGGAATAATTGTTCAATTATGAACATTTGTTGAAATATGAACTTTCGAAAATACTTAAAATGTGTGCAACAGAGTTTTTCATAATTGTAATAACTATTCTACATATTGTGTAAGACAATTTTTCATTGAATTTTGTTTTCTTTTAAAACAATATCGCATTATAAAGTGATTCATTCCGTTTGCATGTTATTTGATGTTTTACATTCTCGACCATAGGTGGGTTATTCACTAAAGGAAATTCGTATTAATTAACCTCGCATAAATTTGTAATACGCCTACCCAATTCATCAATAAGATCAATAAATGAAATTCGAGTATTATTAATTAAGGCTGCGAGCCGTATCTAAATGCCCTTTGGGCTGTTAATAGCCCACGCGTATCTTCGACCAGCCTGTTTTAAGCACTTGGATATTAATTCCAACAGTTTGGTAAAAGAAGAAAATATCGATTTAGCTTCAATAGCAGCATAAAAGTATTGGATTGCAAAATCTAAGATGACTTCCATTCCGAATAAGAATTGAAACCAAAGAATCAGGTAAAGACTCTTCGCATCTGGATAGATGTCATGAGCTTACAGTCTTCTCTTAGTCGTCTATCAAAGGTTATTGCGTTCATTGGTGTCATAATTATACGTCGGATTGTTAACAATGACGAATCAGCTGCTGTGATATGAACTCTGACTATCACTCAGTCGTGTTTCCCGGTCATCCTCTGTCATCCTGATACTGTATTCTGCGATGGTACACGCATCTTTGGTGGAATCGCTCTGACCCAGATGTTAAGGGATTCTTCGATTTGGAAAGCCTGCTTTAATTGCATATCCTTTCTCAAGTGGAGAACATATGTTCATAATGTGTGCGAATTCGTATGCGAAGTATTCGTACAGTCAAGTCAGGAAATGGGAAAGAATTCTAATGGATGTTATTGCTTATACTATTTATGTGTCTAAGGCTTGGACCTCAACTCAAAAACAGGACAAGATGTTAATAACCTCGAAGAGGAAGATCTTAGGAGATATATTTGAACCTATCAGAGAGTGTGATGTTTGGAGGAGGCGTTACAATAAGAAATTGCAAAATTGTTTGGAGAAAAAGATACCATAAATTATTTAAAGTCAAAGAGAATTCAATGACTAGGACACATAGAGAGAGAATAGACTATAGTAGAGGCACAAAGATTTTCAAGGGGAAATGTCAGGGCCAAAGAAAAAAAGGGAAGGCCAAAAAAGAGATGGATTGATGAAGTGGAAAAGGATCTGAAGAGCCTAAAGGTCACAAATTGGTAAACCAAAGCTCGAGACAGACGACTTTAAAGTCGTTTTGTTAGAGAGGCCGTGGTCCAACATGGACTGTAGTGCCGGGGAGTTAGTTAGTTATGGCTTATAATTGGAATTTCTTCTCTTTTTCTCATCATCCAAATATTCATTTGCGATGCTATGGAGCTCATTCATTTGTCACCAAAATTTAATCATTTATATGTTGGATCCAAAGGTATTTGATTAAGAAATTTTGTTGCAATTGTTGAGTCGGTTATGTGTGTGTGTTCGTGTACATTTTAATGTACTACAGGCTTCAGAAATTTGAACTGATTATTTAATGTCCTTCTGCTTTTCACATTTTAATGTTTTATTCATTCTTAAAAGTACAGTAAAAGAAATTTAAAAGATTATAATAAACCATAAATTTTAAAATTATCAAAATATCTTAATTATTTTACAATTACGAGCCCTTTTATAAACTTATTTAAATTGTTATACATCATGTATATGTAATTCACTTTTTCCAACTATTTTGCTGTTCACAGCTTTGTTAATAGGTAATTTTAAATTTCGCTATTTATTAATTATTAGTTGTAATATCATAAAGTATTGCAATAAAATAACATTTTCAGTGAAACAACATGTATGTATGGAGAGTAATATCATCAATATCAACAATCAGCATTTATAACAATAAAATGCATTCTTAAAAAGATATACTCGTTGTGTTAACATACATGTAGCTTTATAAGCTGAAAAAGTTAAAATGTTACGCAGATAATCATGCTGTTTTTCTGCAAAATCTTATACCATGCGTAATTAGTTCACACATATACGGTCTATATTAATTAGAGATAGCGGAAACTGTTAATTTATGTTAGCTGCGTTAATCGTTAATGTTAATATAAATTAACGGTTAATTTTAATCATTTAATTTAATAACCTTTAATTTTTCAATGTGGGGATAAATTATGCATATGAGTGCTGTAAAATCAATCGCGTTAATTTGAATTTTAACGTAGAATATATTTATCAGGAGGCCTACCAAGAGAAATGTTTTTTGAAATACATTTTCTGTATGCAACAATCGCACTATTTTTTTTTTTTTTTTTCTCATCTGCTTAAAATAATTTTTTTAATTCAATATACAGCACTAAAATAATTAAAAATCGTATTTTAATTTTGTCGCTTTTCTCATAACTTTATATTAAAACAGATATTATTTTTCTAAAAAATATGTTGTTAGAAACTTTTAATTACAATGTTAGTTAATAAAATGAAATAAAATATTTATTTATAAAAGATTATAGAGTTTCTTTTAAAGAGATTGATATGCGATTTTTTTTATACTTAAATAATAATAATTTTCTCATAAATGAATTTTTGTAAAGAACGCAGTCATAAATTTTTGAATAAAAATCGATCTGTTGATCTATTTATAAGATTTATTCTTGGTTAAGAATAACACTGTTTTAGAAGAAACTTACTTTATCTAACATTTCTTAATATATTATAAATAGAGGTGATCTGCCATTGCTCGATTTTACTTAACATACTTTAACAAGTTTTGTTTATAAAACACTTAAATAAAATTGGTGAAATAAAATTTTTTAAAAAATGTGTGTATTGTATTATATATCTTATATGTATTATATGATATCCTCGTAACCTGTCACATCTTTAGTTATGTTAATTTTATTTAATTTCATTAGCGAAATATTAATTGTAATATATCTATAATTTCATCATACAAGTATAAATTTAAAAACAATTGCTGTATCCCCATGTACAACAAAAATAAGTACCAAATAATTGTTTAACTGCTGCATTAAATTCATAATTACCTAATGAAATATCTGTTCATCTTTTAAAGTACAAACAAAAATATCCAAATAAGGTATGTTTATTTTATGAAAATGTTAAAAAGATTTTTTTTTATTTTTTTATATATATATATATATATATATATATTAATAAATTTGATTAATTATTTTCAAATATAATCCAGTATTGCCCGAAATAAAGTATATTCACAAAGTTTTTAAAAACCATTTTTATATTTCCACAATTATTTTTGTAAAACCAATTTCATACTTACTTTAATTTTGTTTTTCACTATATACTCAGTTCCAAAATATTTAAATTTAAAAATATATACACAACATAAAGAACATAAGTTTTTTTTTTTTTTATCAAGCAATTAAACATCGATATTTTTAAGAGAACAACTTGTTACAAACGATGGTATTATCATAAAAACAATGGTATTATCATATTTTGTTGGAAACGTTGATATTATCATAAAAATACTTTATTAGAAGCATTGCAACATATTACAATTCGCTTTATTTTTTGCATTATAATAATGAAATAAACTGTTATACTGTCTTAAAAAGTATTTTTTGTATAATTAAAACAGAATGAATTAGAATTTTCTTCATTTTTGGCTACGCACCAGTTAAAAAAATAATGGACTATGTGCAAAATACTGCACTTCTACGTGTAACAGTTTTAAAGTCATAAAAAATGCACTCACAAATATCCTGCTTCATAAATCTGATACTGCACAATTCTGCTACTTTATAAATCTGATACTGCACAAATCTCCTGCTACTTTATAAATCTGATACTGCACAAATCTCCTGCTACTTTATAAATCTGATACTGTACAAATCTCTTGCTACTTCATAAATCTGATACTCCACAAAGTTCCTGCTTTATATGTAAAGAGATTTTAAATAAACACCTAATTTGCGTTTTTTAAGTTCAGAAATAATTTCAGAGCACAACAAATGCAAGATGAATAAGAAAAGATTGTATTCATTCTGATGTTATAATCATTTTGATACAACCATATATAAAGAAATATAAAAGTTTTAAATTCTATATAATTTAACCAAAGAAATAATTTTTTGAGGGTAGTATGTATATGCCTAGGGGGGACTTTATGGCACCAAACTGATTGCGGCAAGATCAGTAGAGATTTGAATACAATTTTACCAAGTGTTTAAGAAAATCTAGATTCCGATTATGATGGTATTTTGTTTTGTTATTTATAATAAATATTAAATTTAATTTTGGAATTATTAAAATACTTTTGGAAATACTTTTAATTTTAGGGAAGTTTTACAAAAAATTTAACCACCAAGTTGTAGCAAACAGCAACTAACTGACAAATAAAATTGCAATAAAAAATTATATTAGTATTAAACTAAGAAGTACTGTTGATATATGCTTAAGAAATGCGTACACACAAATTTCTTGCTGTAAGTATAAAGAGATTTTTTTCTAACGACTGAATCCATCGACTGCGGCCTGATGGCCAATTAGCTAGCGCTCTGGCCTTTGGTTCCCCAGACTTCAGGTTCAAATTCAAGGCGGTGGCATGCGTGTTTGTTAGTAGCTCGGAATCCACGTTAAACTGTAGGTCCGGTCTAATTGGTACAAAGTGTGCACAAAATGATATCAGAGCGACAAACTAAACCAATGCGTCTTCTTGAAGTTATGGAATAATTTTAGGGCAAATAAAATGCAAGCAAATTAAGAAAAGATGGTATTAATTCTGATATTAAAGTCATTATGATACAATCAAATATGAAGAACTATAAATATGAATTCCACATAATTTAACCAGAGATTACTATTTATAGGTGGCATATATTGGTTGAGGTAGGATTTTATGGAAGCAAATTAAATTAGAAAATTTCCTGATCCATAATATAATATGTTTATAAAGTAATATAAATATAATTTGTATGTAAATGTAGTTTATCTGAAAATATAGTTTTATATGTTAATATAAAAAGAAACTAGAATAAAAGATAAATCTTCATAATCTATTGGAAATCAATATTTTATTTCCGAAAGTTACACTTTGCCGTAATATTAAATTTTTTTTTGGTCCCCGATAATGCAGAATAAATATTAACAAACATCTCAATTTTTTTTAGATTATAATTTGTTTTTCAGATATAGTGATCCAATGACCATATGCACGTATGATTTTTAAGACTTTTATTTTTACATTGGAAGCCTCATATTTCATTTATATAATAACCATGAACAGTCCACCGAAGGGTGATGAAAAGAAGGCATTACCTTCCTGGAAGACTTTTTAGGGATAACTGCCCCGTATTTGCTTGTCGTATGGGAGAAAACCCGGAAAACTCCCATCAGGCAACCTGATTATTGATTTTAAGATGTTCACACATGTTATCACAATCGCCATCGAGTTTCCTCGTTTCAGACAATAATGACTGAAACGGATAATGCTAACGAATGCGCCTTTCGTATGTATTTTTATGTATTTTTATGTTTATTTTTCGTATGTATTTCGTATGTATTTTTCGCGTAACGATAAGCCTTTCTGCATGCTAGCTACGTACGTTACCACGAATCGAGCATTTTTAAAACATGGGTCTGTGTTTTAAATTCAGAAATTAAAATCTTTAAATAAAAGTATTTTAAGGAGTGAAATCCGTGCTTTTCTGAAAATAATTTCATCGAATGATATGCAGCGCCATCTAGTGAGTAAATAATGAAAAGTTAGTTATTTAAATTTATTGAATCTGTTGAAAAAAAAGAAATACTCCCCAAAAATTATACAAAATAAGTATAAAATTATGTTGTGATGAATTATTAAAGTATTCATCACGAATTAGTAGGCCATATCTTTCATTATATATTATGGCATACGAGAAAGATTTAATAATATTGGAATAGTAAGAAATTGATCGGTTTATACGTAGCGTCCTCTAGTGTGTAAAATAATTAAGAGAAGTTAGGTTGCATTTCTTGGACAAACGTTTTTCATGTTATAGAATTAACATTATTTTTTATTATTATTATTATTATTTGAAACGAACTAATTAATTGCAATTGTCTATCTGTTAAACAAAAAAAAAAAAAATTTTTTTCTCCTGAAAATCTGAATAATTTTTAATGTTTTAATTATAAGTTTTTAAATAATCTATCAAGCAATAAAACACTTAAGTCATTGATTGATATTATATTTTAATATAACAACTGACTTAACAATAAATTCATATGTTTGTTAAGAAAAGTTAAAGAACTTTACAAAACTATTTATTTATACTTATATATTTAAGAATGTGTTTGCCAGCTGCATTAGAGGAGGAAAAAAAAAATATTTAAGAAAGACAGACTTATTTTCTATTTAAATACTCTCTGTGCTTTTAATTTTCAAAATAAAAGTTAATATGATCAAGCGCACAATAATTTAAGAATCTGTGTCTTGAATATTTCTCAGAATCGGAGCAATTACTAATAGAATCAAGTTTTTCATTTATTTGATTGTTGTATCAAGAATTCAACCAAACAGCTCTCTTTAAATTATAAATTCAAAAGGGAACAAATTAAAAAAAGAAAAAAAAAAAAAACTTTAAAAATCCGATAAAAGCGTCAAGAGAGCATTTAAGGGACTTTAAATTCAATTTATTAATTTTTAAATTGCTCGAAAAAAAATTATGAACCAATTTTCCCCCCATAATTATGTCTTTTAGTTACTACTATTAAAAAATTATATTTCGTGTTAACAGCATTAGGAGAAAAGTATAATACCGGTTAGTGCAATAGTACGCAATAGGCAATAGTGCAATTTTTCCGATAAGCATGCACAGTTAGTGCAATGTTTTTGATGCGTATGCGCACCTAGGCTAGGGAAAAAAAAAGTTTGCAAAAATTTTATATAACTGCTAAAGTCCAATATTTTAAAATTCAAATTGATGGGGTTTTTTTTCAACGGGAAGCGAGTAAGGTTACTTTATTTCTGCTCTTCATATTTATTATTATTAACGTTCTTCCTATTTTTTTTTTTTTTTTTTAACAATTATTCTCCAATTTAGGTGATCTACCTATATTTTTTTTCTTTATTATGGTTGCGATTTCATATTTTTCATATATTTTTGTTCCATTTAGAACAAATTGTTGTTACATAGTATTGTTCAGCTTATTAATTGTACCATAGTGAGTGCCACTTCAAATTCTTATTTTATGGAATATACCTCAGGGGTGGAACTGCATTTCATAGTAAAGCAAATTATTTTAGAAGCCAGTATAGAACTCAGACATTTACACTTTAATTTGAGATTCCGGATGGAGCAATTCCAAAGGTGCATACAAAAATCCTGATGAATAATTTAGTTTCAAAAGTTATGATATTTAAATACGTAAATAACATGCGTAATAACCGTGAAGGGAAATTACTTATTTCTGCTAATCATTTCCATATAGCTCAAGAACTTGCCAACATTAAGACGATTATGAGTATTCCGGGCATTACATCTTTTAATCGGGAAAAAATAACCACACGTTTTCTGATCTATGATATACTAATTGATATAAAATTAACAGAACTAATCAATGATCTGGAAGAGGAAGAAACAATAAAAACTCCAAATTATCCACCTCAGTTTTAATAATTATTCTAGGTACTATAATACCACAATATACTAAATTGTAACTCAGTAAGCTAAAACTACTTTATTCTTTGATAAACCTTGGCAGTGTCAGATTTGCTTTTCATTTACTAATCCACAGGCTCGTACAAAAATTCTGTTGTTTGCGAACAATGCAGCAGCCCTCATGTTCTCTCGACATATACATCAGATTTCCTTGAATGTACTTTGTGTGACGATTTGCATAAAGTTACTGACACAAAATGCTCAAAGAAAGAGGCAGAGGAAAATGTTTATAAGTTAAAACTCTAAAATGTCTGTCCTTTATTGAAGCTCGCAGATTATACCACTCGAAGAATGAAAAAACGTTCTCGTCAAAACTCCATACTATATCCATTACATTCTAATTTCGTCACGAAAGAAGAAATTACACGATTATTTAATTAACACACTTTAAGAATGCAGAAAATGATTAAGGGAATTTTTCAAGTTCAAGCAGCTTCCTTTCAAGAATCCATTAAAACATTATCAGAAATTCTCATCGCAGCACTAACATCACTCGGACAATTATTTACAGTGTGAAAAACTTCTACATCACAAAAGAAATCTTTTATATAAAGACCGATCTCAGCTTTCCAGAGATCTCTGGATTGCATACAAAAAAATTTCAGCTACTCTTCGTCAACTAATATCTTAACTGAAAAGAAAATTTTGGGACTCAGTTTGCGACTCTGCAAGTTAAAATGGAAGAATTTATAAAATAATCAAAGCGATTCATAACAAGAACGATAATCTAGAGAATAATAAAAATTTTCGCACTAATTCCTTTAACACAGATGCAGATCAACAAGCAAATCTCTTGGCATCACACTTCCACTTGGAATCCTCCATCATGCATTTTATTCCTTTGGACTTTTCTGGAGATTCTTCACACAATTATAAAAATCCTTTTCTCTCAATGAATTTACAGACGCAATTCGTGCACTCCCAATATCGCGCTATGAAATGATGATATTCTGATCACACTTATTAAAATCCTCCCAGGCTGCTATCATCAACAATTGCCACCTATTTTTTAAAACATTTGGACCACAGGCAACATCTCAGAAGAGTGACTTACTGCACAAATCATTCCCATTCTAAAACCTAACAAAGTTAACAATTCCTTTAATTATTATCAACCAATTGCTTTAACTTCTATTTTAAGCAAAATTTTTGAAAGTATCGTACTCAAGAGAATCATTCATTTTTCAGATTCCAATAAATTCCATTATCATTCAGGATTTCTTTCTTTCTAGAATTGTAAGTGTTCTCTGTCACTTTTTCATCGCAAAAATCGTTGAAGCTAAAAACACAAAATATGAATCAGTTTGGAGAGAAGAATTATTTTATAAAATTTTACAGTTGGAAATCGAAAGCAAAATTCATTCACAGTTTCATCAATCACAGTAATTTTATTGTCAAATTGAGAAACACTGTTTCGATGAAAATGTTTTTTGCACGGTGAATCCAACAAGGTAGTGTTCTTAGTGCTTTTCTTTTCACGATTTACATGCGAGATACCTTTTAGGGCATCCCTAATCATACTGAATGTCTTACTCTTTAGCAGTGTCAATAAACTTGAAAAAGTCCTTTTTAAATTTCAAATACCACTTTATAAGATCTAACAATAATGTGACAATTTCCATCTTAGACCGGAAAAAAGCAAAACAATTAATTTTTCGAACAAAAAACAAGTTCCAAACTAAAAACCGCAAATTTACAATACCAAAATCCCATGGAAACAATAGACGAGACTTCTTGGTCTTATTTTTTTCGTATAATTTTAGCTTCAAAAAACATTTTCCTGACATTAAAAAGAAATCTATTAAAAAACTGAATGTCATTAAAGCAACAGTTGCAAACTCTTGGCTTTGGCGTTCCTGGCATCTCATCAAAATAGTAAACTCCAATATTTGTAGCATTCTAGAATATGGTTCTCCTATTTCTATTTCCTCTTGTCACATCGATCTTCAAAATCTCATTACAATGCACAATCTTGCTTTACGGTTCACAATAGGTTTCCCCAAATACACTCATGTCCATAAATTAAGGATAATTCAAAATCACACAGAAATTGAACTCTAAAATAAAAATTTCACCTATAGAATTATCACACACATCTTGAAGAAGAATATGCAAATTACAGGAAACCACCAGATGGCGCGGATAGTACGTCACAATGACGAGAGTGTAAGAGAGAGGTATATAAGGAATGATGGCAAAGAAGTAAAATTGTTCACAAGCGCTTTAAAAGCCTTTCAGTACAATAACAGCATAGTTATGGCACAAAGGAAGCATTTGGATGATTTTTTACGTGGTAGAATTATCGGACGACTGGAATGTGGACGTACCCAACTGGAAGTATCCGAGGAACTTGGAATCGCCCAAAGTGTCATCTCCAGGCTTTGGCAACGATTCCAAGATGATGGTAATGTGAGTAGATGTTACAGCACAGGTCGTTCCCGAGTTACAACGCCGAATGAGGACCAGTATTTAGCAGTTATTGCCAAAAGAAACAGACGTAGCACAGCATCAGACCTGTCTCGTCAGCTCTCTTCAGCTACCGGTACGACAGTTTCAAGGCAGACCGTGTACAGACGCTTAGGGCACATTGGTCTATATGCTCGTAGGCCTGTCAGATGTGTTCCACTTACCGCAACTCACTGTCGCCTGCGATTAACCTGGAGTAGAGAGCATGCATTGTGGACACCGCAACAGTGGTCTGGTGTGATGTTTTCCGACGAGTCCAGGTTTAGTTTGCAGTGGGATTCTCGCCGGGCTTTCATATGGAGAGCGCCAGGTACCCGTTACCACCAAGAGAACACCATTGAATCACACAGTTACGGTGGTGCAGGATGCCTCGTTTGGGGAGGAATTATTCTTGGTTCCAGAACTGACCTGCATGTTCAGAGTGTAACGATGACAGGCCACATCTATCGGGATGTCCTTCTGGAACAACATGTACGTTTGTTTCGGGGTGCCATGGGTGCTGAATTTCTGTTTATGGATGACAACGCCCGTCCTCACCGTGCAAACGAATGCCTTCAATTGGAGGATATCACCCGTATGGATTGGCCAGCATAGTCACTGGACTTGAATCCAATAGAGCATGTGTCGTATATGCTTGGCCGACGAATTGCAGCCCGTCAAGCCCCTCCCACCTGTCAACCGGAACTTCGGAGGGCATTGCTTGATGAGTGGTGTAATATTCCCCAAGATCAGATTGATAATTTGATACTCAGCCTGCCTAGTGGTTGTAAGGCCTGTATTGCATCGTCCGGGAGACATACTCCATATTAACCATCATACTAACCATGTTATACTGTTTTTTGTAAATAGGTTCTTTTTTGAAATTTGCTCCAGGGAGTAAAAATCGCAATTTTTATTAATTATGTCAAACATATAGCATCTTTTTTGCTCTTTACCTTTTGTTTAATAAATAGACTTTACAAATAAGTCAAATTTGTTTTGCTTCTGTCTCTTTCTTTGCCTGAACTTCATTATCCTTAATTTATGGACATGAGTGTAGACTACAATTCCAGTGTTATACAAAGAAGCAGGCAGAATTTCATTCTTCCATAGACAGTTTATATTGGCAGAAAGCACTTATTGCGGCGCGTGGTGGCTACACAAAATACTGATTCCGATCTCTTGTTATTGTTTGTTTGCTTTGAACATTTAATCATTTATTTGTACCACTACCACTCAACTGTGTATTAAATTTCATTCAATTATGACGATTCCTTCATGGTGTTGCAATTTTTCATAAACATGAGTATACATTATTTCAGAAGGTAATTGTTCATTCTTTAAAGAACTTTCACTTATAACCTAATTGAAAATATAGTGATATAGTAACTTAAGAGAATTTGCAAAATTTGAAGATATTGAAAACTACAAACAAAGATGCAAAACATTAGTGTCGAATACGTAAGCGTGAATTGTATATACAGAGCAACAGGGTTTAAAAGTGCACGAGGTAATTTCAACTTTCCTTTCGCACACATACTGCAACGAATTTCGGGTTTTTTTTTTTTTTTTTTTTTTTTTTTTTTTACATTTGCTCTTAAACTCAAAAGCAAACAATTAAAATTAACCACCAAAGTTTGGATGATAGAATAATGTGACGAATAGTGGGGAAAGTGGAAGCAGGATAGTCTCAACTGCAGATTGCAAGAGATTGACGCTCATTGTTGTATTCAATTTATAGAAACAGTTTAAAGACATTTAATTTATAAAGAGAAGGTATGGAAAAGTTTTCTAAGAGTCACTACAACCTTTGCAGAATGACATTTTTTCCATTACAGCAAGATTTAACAGTTCAATAACTTCCCAGTTCCCTCATAATTTTCATGCTACCGCAAACCCTCGAGTTTTAGAAGGTTACTATTTCCAGAAGGCTACACAAAAGAGGTATGCTTGCAGAAAACAAGATATTTGCATCCAGCTTACTTTTGTGCACTGGAGAGCCCATTTAACAATCTATAGAGAATATCCACTTTGAACCAGAGACCAACTATCTGTTCTCCGATCTTAGTGGTAAAGAACCCTCACCAGTATGGCTGCGGTGGTTTGATGATATGAGTAGGCTTTGTGTTGGATGGACTCATTGATATGCCCTTGTTAGATTCGTGAGTGCTGTGAAATATAAAAATGAGATTTTGGAATTTATATGTCTTTTCAAGGATGCAGTTGGCGATGATTTCATTTTAATAGACGACAACACACGTCCACATAAGGTTCCTCCGTTTAATGAATTTCTGGGAAATAAGGTAGTTCGTAGGACAGATTGACCAACCAGATTTCCAAACTTAAGCCCTGTTGAGCATGACTGGGACAGTATTGGAAGGGCAACTGAAACTCGCCTTGCAAGAACTACTACGAGAACCATCCACGGCCTGAAAACATCATTGCCAAAGTAGTAGAATCAACTTCCCTAAGAGAGAATCATGAACTGCCTGATTCCAATACAAATTTATGTTGTGAGAAATGTATAACTGTAAGAAAGGACTATACAATTAACAGCCTTTTTATTTTCGATATTATAGCTCTGTTTTAGAACTTCCAGTACTGAGGAGTTCTATGAATGATCATGCACGTGTACCTTAATTGTTTTTATTAATATAATAGCCTTTGTTCATAACTAATTAACTTTTTCTTATAGTAGTTCTGGAGATAACCGATTCTTTCCGTCGGATAGGATATAGCCGTCGGAAATTCTTTTTATCTCCAGTATATATAACTTAATGCTTAGATTTAAGACAATTATTTTAAAAAGTAGGAATTTATTTTTGTTTATTTAATGTACATTTTTTGTTCTTATTTTTATGTATGATTTAATAACATTATCATCCTGCGGTAACATAATTTAAAAAGGAAGTGGAAATAAAAAAAGATTAAGTTAATATAAATTTTTGGGGACCTTTTACACACCTCACTATGCAGAAGCTTTCTTATGAGCAAATTAAGGTTGGTGCAATCGAATTAATTAAGGAATTAGGAGATTAAAATCTTTGTTCTGTTCATAAAAATACAATAAAAAAAGCACAAAAATTATTTAAACAAAGCACGTAATTTAAAAAATTTTACGATTATGTTCTTCCAAAAAGTCTTAAAACTGGGTACCTTAACTGCCATGTAAAACCATATTATCCTAATCCGCTATTTTGAAAGATCCGTTGGTCACTCTTAAAATGCTAACTAAGTCAAAACAACTTGTTTAAAATGTCATTCACTTGGTTATTCATGTATAGACTGTATAACAAAATCAAAATTTGTAAATTGCCACTAGTAACTCCAAATCTTTCCCATAGTGGCAGTTAGAAAAAAAACAAAGAATTTATCTCTTCCAATGCTGAAATAAGAAAAAATTAAAAGGAAAAAAAAATCTAGAAATAGTTTAATAGTTCGACCAATATGTTATGTTTCCATTATGATGGCCAGCAATAAAACTAGTACTATTTTTTTCACTACAGCAAAAACACAAGCAGTTTTCTTCATCAAAACTTAAATATACTGGTTCTGCTCCCACTCAGCTTGTATTAGGGGGACTGGAAATTAATGTCGTTTCTGCTCATGTCAATATTTGTTTATCATTTATCAGCTCATTGTGTACTTCAAAGACATGTTAAGGTTAAAGCAACACAATTATTTGTAATTAATTAATTTTTTTTTTCAATTTTGGGTGAAATGATTAGTTAAAAAACTGACGAGGTACATATCTGCATTTTATTCTTTTTGAGTTTCATAAGGTAGTAACGCAACAGTTACTACCAAAAACATTTGCGATGTTTACAAAAATGCATTAAATGTTCGCAAATGATAAAGGTGGTTTTCTAAGTTCAGATTCAGTAATTTTAATTTTTCTGATTCCTATCGATCAGAAAGACAAACAACTTTTAAACAATGACATGTTAATGACGGAAGTGAGATTAAATCCGTCAGACAGTCCAGAAACTGTCAAACATTTTTAAACATTAAAGAACTTTTGCAGCAGATTGGTCAAGTCTGCAGAGTAGGTGTTTGAGTTCCGCATAATCTGCCTGAAAAAAAAAATAATAATTCTAACCGTTTATTGCTTCAACGGCACAATACAGAAGCATTTTTTGATCGCTTAATCACTGGAGATGAAAAATGGGTCCTCTATAATAATTCAAAACGCAAAAAGCAGTGGTTCTCTTCAAACAAGCCGGTTTACATCCAAAGAGGCGCTTTTGGTGTGTGGTGGAGTATTCGTGGAATCGTTCATTTTGAAGTGCTGAAACCTAACAAACTGTAAATGCAGACCTGTCAACAATTGGGTCGAGTAAATCAATCTTTAATTGAAAAGAGTTCAGCGATTGTCAACGGAAAAGACGTTGTTCTACAACATGATAATGCAAGACGAAAGCTAGAAAAAATTAATGAATTGGGATGGGAGGTACTGTGTCATCCGCCATTGGATTTCCATTTATTCCGCTGCAACACTTTCTATGTGATAAAAAATTTGGATAATATCCAAAATGTCATCTCCAGATAATAGATAATTTGTACTTTACCTTTTTTTAAGTTAAGTTCAAACAAGTTTTTCAATAAAATAAATAAATAAACATTACTTTCTGGCGTCCCTAATATATTCTTTGAAAATTTGGCCTATTTCCAAAATTAAACCAAAAGATCAATCCGTTATAAAAAACACAAACCTTCAAAACTGTTTTGAACTCAATCTGAATCTGTATCTATGCCAAAACAGAATGTCAATGAGGATAACACAACAGTTTGATATTCTAGTACCGATAAATGAGTCTGTACACAAAAGTCAAGTATTTCTTATTTTACTACTAACAGATGAAAATATTAGGCAAGAAAATAATTTCGATTTTCGCAATGCTTTTAAATAGTGAAAACCAAAAAACTTTTTTGTCGACCCAATACTTTGCTGCATCTATTAATAGTAGAATCAGAATAATGATTTTATATAAATATTATTTGGTGCAGCTTTGCCAAAGCAGGCCCTTATGTCATTAAACGACACCTATATACCTTATTAAAAAGCTGTTCAATCCTGACTGCTCATAATTTGTCATCATTTAAAAACTGATGCTTCAATAACTTTTTTTTTTTACACAAGATGAATGTTTTTTCAATTTACCAAATGCATTGATGACTTTATCTAACCAGCTAGAAATGCTTTTTGAGAACCTTTAATGCTTAAAAATTAATTAATAAACAAATTAAAACAGCTGTACTTTGCCCCAATGTTTCTTGCTTATGTATGTACTGTCAATGAATATGTACCATCATTCCAGGACTAATTCATATATTTTAAAATCTTTTAGGAGGAAAATAAATAAATGCAAAGTAAAAAATATTTGAAGTACTTTATGTAAAAAAAAGTAAATATTCACAAATACTTGTCACTTGTATTCTTGGCATTGTAGCAAAATACTGTCAAGTTTGTATAAGTTATTAATGCTCAATTTCGTATACATAAATTTTCTTAAAATTTAATTACTAAGTATAGTAACTTTAACATGAAACAGCGTATTAATTAATATAAGAAAATCTCCACCAAGCTTTGAAAATATTGCAAAATTTTTGCTTTCATTGTTTACCTAATGAACAATTGCAAAGAATACCAGATACATATAAAAGAAATCCAATTATCTTTGATACACACAGAAAATCTAAAAGAATCATATAGAAATTCTTTTTTCTCTCCCAAACATTCAATTTTGGCATAACAGCCTATCATGAAAAAATGCCATGTCTTTAATCAAAGTTGGAATCAGTACATCTTCTATTTTTTTTAATTTATTATTTGTTTATTAATTATCAGTACACCTTCTATTTTTTTTTATTAGCACTAGCTAATAAAAAAAAAAAAAGAAGAAACAAATATCTTTAATCTTTTCTAAAACATACTAAAAAGAGAGAAAAGTTGTATTTTTTAAAATTCTAATTTCCAATTTTAATAAACTGTAACAAAAATGTTCATCAAAAACTAAAATCTTACATATTTTTGATATAATTTGTAATAAATTTTAAATAAATACAAGTAGTACTAATTTTTTATTACATTTACTCAAAGTTTGTCTAATATATATATTTTTTTTACTATACCAGGTTTTATAATGAAATAAGGAGTCTTATAAATATGAACCTCAAATGTGTTAAGGCACGCCAATTTAAAATAATGAGCTTTTTCAGATCTTTTCTAAGGGAAAGAGTTACTTGTTTATTTGTATTATATTAACACATTAAATGAAGTGTATGATATATTGAAGTATTCTATGATTGAACTTCTTCTAATTTTGAGATTAATTATAATTCCACATAAATAACTCGTGTCAATCAACTTCAAACTAATAAGCAATGATTTGATCAATGAATATTAAATTCATTTACTGATTCCAAGTAACATTATTTTCCAAAATGTATCAATCTCAATAGTTTTTACATGCTAGCATATTGCTATTATTTCAAAGCATATTTAAATGTGTGCTATATATCTAAATGGATTCTGAATAAGAATTAAAATATTTCCAGCAGAGAATAAAAAACTAATTTTATTTTATCATACACACACTAAAATGAATTGAAAAACAATATTAAGAAAGATGGCACCATTTATATTCAAACCCCTCCTCTGCCAGGAGAGGAAGTGTGCAACAGGTGTGAATAGTCAACAGTACACACCACCTGTATTGTTCTCATGATGGTGTGTGACAATACGCCAACAGAAATTCCACCACCTTGCGCTGTTTTCAAGAGTAGTTAATATGACTACAACAAAAACAGTCTGTACATTCGTCGAGATAGAATCCCAGCAGAGACAACATAGCTTCTAATGATGATGATGAACAGTATAAAAATATGATGATCATTGCAGGAAGTATGTATAAAGTGCAAGAAATTTCTCTTCCATGACTTCAATCTATTTGTACATCAGATCTGATTCAGTTACAAACAACTTTCAAAATTGCAATACACAATCTGCTTTGTATTTATATACCTTAAAGAATACTGCTTACAACAAAATATAATTTTAACAAGGGAAGCATATAGTTGATCATACACAGTTCTTATTCATATGGCTTTTGTACTGAAAGGAACTTTTTTTTTTCTTGAAGATCTAATGAAAATACTGTAGCATTATAAATGCTTGATAAAGTCATATCTTCAGCTTTACAGTACACTTTTAAATGCCCAGTTTCAATCCATTTGCATCATGTGAATTAGTAGAAAATTAGCCTAATATAATTTTTTCTTTAATGCATAATCAAAAATTAAATTAAAAAAAGAACTGAAACAAATATTAAAGTAATTCTGTTAATGATGCAAATGGATTAATTATAGTTTTAATACTATTAGGGGAAAATTCTTTAATAAACTTCAAAAAGGGAAAAAAATCAGATAAGATGACTCAAATGCAATAAACTAAATTACAATGATAACAAAAATTACAAATACTTTTCTACAAAAAAAATTAGAAAAAGATATAAGATAGTGAAGAAAATTCAAATTACAAATCTTACACATAGCATTTTACCAAAATATGTTAAATTAAAAAAAAAAAAAAAAAAAAAAAAAAAAAAAATGACTAATACTTTAAAAAAAATTATAAAATTTTATCAGCTTCCAACTGATAAAAAATTTATTGCTTCTATTCCTATACAAAATTATATTTACATGACATTTCAAGAGGAAATATAAACAGTCATAGTTCAAATATTACATACATTCTCCAATATCTTGTCCCTCCTATGAGCTCAGAGATTATTCTCAAAAAATGCTTGATATTAAAATTTTCATTAATATTCACACAATATGGCTACAATGCTAAATGTATTTACCTTTGTCATTTCTTTTACAATAGCCAAATTTTTGAACCAATTATATTAGTTACATATAACATATTAAAAATATCATACCCAACTAGTTCAAAAGTCCCTAGGGAAAAAAGTAAAATAGTAATAACACATAAAAAATTTTTTGTGTAGAGACTTCTTTGCATAGTTTATAAATGTTTCAAAATAATCTATGACATTAGATCAGTGGTTCTCAAACTTTTTGAAGTCGAAACAAATTTAAAATCTCACAAATAATTGTAGGGTCACTATATACAAATTTTTAAGAAATATTTTATAATAGTCAAGACAAATATTACAGAAAAACATGTGATAAAAAATAAAATGGAATTAACACCAAGTTTATTTATTTCTTTATGAGAAATTTTTGGCAACAAATTTGAAAGGCAAATTCTAATTTTTCTTTTTATCAATATATAGAAGATTTCTTCTTTTTTTACACTTAATTTTGGTGAGGGCAGAAAATCCCATTTCACATAAATCTGACATTGAAAATTGTAGCAAAATTTTCAGCTTTTTTAGATTTTGGCATACATTCTTTCTTTTATAAGAATCCAAAAGGTTTCAAGAGACAATTTAATCCTCAATCCTTGATTAATAGATGTAAGTACCAGTTCTTCAGTTAATATTAAATGATCAACTCTGCAACTTACAGATAGCAGAGTCTCATAGAATGTAATGAAAATTTGTTTTAACAACGAAAATAGCAGACAGTAGAGTTCCTAGTAACCAATCATGGAAATTACAGCTCCTAGATTCTCAGAAACCTTTGGTGCATTATTGCTGTTTGCCAACTTTTTCTGTGAATAAAATAAGGGGAAAAAAAAAAAAAAAAAAAAAAAGCAAACACACAGGTTAGTTGTTTATAGTGAAGGCTGTCTTTGAACAGGAAAACTGTCAAGTAAAAAGAGAAACTATATTTTTATATTTTGGACACATATTTCTCAATACCATAGAGCGCACCAGGAAATCTTCTAGGGTGCATACTTTGAGAACCACTGCATTAGATTAACCAAAAATATAAAAATGGTACTAAAATCTTAAAACTCATGCAGTCAAAAATAGTACAAAAAAGTAATTGCATTGTAATTAAAAAATATATAACTTTCTTAGTAAAAAAGAAAAAAACTGTACAAAGTATATTTTATAATGCAGAAAAGTAACACTTCAAAAGTAAATTTAATAGTGAAAAGTAAATTCCAAACTAAAACATTTAACGTAGAAAACATTCAGCATATGGAAATCTTAAGACACTGAAATGCATATAAGCCTATAAAACATCTGTACATGGAATAATGCTGCCTATACAAGTGAACAAAATAGCACAGTGTATAAGGAGCATCCAGAGATGAACTTTAGGATTTAGTTGAGTCAATAAATAAGCAGTAAGTTCTATCATAAAGGCAATATTCATTCTCTTCTGTTGGCAAGGTAAGCACTATCTAAGCATATCATGAGATGAAAAATTGCCTTATTTTGAATAGTTGACTGGCTGGCATTTTTTAAATTTACTTATAATCATTATCACCAAATAAGGCTGTTTACTTTAAATAATTACTGTCAATATACAAATATTTAATAATAATAGCTACCATAAAACAAATTCGAAACAAACATGAAAAAACAAATATAAAAAGTATATCTACCTTTACTACACACAAAACAAAATAAAACAAAAATATTTTGGCAACTTGGTGCATGTATACGACTTCCATAACGTGATCGAGCATAAAAAACATAAATATAATGAAAACATAAATGCAACTGATTATTTAAAAAAAATCAGATGTGAACAATGGATAAGATAATAATACAAATTGAAAATAACAATTACACAGGATGGCAACTAACATAATGCTAACAACCATGTACAACTAATGAAAATGATAAAAACTGATGGTTTCTTCATATACATAAATGATATCTATATCAGCTAAGGGCAACACTTCATGTAGCCATACTGAGTCAAGTTAATGTGGTTGTTTATATCCTCCCCAAGAAATGCTGTGAAGAGAGCAATTGAAAGGTCAGCAAACATGCCACTGGAAGAGTTAATTGGCATCTCCTTTGAAGGAAAAAAATGGCTGGACTTGAGTTGCTTTACAAAGGTGGCTGACCAGGAGGAAGAAGAGCTATGTTCCCTATGAATGAAAATCCTTTTTATATTTACATTGTTACAGGGAAAAAAATCATCTTAAACAGAGTAAATTTATTATTATAAACAAGATTACTTCAAGACAAAGTCAGTTCCTAATGAACAAAATGAGAAATAGTCCTCTATATTCCTTAACATAATATAGGGCATTTCTCTTAAAATTAAGAATAAACAATGGTAATTGCTATTAAGGCATAAGTTAACAACCATCACTTCTTTATTTTGTCAGCCAGCAAGTGGATTTAATATAACAATTTGAACAAAATCTAGTGAAGTTAATTTAATTAACATTATTTTTTTACTTTTGGACAAGATTTTTTTTTCTATACTTGCAAGTAGTAGCACAAGTAACTTTTTTTCATTATATTGAACATAAAATATTATTAGTCTGCAAAATATTTTCTTAAAACTTAGTTTTTTAACACTTGGAAATTCAATAGTAATTGCAATTTCATTTATTTTTTATATATAAGCTATTTTAATATAAAATTAAAAAATAAGACATAAGTTTTCAAGTGAACAAGCAAACTTTTATGGCAAATTGCAGTCCACAAAGAGTTATTTTTGAGGTTATAATTTAAAAAAAAATGTCAAGTTTGCAATAAGATAAAAACTGAAAAATCGCATTTCCTCATACCCATATAATTTGGCTTTTTTTCTTCTTTCTCCATACACCATAGTCTTAAGGCAGAAGTGGTTGGTCAATATCATGGCCATCAGCAAATGTCGTTGTACACTGACTGGATAATGTCATTGGTGCAAGGATTCCCTAAATGGAAAACATCAAAACGGTTTTTAAATAATTTAAGATATCAATCATCATGTTACAAAGGATATTAACAAGAGATAATATATAATGGAATATTAATATAATACAAATAAATATTATGCAAAGATACTCTCAGAATCATAATTTAGTACAATATATAAAATGCATTTAGTGAGATATAAACAGCATATTCTAAAAAATTATTTTGAAATATAATTCTTGAATAAAAACATCACAAATATATAAACAGAAACATATAAAAAAAATTACTAACCGGTAATGAAGTAGCCAACCGCTGGTGTGTTAGGGAGTCTAATGTTTGAGGGTGAGGAATTGCATGCATTCCCAATTTAGGACCTTCTTCATTTTTTTCTTCTTCTCTTCTCTTTAAACATGCTGCCTTAGGATTCAAGTTTCTTTCTGTATTAGAAGACAAATGAAAATTAATTGTAATGTATTCTTTTAAAGAACAGATATTGTAATTTAAAGCAAATATATTATTGGTTGTTAGGAACTACTTTTAAAACGAGCTTTAAAAATAGGCACTATTAAAAACTATTTTTTTTCCTCCTGGGAATACTAGTAAATTGATTTCATCTAAATTAAAATGTTAAGCAATCAATGGTGCAAGTTGTTAAATAGTAAATAGTTCTAGTTTCCTAATCGATAAATTTCTTTATTATATTTGCCAAGTATCATCAAAAATACAGTAAACTCTTGCCAAACACAAAGGGTTATGCTATTGTTAAAATTATGAAAGTATATGCAATTTAAATGAACCTAAATACAGTTATAATTAAAAGGGGGAAATAAAACAAACATTACTTGGAAGGAGTTTTATTACTACTTAATAAGTAGGAAAATGAGGTAATTTTTGCTTGGGACAAAGACTAAAGCAAATCCTTCGAAGTTTTGAAATAAGAAGCCCAAAACTTTTCAATTCTTATAATAAAGTGAAAACTTGGTTTCATTCAGGTAAATCACTATTGCAAAATTGGACGGTTTATGCATCTTAATAATTCTTTTAAATTAAATAAATTTTATCTTCACCAGTACTGCTTTCATTTGTGGGCAGTGGTTCACATTAGAAGATCACCTTAATTCTTCATTCCTCGATTACTTTGTGACTCCTCCTTTTTCCATATCTAAAATTTTTTTTTTGGAATTTGTATGATCCCCCCGCCCATCCAATTCAAGGGGAAAAAAAAAACCCTCATATGCATTGTTGCTGTTAAAGTAATCAGCAACTCAAACCTTTTTTTATCAGTTTGCAAGATATTATTTTCTGACAAAACCAGTCAAGTCAAAAGAAATTTTAGTTGAAATTCTTTTATTTTCCACTTAATTTAAGGTGGATTATTTTTATATGTTAAAAAATCATGCCTTCCTTGAATTCACAATCAATTGTTTGAAAAACACTGCTTTAAAACACGTCAGAATTTGAAGGCAAAATGGTAAATAAAATAAAGAAAATAATCATGAGAAAAAATGATTATGCATTATATATAATGAAATATTACAGGGTGGCCACAGAAACAGTTAAACTTTCCTGACTTATGGCTACTAATTTTATTAGTTTTCTCCTTACTCAGTATAACTGTATGTGCACAATATACTTTATTAAAAACATTTTTAGTAGTTATTCAATATGAAAAAATAATATATTTTTATAAAATTTAATTTTAAAAAAATATTCTATAAAATATATTAAAACAATATATTGCAATCAGCCCCCGGATAATGGCAAGATACAAATACTAATGACTGTTACAAAAATAAATAGAGATAAATTATTTCATCTGAACTATTTTTAAGAGTGACTTTAATTATTTTTTTCAAGGGATTTACATGATTTATTTTACTATTGTCGCCGTCTTCTTTTAAGAAACTCGCGAAAAGAAATAGCAAAATGTCACAAAATGGTGAACGACACTTCTTTCTGAATGAGTTTTTTTTAAAGACGACACTATACCATTAAATTTGTTTTTTTCCAATCTACTATGTACACATATAATGGAAGTCTAATTGAAGAGCAGAATTAGCAACTAAACAACAAATTAAAGTATGCATTCAATGCATATGCTAAAGAATATTTGATCAAATAATTTAGGCTTAATACACTTAAAATATATATAAATAATAATTCATATTAAATGTTCAGCAATTAAATACATAAATAACAAATGCATAAGTAACAAACACCAATCAATGCAGATGCTAAAGGATTGTGATATTAGGTTTAAGGATTTAATTTAAGTTACAATTTAATTTAACACACAGTAAATAATTAATAATAAAAAATATTAAAAATCATATTAAATTCCATACTTTTCTAAAATGGCTTAAGCAAGTAGCATGACAACAAATAATAACATGAGTACAAGCAGAGCAGAAATAAAAGCAAACAGACACACTTGTGAAAGTCAAATTTAAACATAAGATAATTCATTAACTGGGCAGCCCCCATAAAAAAAAAACAGACGCAAGTTGCCATAAAATGAGTAACAATCCAAGTCGCCAAGCATGTTTTAAGCAAAATCTTCTTATCAGTAATACTCCCCGATTTTTAGATAATGTTACAAATTTTCCTGACTTTTCCAGATTGATAAAATTCCATAATTTCCCACTTCTGTCGCCACCTTGTATTAAAACGAACTGATATCATAATTAGCACCATGAAACCAATTATTACAGTTGAAAACTTGAACCCTTGTTTAAAATAATTTCTATCTTTTAACAATGAAGATTTGGAACTAACTTAAATCATAGTGTTATATTTAAATATATAAGAAAAAATCATATTGATATTTATTAATGAAAATTTTCAAATTTAAATAAATATTTCTTATAAATGCTACTCTCTAATATAAGTGTAGCAAGAAAAAAAAGTTTATGAACAAGAAATTTTTACTTTCGAGCAAACATCTTAATTCTGATTTAATAAGTAAAATAAAATATATACCAACCTCTTACTTGCTGCTCCAAATTAGTAATAACATCAACAGCTTGATGCAATATATTTAATTTTGTTTGTGCTTTGTCAGCTTTAAGATGCACCATGCACATTCTACCTAATTCTTTAAAAGCTTCATTAATATCCCTTACTCGAATTCTGTAACAAGACAGAAATATTAATCAACAAATGACATTACCAAAGATGAATAAAAACAGCTACAATCTTTTTTTATAGGAATAAATAGTTTAGAAATATTCTGTTAATTTCATTTAGTCATACAAATATGGAAAATAAGCCTGGAAGACTCACATCAATAATGTATTTACAATTGTGATTTATTTCATAATGGTTTAATAGTATAAAAGTTCTACCCATATAGAGGGAAATTTTTTTTAATGGAATTCCAAAAAGACTTTTTATAACTATCACAGACATTTATGCATTAAGAATCCCGTATTCAACATTGGCATACGCATACCAACATGAATTATATAATCACTATTAATAACACAATAAAAACATAATCTTCATTCCAGTAAAGATGTAGGAAGATTTTGTACATATCTTGCACCTAATATGAATTCTTTACACTCCAAATTTATACTATAAAATTAAAATAAATCAATATAAATAAGAAATATATTATATACAGCTGCAATGTTTCTCACCGTTCCCTAGCATTATTAGCTTGCCTCCGTTCTTTATCTTTTTCTGCCTTTATTTCTGGAACATCATCTTCATCCCCCGAACTACTACAAAATTAAAAAATATTTTCATTAAAAAAATTTGTTCTTTAATTTTCATTTCAAATTTTAAATCTAAAATGAGAGTTCTTCTGAAAGAAAATATACAGATGTTACTTTCTAGAATTAAAAAAAATGTATCTATTTTATGTTTCTAAAACAATATTCACAGAATAAAAAATTATATAATACGTAATGTATGCAGCTAATTTATCCTTTAGAGTTCGGTTAATATGAATTTTATATAAAACTTATAATTCAGTATTATTATACTACAACTTAATTTATTATAATAGCTTTAGAGAATAAAATACTTACAACCTAGTTCTAGATCGTTTAGTTCCTTTAGAAGCTATGTTTGAAGCTGTGTTGGATGATGTGGAAGTTGGTGAAGAAACTGGAGGTGTACCAGAAACACTATTCCCAGTTGGTGTACTGACTGTAGGTGTGGAATTTGCATTAGGTGTAGCAGATTTTCCTCTACTTAAATCACCTTTATCAACATCTTTTACTTTATCTTTTAAACTTGGTAAAGAATCTGGGTGTAGACCAGTAACTGAAATAAAAAGATAAAAATAAAATAAAAGAAAAAATCTGATCAACAAAATTTATAAGACCCCTTTTGTTTTGCAAAATAATAAAATAGCATTTTTAATAAAGTTTTATATACTTATTTTCTTAAAATATACATATTAACTTCAATATTAAAATCATTACAAATAATAAGCATAATAAAAACATATTTTATATGAAATACTAATATTTAGATTTGAAGGAATAATGATGAATTTATTATTAAATGTAAATTCATCTAAGAAATAACAATATAATTTTTTTTTACCAAATGGTTGAGATGTTAGTTGTCCAGATGATCCTGGCTGAGATGTTCGACTTCTTAATACATTATCTGCAAGAGATGTTGGTCCAGCCTGAAAAGATAAAACATTATTTTTTTTATAAGTGTTAGAATAAAAAAAATTAATATTAGAAAATTTTAGGCATATGACATTTCATAATATATGGAAATAAAAAGGTAGACATGTGTTGCTTAATGGTACAAGGGCCAGATTTAGATAAGCCCAGCCAAACAAATAACAATTGTATTGAAAAACAATGTTATAAAACCAAGTAGCCCAACACAAGTAAAACAACAGTATCTGATAGACTAAAAAGTAGCAAGTTTGATGGAAGTTAAATGGGGTGGCTACAGAAAATGAAAAAAAATTTCACTGATTAACAGCCATTAATTATATTAGTATCCTGGCTTTCTCTCTACTCAGAATCACCATATGTGTACAATATATATTAATAAAAACACTTTTACCATTTAATATGAAAAATGAATTTTTAATGAAATTTAATTAAAAAACGGAATGAATATTTTTTTAAAAAACTGATAAAACAGCATATTACATTTATTATATGTGTAAAAAAAAAACACCAGTAAATTTTAACAAAATACTTTAATTATTTTCTAAAACTTCACAAGAATTTTAAGAAACATTTAAAATTATTCTTTGCAACACAAGTTGAATTATGTTAACAGTAATGGTTATTATGATCTTTGCATGAGTACCAGAATAACATGTTGGAGCATAAATATAAAAATAATATAATTATATGTACATAATATATATTTTAGCAAAGATTTATAGATCCCCCCCCCTAACATCTTTAGTTTTGACACAATCCAATTTCAGTCATCGAAATTGTTCTTACTGAAGAAGATCAACAAATTTGTTAATTTTTGATCTAATAATGTTTCATCCAAAGTTACCATTGGGTTGAAATAAGAAACTGATCTTGTCAGAATGTACATCAGTGGGGATCACTCTAGTCATTTCTAATGCATCCAATTAGAAATTTTCCTACATCTTTAAAATTTGCTAGGGTTCATTTCCATTGGCAACATGACGCCAATTTTTATGCAACAGAAATAGTGATAGAGAATGATTGATAGTAGAATGAATGAATTATCGCTAATCTGATTCCACAAAGTTGACGTCACATTTCCAATGGAAATGCACCCTTAGATCTTCAAAGAAAAATGGAATGAGAAGCTGCTGTTAAGATAGTTAACTTGATGACATTAGGCTTCAGATATAGATAAATGATAGGACATCCAAGCATGTGCGCGCTCGGCGATTCCACACTGATTTTTAGATATTTGTAAGTATTACCATATTGATAAAATTCCCTGAATAAAATGAAGTATTGGAGAGATCGGAATGAGATATTATGTAAGTGTTGTTTAAGGCAACAAACAACAGTTTTGGCAATGCTACACCAAAAGATGCAATATTTAATATAAAAGCAATTTTTTTAATTTTATAAAATGTTAATTTTTCGAGATAAAGTATACATTAATTTAAAAACAAAATTGCTAACCTTAGAAAAATACTACATAGATAAAGCAGTACAATTTTCCAAACATCTCATTTAAATGTTTTAGAAACATAATACAAGTTTTTTATTCATCATTTTGAATTATGACATTAGACTACTTTTTGGATGTAGTTAGAAGTTTTTCAAGTTTTGAGTAACCCTTGCTGATATAGAGTTTTGTCTTTACACTTATGCTTTCTTTAGTTACATGGGGACATAATCATAGATGTTATAGTAAAGATACAAAATTTACCTATTCCTTCTGAATAGATTTTGACAAAATAACTTCATAATTAAACATTATCACTAATGTGACTAACAAAATAAGAATGTGTCAATAAAAAATTTTTAATTTCAATTTTATTGAAGGCTTCTGCTAATATTGACCCAGAAGCTAACACTTACATATTGACATTGCTGAAATCATGTCTCTTCTTTTAAACAAATTTCTACAAAAGTACAAGGTTCACTTCATTTTATATTATGAGGATCATTTCAATGTGCTCAATAAAGATGTTTATTTTAATAATTCACAAATTAAAATTAATACCCATTTTAAATATACATGGGAATCCAATTTTAAAGTATTTCTTTCACTAACTCTTGTAATCAATGCCTTGGCACAAAATACTTTTTTTTGACCAACAGCCGAAATAAGGAAAACAACAAAACCTATCGGATTCCCTTCAAACCACTCCTGGCAATAATAACAAATTTTCAATGAAATCAGTCATGTAGGTTTTGAATCTACAGGGCAAAAGCTTACAAAGGTAGCCTTTTTATTTATATAAATAATAGTTATAAATTTTTTTTTTTTTAAGAATTGGAGATTCATATAATCATTTTGGACAAAAAATATCTATATCTTAAGAGTAAATAATAATATATTTTTAAGAAACTTATGCATAGATATTTAAAATAATTTGTGATTAGATAAAATTTAACTAATAATAAATTTCTTTAAGAATACTTTTTAAGTTATGTTAATTTTTAAAACTAATAATGATGACTTACAGTACTATGGTGGTGGGGGTGGGGGGGAATTAAGAAATGTGAAAATTTTCTGACAAGCATTGTTTCTAATGCAACAATACATAAAATCTAATAAATTCAATAATTAGAAATACCTTCAGAGTGTAATGATACTTAGTAAATAAAATAATTAAATAACTGAGCAAACAGTAAAATTTTTTTACTCTTTCAAAATTATTTTTTTTACAACTATAAAACTTACCACATGAGGATCTAAAGATATAAGTGCAACACCAGGATATGATTGAGGTGGAATCAATCCATTGGAATGTGCAGTGACCGGGGAAATATCATTTAAAGATGTTGTAGGAGGCACTGGCTGTATCCCTGGTCCTTCTGCATGATTCCTCAGTATATTAATTGCATCATCTAAACGCTCTTCCATCACGCCTTGTGACTGCTATATGAAAAACAATTTTTAAATTATACACCAGAAGCAAAAAAATTTAGCTGAAATGCTGCTGCTGAATTTTTAGTTTCTTAACAGTATTTATATGAAAAAACTTTAAAATATGTTATAATTATTGTGCAAACTTAGATCCATATTTTAAAAACCAGAAATAAAATTTTTTGCAATCTTAATGAAATTCCAACAACTTCTTATAAGCATCATACTTGATAGTTTTATTTTTTTAAAACTAAATATTATAAATAGGCACTGGTTATAGGACTTTACTTACTATACAGACTTCAGATATATGAACAAAATTGGAATAAAAAAATATTCATATATTCCATACAAAATTTAATTTCTAAATGTATATATATTTACTTTTTTCTTCAAAAATTATTTTCCTTTTATATAAATGAATTCATTTTTATGAAGTAAACAGGTTGTTTTTATCAAGACCAAAAACTACTGTACCTCAGCATGGAGGATATGTATTGCTTCATTTAGGTTTTCCAGTGGACCCGGCTATAACAATTAAAGTAACAGAACAAAAGCAAAAATATTAATAAAAACATGCTATAAATTAGGATAAAGGAATAAATCATAAACAAAAATTAAACATGCAATCAAATAATATATCTTGATAAAAACAAAATTAAATAATGGATATAAATAAAGAAAAATGCAAAATTATATTTTTAAAAAATAGGCAATGTAATAAAATAAAAATTGATACTAAAACTTTTTTTATTTTTATTTTATTCTTCTCATTTGATTCATAAAAAAAACGATGTTGCTAATAAAGATATCAGACATAATAAATTGAGAGTACTACAAAATAACTATAGATACATAACAAATAATATGACACACATATGATATTTAAATTCTGAAATTATAAATGATTACTTCAGCTTATAAAAAATTATATGGGATTGCCATATGGATTTTGTTGCAATCCAATTTCATAATTTACAATGAATAAAAAACATCAACCAATTATAAAAATTCATGACCAAATATTTCAAACTTAGATTGTGATACATCTACATCACATTTATGGCAAAATTAAGCTTTTACAAGAATTAAAAGATTTTTTTCCATTTTTATACATAGAACTTTTATTGTAAAAGCAGCATCCTCATATTAAAAACTATACATTTACCAATTTTGTAGAAATAAATTTTAAGTAAGCATTCAGTTCATACAACATCCATTTAAAAAAAAAAAAAAAAAAAAAAATTTATAAATAACTCAACATTTTTCATTATATATTGCATCACACAATGGAGTATTAACTTTTGTACATTTTTTGTTGCATTTAAAAAATAATAGCATAATTTAATTACACAACATTTTTTTATAGTGGATATTTCACCCACAAGAGAAAATTTATGATAGTAGCCAAGATAATATTTATAAGACAGGGGGAAAAAATCCACATTCACAAAAAGAATTGCAGAAGTTTCTTAAAAACTCAAAACTTGGAATATTTTGAACTAATTTATATTATACCCCCAAAAAGGAAGTTCATTAAAAAAAAAAAAAAAAAAAAAAAAGATGAGAGGGCTTCATATATTTCATTGGTGGAATTTTACAAAAATTTAGCATGAAAAAATATTAAGCAAATATATTGTAATATGTGCCAGTTTCATTTTTTAAATAAAACATAGATAATTAAGTATAAATTATCAACTACAACAAACAACACTAACCAAAGAATTATAGCCTGTAGTTAAAATTCTGTATCAACATAATTCTGTTTATTTAAAGTGTAATAATAGGTAGGTTAATTTAAGTTAGACCAATTTTCTTTTTAAGCATTGTTTCATTATAATTTACCTTCATCATAATTTACCATCCTCAAAGGAATAAATTATTGAACAATGCTATAAAACAATTTATTTAAGGTTTAAATTCATTTAAACCTTATTTCTTTTTACAGATAGTGTTACCGTTTATATAAATATTATATCCATATAAAAAATATATATTACCAACGGCAGTAATGTTCTGTCGGAATAATCAGAATTTTGTGTGGGTGCAGGATGGGGACCACTTCGAGACCAATGAGTAACACCTAAAATTTTTATCATATTAAATTGAAAAATAAAATAGACATGATTACTCACTAAAATTCATGCAAACAAAATGTGTAACTTACCAGAAAGAGGGGAAGGAGAGCTAACCGGAGTAGCAGGAGTGGAAGTGAAACTGTTTACAGGTGGTTCAGTAGAATAAATCTATTCCAAGAAAAAAATGTATTTAGTAATATAGACAATAATCAACTCCGAGCTTAAATCAGCATCAATATAATAAAACATCAATCTTGTTAAAAGCATATTCAAAATTAGAGAAAAATTTCATTAAATTTTTTAATTCAAAGTAAGATAAAAATCATTACTGAATCTTAGGAAAATATGAATTTTAAAGATTTTAAGATTAATGTTAACACATATTTTTTCCTTCTTCAAAAATGTCATAACTAAAATTTTCTGTAATTTCAGTTTCTTTTATTTTAAACATTTACATTTAAAATTGTGCAATAATGAATCAAATTAAGACTTACAGAAGCCAGGGCTTTTCCTAGTGTATCCCCAGTTTGTGTCGGTTGAGTTCGGTTTACAAGAGGATCTGTTGAATTCAAAGGACTTGGAGGACTTGTGGCTTGGCCATAAAGGGGTGAGGCAGACGAATGTGCCATAGGAGCTCTATGGCTGGACGGGTCCCTGAAACTAGACATGGGTGGAAGACTATTTGCCATCAAAGATGGATCATGGCTAGCTGAAACTGTGTTATAGCCCTGGGGGAAAAAAACACCTCTTATATATCCATATAAAATTTCAAAAAAATATTATTTATCCCACTTAAACAACTAATCAAATGGTTAAGTTATTTTATTAAACCTGTGCACATATCTTAAATATCAGAAAGAAATTGAGCCGCTTTATTATTTTGTTGACAAAAAAACATGCATTAAGTTTAATATAGGCATATAGATTATGAAGCTTAAGTTATTTTTAGGGGGGAGAGAATAATTTCATCTAAAAGTGTGCAATGAAAGAATGTTTTTTAAAAGCTTAAACGAAATATGAAATTAGTTGAAAATCTTAATGTAACATAAATAACATGAAATCAATTACTATTTGAATAGCTTCAAAAAAAAAATCCAGTAAATCATGACTCAAGATGATTTGCTTATAAAAAAATTATATTATTAATTTGTATTTAAATAGGGACAGTAAGAATCAAATGACTTGTATATTATGTAACATTTAATTGATATGGTTTCTATAATTTATTTGACAAATAAATATTGTGGTGATAAATTCTAATATAAAGTTAATATATTAAAATATATAACTGATATATCTTCCCAGAATAAGGAAATAAAATTTTTAAACAACATAAATAAAATTTCCTAAATAGAACAAGTGCAGAAGTCCCCCTTAAAAATTAAAATTCCTTTTGCTACATGCTTACCTTCTTTTAAATGAGAAACTCATAGCTAATTTTTTGAAAATGTCAATATCACTTATTATGTGGACTTGTTGTTTTAGAAAATTATGTTTAGTTTGGTTAAAAATTAAGTCGTTTTAGAAATAAACACCTAAAAGTGAAATAGAATTACATAAACTTCATTACTCTGCTGATATTATATTAAAGAACTTTATATTTTCATAGTATGGATTATACCCTCGTCATCTATTGCAATATCAATAAAAGCCTATTTCCAGGAAACACAACTGAAGAATGCCCCCCCACCCCCAAGTAAGACAGATGAAGTTTTGTGATAAGAAAAGCACAGATCTTTTAGGAAGACACTGGGATCTGAGGACAACAGAAAGAATCCTATATTTTATTTGAAATGAGGCAAAGACAAATTAACTGAGAAAATAAAAATATATTCTGAAAGGTCAATTAAAAATTTGCTATCATATTGTTCAGAATTTTTATCTTTCTAGCAAATATGGAAATTTTATTCAATTTAGAGTCAAATATTTTATAAAGGAAATATTTCCAATAAATTTTATTTTAAAGCTCTTGAAAGAAATGTGAATGTATTTTTGCATGTTATTAATGGGGCATTAAATTATATTATTATTTCATGCATAAATCTTTTCAATTAACAGTTATAAATTTTTTTTAATACATTATACTATGCACCATCTTAAAAATATTATGATCTTAACCACAGAAATTTATCGATAGCTGAAGAAAATAAATGATCAGATGAAATTTGTATGTGAACTATATCAAATATTTTTTTATAACTTATTATAATAGCAGATTACAGGCAGAAAATCACGATACTTGGTTTTCATGCAAAGTTGAATAGAATGAATAGTTTAAACTTGGATCCTTACCATATGTTCCGGAGGAAGATGCATTGTTGAGAAGGCTGAAGATGTGGGAGGTGGATGAGAAGCTGGCATACCAATCACAGAATTTGAGTATGAATATGAAGAGGACTGTAAACTTGAACTAGTTGACCAAGGATCTGGAGCTGCATGTGGGCCATCTAAATAGCAGGAGGGGGCGAAATAGAAAACTTTTACATTTAAAGAAATAGATAATGTAAGAACTTTATTATTATTTAGATATAAATAATCCAATTATTCTATTTATCTTCATTAATAAAAAACAAACTAAGACATAATACCAAACAGTAAGAATACATTCAATAACATACCAATAAAAAATGCATCTGAATATGGGCCAGGTTTTGAATTGAATCTTGAAGAATCTTGATCGAAACCATCAGAAGCAAATGGCTGTAAATAAAATTCAGGAAATTTCATTACAACAGTTACTATAAAAGTATAACTTACAAAAGTACTTTTAAGATAACAAAAATAAATAAATAATAATTACCAATGATAAAAAGAATTCCAAACACAAAAAATATTGACACATTCTAGTACAATCCCACTAATTGTCTAATTTTTTTCTATATATATATATATATATATATATATATATATATATATATATTAGAAGAATGCTAAGTGAAATTTTAGTAGTAGTGGCAATATTTATAACTGATTTAAATACTTTTTCAGAGTCTAGCATATACTTTGAAAAACACACACACCAAGTTGTTCGATGAAATGGAAATTTAAAAGATTTTATTATTTGTTTTTAAAAATCTTTAAGAAATAAATATAATATAACAACTGATGTGCATATAAATGAACAACTGATTATTTTATTATATTTAAACCAAATATGTAAAATCAGTAACCTACCATGACTACATACAGTAATTTTTATAGATTTTTGATTAAAATATAAATATTATGTTTACAGAATGAAGAACATTTAAAAGCTACTTGTGAATTAAAATCCCACTTCTGTTTTTAACAAATATAACACATAAAAATTCCATAAATGATCTTTACACAAAAGAGTAAAAATTTCCATAACGATGGAACTTATAAAGTCTATTTTTTTATTTTCAATAAAAAGTCACCATTAAAATAAAACCACGTTTTTCTATTAATTTAAAAGATCACGTTCAACATAAACGTTTTATTATACATATATTTTTTTAGAGTGATTGTAAATAACATTGTGCCTATTACAAATTGAGTTAGTAGATCTTGTGCATTTTGCTGCTTATTATTTTTTTTTCTCATTTCTTCAGTGTTTTACTCTCATCTCATTATCCATAAGTCTATATTAATCAATCTCTACATCATCTTTTTTTTTCTATTTAATTTTTTTTAGAGACGCTATATCGTAAGATTATCTTTAAGAACAATGAAATAAAAATGAAACTGAAAATCATAACTTCTCTACCTTTTAAAAGCAACACTAGAAATAAAAACAAATTACAGAGCGCACTCAAGAACATATTAAGCCCTAACGGAATAATAATAAATAAATAAATAAATAAAAAAAAAAAAAAAAAAAAAAAAAAAAAAAAAAAAAAAAAAAAAAAAAGCTTATATTAGAAGAAGACATCATGAGCCTAAATATCACCCACAATAAACTTCGTTGAATGATTATTGAAATATATAACAAAACTGATTATTATATTTATGTCTACCGACGAGATAAATACTGACTTCATAAACGACGCCATTTTATGTATTAACGGTTTAACATGGAAAAAATGATGAATACTATCTTTCGATTTCAGTACACATTGAACGTGAAATCAATGATAGTGGGCATAAACATTTTATTTGATTTAGTTTAAATTTTTGAAATAAGACATTTAAGAAAATTTGTTGATAAGACTATTAGTAATATCTGACACAAACTTCAGCATCGGTTTTTCATCTAAATTAAACTGCTCGATCATGCTATTTTATAAATACATATTACACAGAAGCAAATGCTGTGATTGTCTTTAAAATTATTAAAAATTTTAATGGACTATATGAAAACAAATTTTATTTTACCTAATTTTATTATCAACCTAAAATTAATAAAAAAAATATTATATAAAAAAAAATAATATAAATCTTATCATATAAAACCGAAAATTAACTATCTTGCATCTCTTTTTCTTACTTCATGATGTATTAAAAGAATCTTGACAGTTCAATTACGATTAACCCTACATATAATAAAAAGAAAACGCGACTTGCGTTTCGACATTTACTAGTAATCGACTTGTGTTAAGTTCATAATGAAGTAAAGTCTCGTGAAAAAAATAAATACACCACAAATGGGCATAATTTTTGACATTCAAATGTAACAAAGATGCAACCAACTTATAAAATACAGTAAACGCTGATTTAAAAAAAAAAAAAATAGGATAACAAATTATTAAAATCATAACAGGAAAAGCTACGACGCATAGTTAGAAATACTCTCAGTAATAAATAGGCAAACATAGAAATATCAAATCAATACGTTTCGCAATCCCCAAAAAACCAAACAATGCAAAGAATCGAGATGCACCATCATCACTGGAATCAATAACATGTTGCCGTTATGGTTTCCCATTTGCTCCTAAATGGAAAGGTGGAGAAAGAATCAGAACATTTCCTCTCGTAGCATCAATAAAGTCACACTGAAGCGATAATAGCCAACTTCCTTTCTTCTTCTTCTACTACTAGGTAATAGCTAGTTTCACCCTAGGGTGGTTGGAATAAGAATCTTTGTTCCCCTTTTCATGTTTTCTTATCTTATCCATCTAAGTCCATTTTTTTCTTCTTTCTTTTACTATTACGTTTATTTAAACTTAAAATTCTGTAACTAACTACCTCTTAACTAAAAAGAAACACACTTCAACACACATTTCGACACACACACACACACAAAAAATGTAGAAATTTGCTGTAAAAGTATTCATTACGGCTACTAAAATTAAGCGATACACAAAAATTAAAATTTTATACCATTTAGTTACTATTTTGCAAATTATCGTTTAGTACAAAATTTGTACAAATTGCCATTTAGTATAAATTTTGCAAATACTTAAAAAGAAAATAGCAAATTAAATAATGAAAATTTTTTTTTTTTTTCTAAATAAAATACACAAGAACAGAAAGCAGCCAATCAAAATACCAAATATTCAGAAATAATAGAAAATCATGAATATATGAATACAGTGGTGTTGGCAATCTTAAATGAGATTGTATTCTACATAGGAAAAATTTTTGGAGTTTTTGATGAAATGACCACCAACTTGACATAAAATTCACATTAACAGGTGCACATTTGCAACTGTTGCAGTAATTTATAATATTATCAAGTAAAGAGTAAAGTTAAAAAAATTGACGAATTTTTCATTAAAATAAGATTAAGACATACGTGTACTGTAATTATTACAGATACATGAAAATTTATGACAAACAGATACAGTCAAATACAAAACTTATCCAATAAAATAAACTTTATCCTGCTTTAAGTAAACCCCCCAGATTAACAATTTTTCTTGATAACAAAGTAAAAATGCAACAGTGGCAATATATTTATTTGCTGAAGGTATTGACTAAGATTGAATGTTACTTTCTTAATCATTAAAAAAACTTCACAATTTTTCTATTATTCGCGAAAGCTTTTTTTATTTTTTTTATTTTTTTTTTTTTTATTGAGTATTTGTTTTTCTGTAGTCAATTCAAAATTTTTGTTATTTCCCGTAGTAGCTATGAATAATTCGCAGTAGTTAGTTAACATCTCTGAGAATATAAATATGACTTCGAAAGATACACACAAAATAATGATAAATGAATAAGAACGATAAAACAATAAAAAAAGTTTTTAGCATTTGAATTAATCATGCACGAAAAGTGCAAGTTTACCTACTTTTCAACGCAAATCAACATACATGCGTCAAAACGTTTTAGAAAAGACCCAACGTCAGTTTCAGAATTGCCTACAATAAATATACATCGTTCCTAGAGATGAAACGCGCAATTACGAAATACTATGATTTACGCACGGAAGAAATATGAAGACAGTTACTACACTTGCGTTGACACAGCTGTTGGTTTCATTGCGATCATGTACCAAGGAAGATTTACATCAGAGATAATGCGTCTGTACAGGATTAAGCATTCAATGAAATTAAGACATAAGAAAAATATTTATAAAAAAATCAACTACTTAAAACGCAGCAGGCATAAAAATACAATTGGCCAAATTAAAAAAAAAATCAGAAATATATGCAAATAATTTTTGTCCCCAATACTGCTTCATAAATAGTAACCGGTTCTAGCATTTTGAACTCGATAGATGCACATTAAAATAGCATTATTCTTAAGATCAAATTACACCCATGATAGGTTTTTAAGGAATAAATCCCAAATTAAATATCAATAGACTTAATTTCAATTTCAGTATTGTTATCCATTCATAATTAAAAAATTTCTTAATGGTTTTTAGAGATGTCCAATACAAATTTTCATTTGAAGTTTCAAAACTCTAGAACAAAAATTTAAAAAAAATTAGTGTGTAAATACAGAAACTGAGCTTAAAAACTAAATGAAACTTTACAACAATATTAATAATATATATTATAAAAAACTTCTGTTAAATAAACATTCGATAAACTGGCCGCTTTTCTATTTATTCCATGGATTTGAAGGTATGTATTATGAAAGCATCGTTTCTTGAATTGGTTCCATTTAGCAACTTTTATGAAAAGCATCATAATTAAAATAAATCTTTAAAAATCCAATAAAATAAGTATCTTTTACCAAAAGAAGTATTTCATTTTCATATAAATCAATATTAATTATAGGTATGATAAAGGATAATCTTACAAAAAAATGCAAACTTCTAAATAAGCATTTCAGAGCAATTTTGAAAGAAATATGAAATTATTTTAGGATTTTGTGGCAAATATCGAATTCAGAGAAAGAATGGGAAAAAGAGATTATCTGAATAGGATTAGATCACATTATCCCACTGAAGAATAGAATAATGATTAAGTACATTATTTTTCTCTTTAAACCTGTGATAGAAAAAAAAAAAAAAAAAAAAAAAAAAAAACAGCCAAGAAAATCTAACATTTTTGCAGCAGTATACATATACAGTAATTAGCCATCATGCTTTATGGCTCCACATTACATTCAGTATAGTACCTAAAGCTATAATATAGGAACCAAATTACAAAATACTTACACGCTATCTTTTGAATCAAGAAAAAAAAAAAAAAAAAAAATCTTTTTTTTAATTAAAAAAAAAAGTAACATGATAAAAATTTTTAAAAATATACAACTAGACTGAAATTCAAAAATAACAACCAAGACCAATATATAATAAATTAAAAAATTATTTTGTAAAGGCTAAAAATTATAAATATTTGAGATTTCTTTTTTTGGTGATTGTTTAAAGATAATACTAGTTAAGAAATTACACGGAATATATTTGTTATATGAAAATGTTTTAATTCCCATGTATTTTTATAGAACGTTAATATGCAGAAAGGCGTTAAAATTTTTAATTTTCTCTTAAGAATATTATTTATAGATCAGTAATTTTTAACAGGATCATTTTAAGATAAAAATTGTAGTTCTCTCCATAGATATAGCATACAGATGTTTAATAATTTGGCCATTCAATAAAGTTATTAATTCAATACTTAAAATGTAGGGTTTGATAGAATATATTACTAAACAATCTAGAATGAAAAGCTTATACCAATACACTATATAAATCATGGCAGCGACACTTAACCCGCTATTGAATTGAGACTAAAAGTGCATAATCAGAAAAGATAAAAGAAATGCAGTTTCCGCATCAGCCCCGACCAAATCCATAACTATCTAGGACCACAATGACTCCTAGCCCCAAAACTGATGATGAATATGTTAGAAGCAAAAATATACAGCAAAGAAAAGTGATGGAAAGCACATGCGACTGATTAATGCGCATCCATTTAATTACAGGTCTCAAGATAGAAACAAAAAATAACAATAATAAATAAAAAAACTAACTTCCGGTGTTGTCGAAACACTTTCCTCTAGGCTATGGGTCGGCGTTTCAGTCCCAATCTGCCCTAGATACGTGGAAACAAGTGACAAAAATGCAGGGTGAAAAAAAGAAAAAAAAATTAACGATTTTGGAAACCATTATCTTTAGTGGTATCGTCTTTCAATAGCACATATATTTCCACAAAGGTAGTTATTACGAATTGCTCAACGGTTTAAACACGCTAGAAAACATTTATAGTGTTATGAATGTCTAGTTTTGAAATCAAGGCTGGATGTTGAAAACGATCGCCTCCAATAAGTATTTGTTACAAGAGTTGTACATCAGACACAACAAAAAATATTTCACAATCAAAAATATTTACGAAGAATGAAGACTTATATTATCATAAAAAATAACATGAAAACCAAATAAAATTAGCGATTACATATTTAATATTCTTCACTAATTTTAACTAATTAGTATATATTATAGATTATGAAACTATCATCAGACCATGGCCAGTCTCATCATATGTCCATTTTACTATAAAAAATACGATAGGTAAATTTTTGGAGAAATTAAAACAGAATATCATCCAACATTATTTAAATAAAAAGCCAACATTTAAATATTATAAAAATATTCGACTGAATGTTTTTTAATTTATAGCAGACAAGACGATAATTTTTTTTTTTAAATTTATTTATTAAATACCTAAAAGATATAAAATTATTACTTGACAATATTATTTATTTTTTATTATATATACAAATGAAATATATGTTAGATAATTTAAAAAGATTTTGCTTGCGCTTTTACGAGTCTGTGCAACCCCTATTCTAATACATGATTAAGCATGAAATGAAATTTAAATATAAATCTAAATAAAGTTACACATGTGGAGTGTTTATCATCAAAACTCTTTGCTATTTTACGTAATAAAAATCTTTCTTGTTTAATTTTTAAACACTGCTTCTTTAAAAAAATATACATGCTATGTCAATGTATGATAAGATCAAAAGCAAATGTTTATACATCACTTTTCTTTATCTTATTGCAGTTAAATGAAATAACACAGAAGTACTATCTACCAGTAATTATTTGAAATTTTCTTATTAATAAAAATAAGTAGATATGAGGTTAACGTTCGATATCTCAATCTATCTCACTCGATGTTGAGTAACATAGTTCGTATGCCAAAAATAATGATAAGTCACAGTTGATACAAAACATCACTAATTTGTCTTTTTTAGGTACCAGATGCCTCTCTTAATTATTATTATCTCTTCCGAAGACAGCCATTATTGATAACAAAAAAAAAGAACTTATCTTGAATAAAAAAAAAAATAAAAAGCAGATTAAAAGACTTCCGATTCCAAACAAAATATACACAGCTAATGAAATCTATTTGTTATAAGAAATAATTCTATTAAAACAGCTAAAAGTGCTTCACTTGCAAACATCTAGAATTTGCCATCACTTTTTTTCCCTCAATTATTTGTTGAATACATAAAATACTTTCTAAGCCTACCAAAATTGAAATTTAGTTCTGATAAGGAACGGAAGTTTCATTCATGGAAAAAATTATAAATAAAATTAAAAAAAAAAAAAAAAAAAAAAAAAAAAAAAAAATTTATTATTTGAACGTCTTCAATGTTCTTCGAAAAATTGCGAAATGCGTAACGGTTAAGACGAACATGCAGATTTCATTATAGATCCTCAATATGTACGCATGCAAATGAAATTCAAGGCCAAACCATGAAAGATTCAAATATTTACAATAATTTTAATTAAATTGACTAAAAAAATAACTTATTCATTGTTTTCATTCTTGCAGGACATTTTTTTTTATTTCAAATATTTTCATCTATGCAAAAATGAAACCAAAAGACGGATCTTAAAAGTTAAAAAAAGAGTAAATGCTGTACATTACTGTTAATTTCATTGCAAATACTACAAAATTTTGATTTTTTTTTCCAGCTCTTTTTTTTAACATTTACTTTGGAAAGAGAACAAACATCGATCGTAAGCTTTTTAATTTCAACAATAAGCAAAGCATTGATAATAATATCAAAACATTTTTAAAAAAATAGAATGAACTCAAGTCATGGAAATTTTATTACTATTATAGAAATTCTGATTCTAACAACATATTCAATTTGTATTTAAATTAGCAAAATTAATTTTAAAAGTATCCTATGAGAAATCATTAATGCTCCCTTTTTTGAAACAATGAAAATAAATAGACTCGTTGACCGATTTTACACATAACAAATGTAAAACGTTAGAAAATGAAACATAAAAAAAAAAACACCCTAAAAACTTTAAAATCGACAAATTCTAAATTTACAAGAGTAAAAGTAGCGGGATTTGTCAAGATCCGACTTGCTAGATAACAGTCGGGTTCATGAACTCGACAGTCATGCAGATTCATGACGCCGTCTTTCAAAAATAGTCCATTTGTTTACCCTCGGCCCAATTTATTTAGATAAGGATTATATGTTTGTTTTTACCGCACTAGGATATCTTTCCCTGACTCACAGAAACCGATAGACAATGACTTATAACCTCTAAACCCCATCCCCCTACCACGGAGGCCTTCTTCCCCACTGAAACCCACAGGTGCTACAACTAAAGATAGAAGATAGGATGGTTAGAGGGAACAAGAAAAGCAGGAAAGATAGGAAGGAAATACGGTCTGAAATAAATATTTGTACACTAGCAGACCAATAAAAGTCCCTTCTTCAAATTTGCGTTTAAAAATACTTCAGCTTTTCAATCTTTTTGCCTTTTGAGACCATTTTTCCTCTCTTATCCTGTCTTTGTGTGAGGACAAAATCAAATCGTATGTTTCGAGATACTCTCAAAGAGAATACCCTGGAAGGTTTTACTCAGTAAATTCTAATAGGTCATTTAAAAAGTTCATTGACAGAATGAGACTAACAAAATTTTTATTCAATTTTATAAACAAAACGCTGAAGTGACTATTTAAATAATTATGTATTATAAGTAAATGTACTAATTTCAATAATGAAAATAATTAAATTTATTTCAGATGCGACTTGTTAATACTCGAAACATTGAATTTGTCATATCATAAATAATTATTATTATATAAAACTTAAAAGTTTTTCTGATACTATGTCACATTTTTTTTTTTTTTTTTTACGATTATAGTATGATTTTGTTTTGAGTTACTTAAATACTCATGAATTTTCTGATTATACAAGTGTGTTAAAGAAATTCATAAATCATGTGTATCAAAAAATGTTTCCAACTTTTTGAAAATATTTAAAACATCCGAAAAATCTGCGTCTGCAACAAATCGGAATAGAAGAAAAATAATAAACCTTCATGTAAAAAAAATCATAAATGTGACACGTGTAAATAAAGCTTCATCAATCAACTTAAACACATCCATCAAAATCAGTCAAATTGAAGCAGTCATTTATGGGATTCAACTGTGTTGAAGATGAATTACTTCTGTAGTGAGTTATAATGCAATGCATTCCAAATACGCAAGAATTTACTTAAAACTTTTGTGAATCTGTGTCTGGTAGTTATTAAGCTTGTGGTGCTTTCTTATAAGTCACATTAGTAACTTATCAATATTCTTTGATTTGGTAATTATCATTTCTTTTGTACTTAAACATTATAAGAAGAATTAAATGTTATAAGATTAAGTTTTATATTTTTTCATTCGTATCTGCAATTCCTTCTAATCCATAGAACATCCTTTATATATATATTATTATTATTTCATTCAGAAATTAAAAAGTCTGCAATGATTCTCTCGAAACATTTCCGCATTCATAATTAATTATATGCAGTTTTACATTTTTATTTTCTCTTGTCCCTTTAAAAATATAACAGGACTTTTTAATATAAAAAGTTTTAATTTTTTTTAAATTACAATCTTTACAATTAATTTAATGAAAAAAATTCGATAATTTTTTTAAAATTAAAGCTCATATAATATATATGTTGCACTTTAAATTTTTCGATAACTTACAAAAATTCTTAATTAAATTAGCCCTCAAAATAACTCACGAAAATAGAACTGATTTAATCTTGTTTCCCTCAGCTTGAAAATAAATCTTAATTACAACAAGGATAATTATAAATCATTATAATTATCCTTATGACTTTATTCTTTATTTTCTTACCATTTTTATTTTAAAGTTGCTTTTGAGTGATTACTTTTTTTTTCTTTTCTCTGCCATCTGTTTTTTAATTTCTCTTTTTATGTTCTTTTTAATTTTTACAGAATTAAAATGTCAATAGTAAATAAAAATTTTGACACTTTGAAATTTAATGTTTAAAAAGTATTCATAATATTTTTTCAAAATTTCAGTTCTATAAATTTTTTCCCCGTTCATTTCTGCTATAAAAGGAATCAAATAAAATCGACTACGCTACAAAGAAAATGGCGATAATTCGGAGACAGACGACAAAAAGCAGCAACATGCACATATATACACAAAACTTAAAGAACACAGCAAAACGGAGGAAAATTTTTAATGTTATCATAAAAGTATTATACAGAGATTATTAACACATCCCAAAACGAAAGAGAAGAAAGCTGAAAATTAAACCACAAGAAAGAAAATGTTCACTACAAAAAAAAAAAAAAAAAACACTTAAGTTTTATTTTTTAACACGTGTTATTCAATTCCTTCTATTAGCTCACACTCTCCCTATATATATCTTGTTCAAATTTTCAATCGTTCATAAAATACTTTTTATTCATCCACTCAAGTTAAAATATACTTACATGTTCACAATCTTTACCAAAACAAGATTTCCAAATCTTTACCAAAACAAGATTTCCAAATCTTTACCAAAACAAGATTTCCAAATCTTTACACGGCTAAATAAATTTTCTGTTCTTTTAGAATTTTAGCAATATATTTTTTTATTTATTTACAGATTTTTAGGAATTTAATCTTTATCAGCAATTAATTAATCCTAATAAAAGGGAAAAAAAAAAAAAAAAAAAAGATATAAAGGAATCGAAAACTAATAGATAAGGGTATGAATACGAGTTATTATAAGATACCTTCTAAAATAACAATGCGTTGCGCAAAGAAAGCGAAATACATCTTCAAAGCAGGTCATGACATATACAATAAAATTCGATCAATAGAAAACTGAAAAAAGACATCCTGCATTGGTAGGGGGAAAAAAACAGAACAAGAAAATAACATTTCTACTTTTAGCACAAGCGGAACACATTTGCAATGGGGTGACATTTGGAGTGCGCAAAAAATTTATAAAAAAAAAAAAGATAGGCAGTCCTCGAAAATGGACCAAATCCGGAAACCAAAACACAATTTTAAAAATCTCCCCAAAAAATGCAACGCCGTAGAATTTATGCAAGACACGCCGTCTTCACCTCTCCCGACCAATTGTAAGGCCTCATAATGTATAATCTGGAGGACAAAATCAAGGGGGAAACCTTAAAAAGCCATAAGAAGAGAGCTCAACAGGTTGGCAAAGAAAAACCTTCACCACCACCTGGCTGAAGGGAATATAGGAGTGCAACGAAAAACCCTGTCCAAGCCACTTCGAACAGATGGTGAAGCGCTGAACCAACCAGTATTCAGCATACAGGTGGTTTAAATAGATTCCTCTCGTTGGGTACTGAGCAGCATACAAAAGAAAGAAAAAAAAGATTTTAAAGCTTTTCACCAATAACTTAGTAATTAGTGGGTAATAAATGAAAGGATTCGAAATAGTTTCAGTTGAAAGACGAGGAAAAGAAAAAAATTATCTTTTGCCTGGACAGAAATTGCAATGGTTCGATGATGAAATAGTTTGAAGCAGCTCTGAAATCTTCCATGCTACTACTCACTGTACATGAAACGAAGGAAAAACTATTACGTACATATTTAATTACAACAATAAACCAATTTAATAGTTGGAGTTATAAGTAAGTAAATCTAAAGGAGATATAAATTTAAAATGAGGAAATCAATTTCAAATTTTGGTGAAATGGAAAATGATAATAAAAATAAGATATGAAATGATAATAAAGAATAAGGTAGAAAAAATAACAGCATTCGATTTTTTTTTTTTTTTTTTTTTTTTTTTTATGTACAAACAAATTAACGAAATAATTTCAAAAACTATATATTTTATGCCCAGTACATTTTCATATGAAGAGCAATAATTTACAATTATTATTATTACAAAATATATAACTCATCTTTGTGACAGTAATGAACCTGTAATCTATGTATAAAAAATTGAGAGTAATTTCCTTACATTGGGGATATCACTAAGGATGATGCCATCGTGTGTGCGAAATATTAAGGATAAAAAAAATTTTTTTAAAAAATTACATTTTAGATGACTGGCCCAGTGACAAAGCGCGCAACTACTATGCAGGAGGGCCGATGTTTGAATTGCAAGTGGCATTGTTGTAATCAATGTTTTCAGAAAACGGGAGACTAATGGAGATTGTAGCGTGTAAAGCAAATTGCATAGATAATCAGGTTGTTTGGTGGGAGTTCTCCAGGTTTTCTCCCACACGACTACAAATGCGGGGTAATTAGCCTTAAAATCCTCCTCAACACCCATCGGTGAGCTGTTCGTGGTCTACATGAGGCCCATCAATGTTCCCCTCCTGCTACGTATATCTAGATAGGGGGTGAGGTGCGGAAAAAATAAAAATAAAAGTAAGATTAATTAAGTATGCACCAAATTTGCATCAGGATTGAAAAGGCAAATGATGCAATACAAATTTTTACATTTATATAATAATGTAAAAAGTCAGTTTAATACTCTTGAAATATTCAGCCAATTCTGGAGAAATAAAGCTTTTGAAATAGGCATGGAATCAATACAACAAATGGTCGAAACTTAAAGAGCAAATAATTCAATAATATTATATTTTGGAATGCAATTTCAATTATAATTAATATTAGAAATGAAGTGGCAGATAAGCGGTACTCTAATGGCATTTTAATTTGTGTAACTTGATAATTAAAAAATACTTTTTTTGGTTTCTAGACAAAATGAAGAAATATACCAAAAAATATGCAAGGCGAATAATGCAGATATTGGCAACGAAGTTTTTTTTTTTTTTTTTTTTTTTTAATTAAATTTCACAGCTCTTAGATTAAAAACAACTTTTCAACAAATTAATAAATAAGGCCACAAAAAAAAAATACGTTTCTTTGCGTGCAAATACTGCATTTATTATTTTAATTTGAATAAAATCCACCAGATTTGAATCATACAAAGCAAGGAGAAAATGATAAGTCCACGAGTTACAGACAAGACGAAATAAAAAAAATTAAGTGGAGGGAGAAATGATGTAGAAGGAATTTAACATCGCAATACATCATAAATATTTTTTATCATCAACACAAATAATAATGAAGAAAAAGGAGTAGCAGAAATTATTTGTTTTACGAAGGTCTTAAAACAGCTGCTCTTCCATGAGGTCGGTCATTCTGAACCGGTTTGTTGCAATGTCAGTTAAAGAGTGGGGAAAAAATACTGACCACATAATTCGTGAACAAGACGAATTAATTAAGTAATTTACAACCACAGAAAATAGTATGTCTGTTTTATATACATTTCTAATAGTGATTAAGACTCTCACGACCTAAAGGTAATGCAAGGTTCAATAAATATTCAGATCCTAAGATTATCATTAACAGCAATCTTAAGAATAAAAGTAATTTGTAAAATATATTCCAGAAATTTAAATTTCATAAAGTAGATTTAGGTCTTCTAAATATATAAATGATTTATGGGTTTAAAACTTAAATTAATTAAATTAAAGCATTCTATTCTGATGCAAAATCAATAAATTAAAGCCAATCTATAAAAGTACACAAAACCTTTCCAAAGTTATCTCCAATAGAATTCATTGTTATTCAAAAGAATCTTCGGATAAAAAAATTTGATTATGAAAAATTGTTTTCAAAAATCCGAATCAGCAAAGTGAAAATTTAAAAAAAAAATCCAATTTTCAGGATTTTTCAAAAGAATTAATATTCACCCAACTAGTTAAATCTAGAAAAAACCATTGATTACTTTTCGAACATCAAATGACTATTGGAAGTCGAGTACGTTCATTTAAAAAAAAAAAAAAAAAAAAAAAAAAAAAGTTTAGAATTATTTTGTTGTTATAGAAACACTCTATTTTTCATTCTTCCTTATTTTTTTTATGTATTAAAATATAAAAAAAATTTTGACACAATCAATTGCTATGATAATTTTTAGAGATCCTCAAGAGTTTTCTTCCTTAAGGAGGAGAAAAATAATTGCATGAACTAATACTAAATAAACATAATATTGCTGATTGTAAGAATTTTTTACGTTAAAAATATTTATTCATTAAACAAAAGTGAATCTAAATAATATTGGATAGAAAATCAAATAAGTTCAGATAAGTAACTACATTTATTAAATTTATAATTGTGGATCAGTGATACACAATGCACACACAATAATCTACTTGAAACACCTGTGACGATTGTGCTATTGTATTATAATTTTATATATATTGACTGATTCTCTATTCTCAGGCAAGTCGGCTAGAATGCAGAAAACTCAGGAATTACGTGCACTCCTTTAAAAAACCCACATACACACCTTAACATTAACCATTAGTGAATCCTAGATAATAAATTTACTGTATCAGTTCCTCAATCAACAAAAGTGATGAGAACGTAATTATTATTCAGAAAAACTATAACCCAAGATAAGGAACTTGTCACTTTACAAAGAGGATTTGTCGTGCAAAATAAATAGCGTCCTATTATTCACAATGTAATATTTCAGGGTGGGTAGGAATTCCATCGAGAATTAAACACTTGGATTTTAGATGAATTCACAAGAGACACCGCAATATCAAAGTGACGAGACTGAAATAAATGAAGCAATTTCGTAATGGTTTCCACAAATAAATTTTTTTAAAGTTATTTATCATGGAGTTGACATTTTTATGCCAGTTTTTTGAGGGATTATAGTATTTATATATAAAAAAAGTGCTTACCAATTACTGGTGTAGTTCATTTAATAAACCACAAACAAGGCTCTAAGCGTTTATATATATTTATATACTCTTTCTTTCGCATTTCTAACTTTAACGAAGTACAATGTCGTTAATTTTTTTTCTCTTTACAAAAACACTCTGGCAGAACATTTTGTCAATCTGCATAAAAATCAATGCAAATTAAGAATTAATTAAATAAATTGTGGCTTGGACGCATTGTTCAACAATAATTTGAGCAATAATCATCAGCGATAAAGGAATATTCAAAGTGTTATACTGCTTTCGTTAAAAAATAAAATTTCAGTAATAAACCAACAATATTATTAAAAAAATAGGAGTGCAAAACTCAAGTAATAAAGCTCTTTTCTCTATATACGTAATTAAATAACGACCGTTTAAAAAAACGCAATATTAATACACACAACCCTTTTTTTAAAAAAAAATGTAGCGTCATTCAGTTGCAGTTAATGTCATTTTTCGAAGTACAGAATACTTAGGATCATATTTTAAAAAAAACTCATGTCAAAAAAGTTATGGTGGTATATAATTTTTTATTTTTGTCTGATCATTCTATTTTCCTGTCAAGAAAATTGATATGTAGGAATTCCAAAACATTTCTTTTCATGGAAGACTGACGCCTAATATTTTAACCTTAAATATGTCAAATAAAATCAACATACTATTACGATCATTTTATCAACTAAAATAAGAAATTTTTTGTGCAAACTTAAACGAAAGTCCCAAAAGAAATTCTTATTTGAAATTTTAAGTCATTTGAAATAAAATATTTGATAGGTTAATAAATATATTAAACCAAAGTACAACTCATTCGCAAAACTTCACTTTATTCGGTAATGCGAAAGAATGCCAAATATCAATTATTCCGGAATAGAACGCAGTTGCCACACCACAACAGCTGGTATTTAAAATAAAAAATAAATAATAAAAAACAGGTTGCTCTGTATACATTTTTTTTTTTTTTTTTTTAAGTGTAAGACAAAAGTAGCTATGGCCCAAGCCAAGTGGATTGCAGATGCCAGGTGCAAAATGGAAGGCCAAAAGAGCACCTGGCTCTTTTTCACTTGTGGCGATAGGTATCACGCAAGACGCCAAGTGAATGCCCTGCCCTGCCTAGCTAGGGCATTCCTCTGCACACTAAATTAATTGTATAAGGCAACATGTGCCTCAATGCCCTATCCGTAATTTACGGCACCATCTAGCAAGTGTAAAAGTTGGTCCACATTTTGGGGCTGGTGAAGTGTCATGATTGGATGTCACCATTGAGGACACGGATGTTTTTCTTTCTCTCCCCCTTTTTTTTTATCATTATTATTATTATACCGAGTTTACCTCATATCTTGACAGAAGTTAATTCCCCGATGAAAATATGGTCCTGCCTTTTTCGAATATATTTCCACCTGTTGTAAAAGGAAAGGGGTCGTATTTGACGGATATGCTCCTAAGGCAGCACTTTTATGCTGATTAAAACAGGTGCAAATTAATGACAGTAAAAAATTAACGAGATGTCGTCGATAAAAATGTCTTTGATGCGTTGATATTTCATTTAATACAGACTTATTCAAAATGAGTGTTTTGCTACCAATGTAGGAGTGTAGGACCAATTCAGATTACTGATTAAAAAGTAGTAACAAAACAAATATTAATGTATTGATTTTAAAAAATAAAAGGTATTTATGAAATTGAAGAAGAGAAAATTTATGTATTTAAATCTGCTCTTCGTCATTACTTAGTTACATTTATAAAGGGCAAAACCTGAATAAATGGAAGAATATAAGACAAAAAAAAAAAAAACATGGGAATTATTAGACTTACAATCAGTCTGTGTCACAAAAGTATAGAATAAACATTTCTTTTTTAAAAAAATTCCATGTGTCTCATGTTAGTCCCATATAAAAAACAAAAAAATTGTATCGAGAACAGTAATGGGAGTATCATGAAACATTGGAGTGAAGGAGCTGAATATCACGAAATATAATCAATGAGTAAAGGACAAAAATTTCAGAACCAGAACAAAACATTGTTTGCAGTTTTAAGTTAATTAAAATATATAAGTATAAAAATAATCCATGGGATATTTTTTATTTGAAATATACAAGTAAAATTTGATTGATTTAAAGGTCGTGAAAAAGTTTTGAATCAACAAATTTACTTATTTCTCAAATAAAAATTCAATATTTATGCTCGTCAAAACCCACGTTTTACTCACAAGAAACCGATCACAATTATATTAAAAAACATTGGGGGAGGAGCTACATAGAACCTGGCCATGCATGTTGAAAAAAGCCATAAATATAAAATTTCCTCCAATTAAAGTCCCCTATAGTTTTATTCTAAAAAGCAGTAATGTAACATACCTTATAACAAGGTCATCTTTTTTTTCAATAGGATACTTTTTCGTTTACAATTAAACAGTTAGTTACAGGATACTTTTTAGTATTAAATCAGAAAAGTAAAAATAATCGTTAGTAATCGGTCACCAATCCTCTGCAAATGAATGTTGACTAAATTACACTTTTCAACCGTAATTAATTGATGAATCAAAAAATTAAGCACATGTTTTTGCTCAGACTAAGATTTTCGACTCTATCATAAACAATAAACAAGTTAATTATTCTTGTAACTGGTCCTTTTTTCTTTCTTTTAATCTTTCGATTAAATACAACATATTGAAACAGATTTATATCTTTTACAAAAACTTCAACAGTCCTATATCATATTTTTGAATAATAAGACAAAACAAAATCGTTTTAAAGTCTAATATATCTTTAAAAATATTCGTAAAAAGGAAATGAAAGAAACTTGTTTTTTACTACAACAGACACAGAAGACTGTTTTTTCAGCTGCTAAACTAAAATCCTTAGCGACGGCGAAAGAAAAAAAGATGCAGTTAAACATTGATGAATCATTGCATGCATCCATGACTATTAAAAAACAAATTCGGTTAATGTCTCATTTTCCTTTCATAATCAGAGGAATGGAGGAATGATGTAATGCAATATCTTTTACCATTTTCACAATTCATTCTTGGAACATGAAGAAATATAGATTAGAACAATTCAATTTAAATTAGTAATTATTTTGAGAATAAAGATTGCAAAATGCAAATTGTAAAGAATTGATATATTTCTACATAAATCTAAGGAAATAAATGTAAATGTAAGAAAGTTATTTCAAAAGGTAAAACCAAAATTAAAATATTGATTAAAAAAAAAAAATCTCAGAATGAATTGCATAATAGTCAAATATTGAAGAAATAAAGATTTTAACTAAAATTTAAGCAGTGTACCTATCACATCGTTCTACATTTTTTTCTTCTTTTTTTACTTTTATATTGATAGTCGATATATTATAAATATAACGTCTTAAACACAAATTACATTTTTAAAAAAATACAATCGTTTGAATTAACATATACCACTCATACAAATTTTTATTCGTATATTTTTAGATTCCACTGAAACATATTCAACAACAGCATTGTAGAATCTAAGTACTACAAATTGAGTTAACTTTAAAGTTTTAAGCATTATGAAGTAATATTTCGAAACTTTAATTTTTGATAATGACAAACGTTAAGAGGTCAAAAAATAATTAGGATAAATGGCATCTTCTGTTGATAATAATACATTAAGTAAAAACACTGAAACCAATTGAGTTTCAATAATTCTTAAATTTTAAAATTTATTTTTAAATATTAGTTATTCGACAATGCTCATTCATGTTTTTCTGCCGGCAATTCTTAGTTCTTGAGACATCGAATTATCAAATTTTGTCACAACGGGAGACTTCTTTAATGCATAACTTTGCACAGTGTAGTTGTGTGATACACTTGCTCAATTCTCTCTCTCTGTAATATAATTGAATGCATGCAATTCATATTTTTATTTCATGCAGGAAATACATGTGGCATAATTTATGATATGCAACTGTTGTACTAATAATTCATAAATATTTCTACGGACACTTCACAATACTATCTGATTATCTAAATAATACTAGAATTTCACTCAAAATAAATTCCAGCGGTAATACTTCAACAGCAAATCATCTTTCCATGAAATGGTAACAACAACAATTCAAAACGAAACGAAAATAAGCAAGCAAAATGTCAGAGTAAAATTTGACAACCTATCTAGCCCTAACTAAGTAACGTCATCTCAATTTCAACGTAAAAAAAAACCCTTTCAACGAATAAGATAATTATTATCCGGTAAATGAATAAGCATTCACCGAAGTGGGCACTCAACAGAAACGTGAGTATGGTATTCTAAACAACGGTTCCGTCGCACTTATTATTTATCGGTGAAACCCGGAGCATCGGTTCAGTGGCCTAAACAGCGATCCCCGCCCAAAGAAATTAAAATTCCCTTACACGTCCGTTCCGATTAGGGTAGACTCAATAGACCGGAAGCTTCCGTCTGTTTGAAAAAGGGGGATTTCGGGAAATCGTAGGGGAGGGGGGAGGGCACGAACCATCTGGTCTGTAGACTTGTTGCAAGTTTCCCTGCGGTCGCTTTTCGTCGGTGACCTTGAAATTCATGCACTGCCACAACTAAGATATTTAAAACGCAGAATCCTTTGACTCGTTGCAGGTAAGGCACATTTCTGATGCAGAAATTAATTACATATTTAACAGACTTTACTTCCGTTTTTTCCCCCAAGAGAAAAATGCATAATATGTAGCGCAAAAAGAATATGTTTTATTTTAAATATAAAAACCTGAATAAAAGAAAAGATATACAACATTCTGTTTAATTTCCCAATTGTAAATCCTTATCTATCTCTTTCAAATCTGATCTCTCCATTATCTGAATTTATCCAAGCGGAGTTGCATTTCATTTAAAATGTCCGTTTTTTAAACTTCATTATTAATGCAACTATCCAATACTTATCCTTCGAGTTATCCAATAAGTAAAATTCAGGACATAAATGAAATATATATATATATATGTCATCAAACTGCAAGCAACGAATATTACAGACATGAATATACATTGCATCAATTTAGTTCTCCATTATTAAAGATCATTAATAATTTATGAAGTCGTTATTTAATTTCTTATTTTATTACTACGAAGATTTGAATTTAATGGCCATTTTCAACTATATTTTAAAATAATAAAAAATACTACCTTTTTAATTTCCAAAATGTGATTGCACTATACAACACATTTTAAGCTTTAAGAAAAGCTCCTCGAAAAACTTCATAAATACGTAAAAAATAAATTATACTTACCTTTTAGAATTATTTCTTTTTACCAAATAAACACCATCAAATGCATTTACATATTTTATCTAATTAATTAACTATTACCTACTGAATCTGTGGAAATCAATATAATATTAAGACTATTGCATGCTTGATTCATAAACTTTTATGAAATAAATGATACATTCGTTGTGAAGACAGAATCTGTATATTCATAGAACTAACCAATTTTGAAAATTTTTAATACTGGGACAAATTTATAATTTTGTTACATTCTAAATAGAAATGAATGCCTGAGAATTCTGTAACACAAAATTCTAAAAGTTCTAACAACTGAATTCTATAAAATAGAAATATATGCTTTAGGGGCTGAATCAATAAAATTTTAACCTAAAAATTCCTATTTCGCAAAATCATTAAACAATTTTTTTAAGAATAATGGTAATTAAAAAATTTAATGAAGTATGAAATACACACACAGATTTTCAATAAACTTAAAAAGTATAAAATTTTGTTTTAAATACCTGGTAATGCATGTTATACGGTAAGCCATTGTTGCATCCCATGGTTGTTGTGCCAGTGTCCCCCCGAAGTTCGGGGAAGTTCAGCTGGCCCACAAGATTAGAAGCACTATTCTCAAAAGTAAACATTTCAAATATATTCTCGGCAACAACAAAAAAAAAGTGAATAAAACTCCACAGCAGTGGGCTTCTTGTTCTGCACAAAAAAAACTAAAAACGCAACATCCCAATACCAAAACTTTTGTAGGTGGCAAATTCTGTCATACTGAAAATCGACATCCAAGCATAAGAAACGTTGGATGCAGTTAGACGCACCGCGACTTCGTAACTGCTGCTAAAGATTTTACCCCGCAACCGAAGTGGGAAACCAGACTACCACATTGAAACTTTTGCTACGCGCCAAGTTTGGCGACAGGGAAAGCTGATAAGAGCACGAAACTATCTTGGCATCTCTGTTTTCTCATTGGCGCCTATGGACAAAAAGCGTCAATTTTCAAGGATTTGTTTTGTTTATTTCTGCAGTGGGCCAAGTATTCGCCTTTTTTGCAGTGAGCATTTTTTTAAAATGGATCTTGAAAGAATCTTGAATATAATTTGAAAACTTAATGTGATAGTTTTTTTATAACCTTTGCAATAGATTGAATATTAAAATGAACACATAGGAAAATGACTAGGGACTAAGGTTATATTGTAACATAAATTTTTCTTTTGATTTACCAGTTATCAAAAATACGCACAGTGATGGATTTAGGCTTAGGCCAACGAGGCCCGGGCCTAGGGCGGCAAATTTTTAGAGGCGCCAAAATTTTCGAGACGGCAAAAATTTGAAATCGATTTTGTTTTTTTATCAACTGTAAGACCGAATTTTAATGCTGCTTTTCTTGCTTTGACAACAGCCCAAGATGTCAATATTTAAAGGGTAGAATTATTTTTTTAAATAATTAATCGTGTAAGTAGTAAACTTTAAAATATCTAACAAATAGGTACTAAAAAATTGATGCCTAAATAAAAATAAAAGCCTAAATTCAATACCTAAATTTAATTCGAATCCATTATAACTATTTGTATTATTATTATTATTATTATTATAGATAAGGCCGTCAAAATAACTTGGGCCTAGGGCACAATTGAACCTAAATCCTTCACTGAATACGCACTTTTAAAACGTTGTTCCTAAGAATATTTTTCAGAATTTTAATTACAAAAAGCACTGAAGAAAAAAAAAAAGGTAAAAAACATTTTTAAATTTATCGACTGACAACTCTTTGATACGTAGGTAGGATACATTAAAAATATATATATTTCTCAGTATTTTCCACTTATCAGAAAACAAAAGCATAACGTACATAAAAAAGACAAAATGATATAGTGAAGTCAGGAATTTATTTGCAGGTACATAAATTTTATAACTTTCTCTTTCTTTACTTTCTCCAGCTGCTTTTCCTCGAAACGAAATTACAGCCGAATTAACAACATCAACCCCATAAAAATTATTCTAATTTCAGGTCACACTTTCTGATTTTTTTTTTTTTTTTTAAAGACACAAATCAATCCAAAAATTATTTCGACGTAATTGCCACTGAGCAAAAATTGTTAAAAGTAGATATCCCCATTTATATTACAAAAGGGTACATTTTTTTTAAAATTAATTATTCCCTTCTGTTATGGGAAAAAAAGAAAAGACAATTTGAGCCAATGGTTCTCAAAAATTGGGGCATGACTACCCAAGAACGAACGGATAGACTGAAAGGGGATGCCACCCAATTTCTTACAGATAAAAAATAAAGTATTATAGTCAAAAAAATAAATAAAAATAAAAATAAAATAATAAGTAACATCTTTTGAATGAACACAATTTTAATGGTTATAAATTTTAAAATAAAATAAATTACTTTCCGATTAGTAAGTTAATTCCTTTTTTTACACCTGAAAACATTAAAGATTCTGATTACTTGAACAATTATTATTCGGCTACTACCAAATAACATGTTAAAGCATTTCATTCGTGATATTCAAAAAGATAATCAACTATTTTTGTAATATGAAAATGGAAATTTATTGTTTAATTACATTTTAAAACATATATTGGCTAATTTTAACTATTAACAATTATACTGATTAAATATTGTGAATACAGCTAATATCGGATTAAAGAATGATGCGATTCATGTATAGTTCGCAAGAAAAACTGAAAAAAACAACAACATGAAAGCTACCATGATGTTTAATGATGAAAATAGGATTTGGAAAGAGTGCGCGAATTAATTTTCCCTTGTTAAGGGAAGCCCAAAGGATAAAGCTTGAGAACCACTGTCTAAAACCATTTGGTGCGTCACTTGAAAAACAACTAATCAAAAAAATAAGGTGGAAATTATATATATATATATATATATATATATATATATATATATATATATATATATATATATATATATATATATATATATATATATATATATACATACAAGGAAAAAAATTACAAGTAAGTGTTAGAGCAAAATTTACAACGCTTAAACGCTTTTTACAGAATATTTTATAATTTTAGTATACGAACATAACTTACCTAAAACAACAAATATGATAAAAGTATAAAATGTTTTACATTTTAATAATGCTGCACAGCATAAAAATGTTTTACATTTTAATAATGCTGCACAGCACAAAAATGTTTTACATTTTAATAAGTCCGGACAGCATAAAATGTTTGACATTTTAATAATGCCGGACAACATAAAAAATGTTTTGCATTTTAATAATGCCGGACAGCATAAAAATGTTTTACATTTTAATAATGCCGACAACATAAAAAATGTTTTGCATTTTTATAATGCCGGACAGCATAAAAATGTTTTACATTTTAATAATGCTGGACAACATAAAATGTTTTACATTTTAAATTTTGGATGACAAAACACTATCAAACCAAAATAATTGTTTCTGTTTCTTTGATTTCATAACAATATATCACCAATGCCCAAAGGATAAAGCTTGAGAACCACTGTCTAAAACCATTTGGTGCGTCACTTGAAAAACAACTAATCAAAAGATGAAAGGTGGATATATATATATAAGGAAAACCGTTAAAAGTATGTGTTAGAGCAAAATTTACAACGCTTGAACGCTTTTTACAGAATATTTTATAATTTTAGTATACGAACATAACTTACCTAAAACAACAAATATGATAAAAGTATAAAATGTTTTACATTTTAATAATGCTGCACAGCATAAAAATGTTTTACATTTTAATAATGCTGCACAACACAAAAATGTTTTAATTTTAATAATGCTGCACAGCACAAAAATGTTTTACATTTTAATAATGCCGGACAGCACAAAAATGTTTTACATTTTAATAATGCCGAACAGCACAAAATGTTTTACATTTTAATAATGCCGAACAGCACAAAAATGTTTTACATTTTAATGATGCCGAACAGCACAAAAATGTTTTACATTTTAATAATGCCGGACAGCACAAAAATGTTTTACATTTTAATAATGCCGACAACATAAAAAATGTTTTGCATTTTAATAATGCCGGACAGCATAAAAATGTTTTACATTTTAATAATGCCGGACAACATAAAATGTTTTACATTTTAAATTTTGGATGACAAAACACTATCAAACCAAAATAATTGTTTCTGTTTCTTTGATTTCATAACAATATATCACCAATGCCCAAAGGATAAAGCTTGAGAACCACTGTCTAAAACCATTTGGTGCGTCACTTGAAAAACGACTAATTAAAAGATGAAAGGTGGATATATATATATAAGGAAAACCGTTAAAAGTATGTGTTAGAGCAAAATTTACAACGCTTGAACGCTTTTTACAGAATATTTTATAATTTTAGTATACGAACATAACTTACCTAAAACCACAAATATGATAAAAGTATAAAATGTTTTACATTTTAATAATGCCTGACAGCACAAAAATGTTTTACATTTTAATAATACCGGACAGCATAAAATGTTTTACATTTTAATAATGCTGCACAGCATAACAATGTTTTACATTTTAATAATGCTGCACAGCACAAAAATGTTTTACATTTTAATAATGCCGGACAGCACAAAAATGTTTTACATTTTAATAATGCCGGACAGCACAAAAATGTTTTACATTTTAATAATGCTGGACAGCATAAAATGTTTTACATTTTAAATTTTGGATGACAAAATTTTTTAATATTGGATGACAAAACACTATCAAACGAAATAATTGTTTCTGTTTCTTTGATTTCATAACAATATATCACCAATGCCCAAAGGATAAAGCTTGAGAACCACTGTCGAAAACCATTTGGTGCGTCACTTGAAAAACAACTAATCAAAAGATGAAAGGTTGATATATATATATATAAGGAAAACAGTTAAAAGTATGTATTAGAGCAAAATTTACAACGCTTGAACGCTTTTTAAAGAATATTTTGTAATTTTAGTATACGAACATAACTTATCTAAAACAACATATATGATAAAAGTATAAAATGTTTTACATTTTAATGATGCTGCACAGCATAAAAATGTTTTACATTTTAATGATGCTGCACAGCATAAAAATGTTTTACATTTTAATAATGCTGCACAGCCATAAAAATGTTTTACATTTTAATAATGCTGCACAGCATAAAAATGTTTTACATTTTAATAATGCTGCACAGCATAAAAATGTTTTACATTTTAATAATGCTGCACAGCATAAAATGTTTTTACATTTTAATAATGCTGCATTTTTACATTTTAATAATACCGGACAGCATAAAAATGTTTTACATTTTAATAATGCTGGACAGCATAAAATGTTTTACATTTTAAATTTTGGATGACAAATTTTTTTTAATATTAGATGACAAAACACTATCCAACGAAATAATTGTTTCTGTTTCTTTGATTTCATAACAATATATATCACCTAATTAGTAACATAGAATGAGCAGAAAGTGAGATATTTGGTGAGTTTTTGAATGTAGTTAAGCTCCTAAATAGTTGAAAATAGCAAAACCATGTTATTTCACGAAAACGCCCCTACGTATTTCCCCCTCCCAGACAGGCCTCAGGGAAACCTGACCTTTCTGACATTGGTATTTCAACAGTAGTAGTGTCTATATTTCGTAATTTTCAATACAGTATATAATTTGACCGATGGCTATGACCTTATTTTACACTGCTCGATTTTTGTGGACACTTTTAATTCTTATTGTTGTTCTAGTTTAAGTTTCTATCCAGTTTTTCGTTGCCTCAAGCTCCATTTAGTATTTATAGGCGAAATCTTCACTACTAATTTCACCTACTTTTACAATCTAAAGAATCTCACATTCCCACACTAATTGTTTTGCCATTAACAAATATAAGATACTTGTATAACTGTATTGATAAATTATCCATTTTGTGCTCTAGGCTGTAGAGCGTGAAAAAACATCTAGGACAGGCTAAAAAATTTTAGAGCAAAATCCAAATATTTGGGAAAATAGCTATAGTGCACAATAACAAATATATTTCATCAAAAAGGCGTGGCGATGAACCGAAACTGGGGTTTAACATATCCTATAACTTACTAAACACTAATTCTTAAAAAAATTATTTAATGAAAGCTTATGTAAAAAACATGAAATATTATTTTTTATATTAAAATATTTCTAACTTAAAAAAAAAAAAAATGAAATTTCAATTTTGTTTTTTATTTTAAAAAACTTCCAAAAAATCTTCGTAGAAACACCAATAACTTGACTTCGAATAAATGCGAGTTAATTCTGTTCAACTGTGAAATAGCTACACAATTGATCGGTAATAATGAGTACAAGAACCCAAATATTTGAAAAGATACAATAGGTCGATAATCACAATAGTAAAAAAGAAGTAATTTAAAATAATTTGATAATTATTTAACATATTTGTCATCTCACAGCTGACATCAACTTTTTAAAAACACACAAGATTCATATATATATATAAAAAAAAAAAAAAAAAATTGCAAAGTAAATGATTAAACCTGCAGGCCTTTTTATGTCACATAATTTTATAATAAAAGGGTAAAACTAATAAATAAAACGATAAAATACAAAATTAATAAACGACAATTAATATTCTAATAGCTCGACAAAGAGAAATTCTAGTCAGGCCATTGGAAGATAATAACATAAAGAGAGATTCTTTTCTAAAATTAATTTTCCCTTCCATGAAACATTACTGCGAGTGTTTCGTCTCCATTAATTGTCACAAAAAGAAAGAAGAAAAAAAAAAAAAAAAAAAAAAGAATCTACTTATTATATACAAATAATACAAAAAACTACGAAAATTTGTTTGCAATATATAGTTAAGGATCAAATTCCTTTCAAGAAAGACAATCTTACAGCTGTCTTGATTTCTGATATCTTCCTATTCGATTACTCTGTCAAAAATAATTACGAACAGTCCCCTCCTCTACCAAATTCTTTAAACAGCCTAAGTTAAAAAGAACCCGTTTACAGGAATTCCAACAGCGAAAACATAGTTGAATTTTTTTATATGGATTAAAAGAAAACATAAAGCAGTCTTGGGGGTGAAAGTCCCCGCAAATTTTAAGATTTTTAAAAGCTTTCTATTGAAGGCTATAAAAAAACCTCATTTTTACACAATTTATTGAATGTACTTAAAACTTTATATATCTACTAAAAAAGAATTCTACAAATAGATGTAGTTGCGAAGAGAAAGAGTAGAATTATTACGTGAAGACATCTCACCCAAGTTCAAGTAATTTTATATACGTACGCCAAAATCTAAAGTTTCACAAACTATTTCTTACTCATTAAGTATTCTACAAATCAAACAGCAGCGTAGATAATACAAGTATTTTTTTTTTTAAATATAATGTAAATGTAATTTTGCTTTAATGTCTGCATTAGATTTATTTTATGTGCAAGAAAATATACAACGGGGAAAGAAATTTGCTCAAGGAATCACTTAGCCGCTTTCAAAAACTATTTATTTACTTTGTTCAATATAACAGAAAAGCTTTCAAAATTTCAAGAAGAAAAAAAAATGCAGCTGGAAGGAAAACACATAAACTTCGGAAGGGTTTAGGGGTTGCAATAATTTACTCAGAACATAACTCCCTTTTACAAAATTCGAGGTCGAGGAAAAAAAAAATATACTTATCTAGCAAATTACGAGAATATGTTATAATCATCCTAAACAAATACATATTTAAACAATAAAAAGGGCAAAAACTGGTTTTAAAATTGAAATTTATTTCTCATCTCCCTTACGACTTAAAATCACAACAGAAACAGGAAGAAATAAGTATTTATGAACCTCAATTATTTATCTCGAAAGAAATGAATGGAGATTAGACTTAACCTTAACGTTCTCACCTGTTCTTCCCTTTACACGCTCAACCAACTATTGATACTTTAAATGAAATTCTCACAAATTCAGTGAATTGAGTATATCTTATACTGAGAACTTAAACTACTCAATGTATTGAATGCTGCTCACAGTTTTATAAAACATTCAGGTGATATATGCGTTTGATGTGAAAACACATTAATGTAACTAAACTACAGCGCTTGTATTTCTGAGTTAAGAAATTATTAACTAGCATAATATCATCGCAAGCCTGGCTAGTGGCCCAGTGGTAACGATCGCAACTAGCGTACGGGAAGGCTGAGGTTCAAAACCAGTTACAACGTCCGTTGCAGTCACTGTTTTCAGAAACGAAGATTCGGTGGATATTGTGACAACGTAAATAAAGCCTCTCGCATCAATAGTGGACTGTCTGGAGCGAATTTTCTAAACTTTATACCATAGAGCACGCAAATGCGGGGCAGTTATCCCTTAAAATCCTCTTGCAATTCAATGTCCTCCCCTTCACAGCCTGTCAATTAGTGAAACACGAGGATCACTGATGTTCAACAAAGAAGTAATTGTCTCCATCACTACTAAATAACTTTACAACCCATTCAATTAAACCAGAAGCGGAAACTTATAGTTTGTATTTGATGCATGTCAGACGCCGCAAGATTTTTATTTTATTAACACATCTTCTTTTACATTACATTTAATAAACGGATTAAAATTTAATTCGATGTAAATAATTACGGAATATCATTCTAGCTAAAAGAAACAATATAATCTATCCGATTTAAGTAATTATATTGTCTACATATCCCTAAAAATTACGTTAAGGTAATTTTTAACGTAATTTTATGAGAATCCTTTCACTCCCTGAAAAAAATAAGTTAGGTTCAACTGCATCTGGTAAAATTTATGTACAAAAAGCTTATCTCTTCTTAAAATAAAAATTAATAAGCAAAAGTGGGAAGGGGAAAGAAAGAAGACACTATCATAATTTCCACATTCGTGACAATATTTCCTCACCCCCTCCATCTCCATGTACATTATGCCGTTTCATAATGAACGCACGAAATATATAAAATATTTATTATTGAAAAATAATGAACTGGCTAGAGATCATATCAAATAAATTACTAAGAATTTGATTATGTCTTGCAATCATTTGTGTATAAATCAGACACAAACCCTAAAAAAAATAGATAGTATGAATATGATACAAATACTTTATTATAACATAGGATGGATGGGTTCACTACTGTTTAGGAAAAGATATTCAGATGTATCACCATTGCTGTCAATGGAAAAAGGAAGTGTTATACGAACCAGGAATACGCACACTAAGCCAGCCAAACGACGTCTAAGCTTATTATAGGAATGCATAAGTTTGCTCTCTTAAGTTAAGATTAATCTCTTGACGTCCTTGAATACATATGTGGTCATTTAGTTTTTATGGTTATAATTACTATCACTAATAAAAAGAACAAAAATTGGATAATGAATTATTCACTACAAAATCTCTTCAACAAGAAAAATACAAATCTTGTGGTGTGGTTGCATTGATAACAGTATTTATGGTGTGTTAGGAATATGAAAATAGCGTAAAGTAGTATTTCGTTCTTCAGTTTTATTAGATTACTTGAACAAATATTTAATATCTGATAAAAAATACCAGGTACATTAAATATATTTAGTTTTAATAATTAATCATCCGATAATAATGAGTAATTTATACGCGGAATAGATGAAATCATTTCATTTATAAATTACCATTAACGCTCAGCGGCCACAAATGTGAACGTTATGGTTTTTTGAGCATTTTAATTTTTCTCATTTTTTTCTTTGCTTTTTGAAATCCTATCAATAGAAAATGAACAAATCATAATAAAACAAAAAATTAAGTCATTTTTTTTTTCACACTTTAAAAAAAATTATCCCTGAAGAGGTTAAAAAATTACTTTTAGATTTCCAAGGGTCTATTCAGAAAAGGGTCTCAAGGGTCTATTTGGTTTAATCTGGTAATTAAAAAAAAAAAACGCCTTGTAATAGTAAAAATTATTTGTATTTGACTAAGACAAAAAGGAAAATAAAATTAGTTTACTTTATCATAAAAGAAAAAAAAACCTTAACTATTCAAATTTTAAACTTTCATTGTTGACTTACACATGTACCATGACAACCCTAGGGGAAAAAAAAAAAGTCCTCTCCCTCCACGATCAATTCCAAGGGAAGGGGGAGGGGAAAAAAAAAAAAAAAAAAAAAAAAAAAACATTTGCGCCCTAATACCAAAAAAGAGAGGGATACAGTTTTAAAATAACACAAATCAAAATGAAAAGCCACATTAATAACACTAGACGACGCTCCTTGCCCAAAAAGGATGCGCTTTTAATCTCCCTGACACAAACCGGACAAAATGGTGAGGGGGGGGTAAAGTACGATTTTGGAAATAGATTAAGAAACAGAAAAAGAAAGCAAGCACACACATTAAAAAGAAAGAAAAAAAAAAAAAAAAAAAAAAAGAAATAGTCACAGAATTTTGCCCTTTAAACGCTGTGGCAGAATGTGAAAGATTTCAGAGGTGGTTGGTGGAGGGGAGCACCTTTCTCTGGGATAACGGATTGAAGTCCCTAAACGGAAGCAGAGCAGCAGATGTATGTTACGCTCTGTAACCACACGCAATATTATCCCAGGGATGCCTTTTCCACCTGTTTCGCATTGGTAATACAGCTAGAAAGGGGAATGTTTAAAGTCGTAAAATACAAAGAGATGGTGTCCGACATCTATTTATTTAATATCTATTCACATGGGTTTATTTATTGTCTCTCAGAACTTATGCCCCAATTCAATTCTTTATACGAAACAATAAATTTCATAACTTTGATAATGAAAAAAAAGGGGAAGTCATTTTAAGAGAGAAATTATCTGTTAAAAATGAAAATGTTAAAAAAAAAAAAAAAAAAAAAAAAAGGATACGAATCTCTAAAAACCCAGCATTTTACGATGTAATAGTATTTATCACCCAAATGCTTCGAAACAGCATAAATAAATTCTGCATGTTGATATTCCTTCGTGAATTGAAATAATTCATGAAAAGATGATTACGCATGCAAACCAAGAAATTTCGTTATGAAATTTTTTTTAAAGTTGTAGCACGAAATTAAAATGTCACAAGTATCAACATTAAGTCTCACAATAGTTTTCATTCAAAAATAAAAGATGGGAAAAAATATAAAATTCTAACTGAAGGAGTTTATTTGATTTGTAACAATAAGCTTTACTTAATTAAAATTTAAAATACAAGATACTAGGGTTGGGCCATGTTAAAATTTCTAATATTTCTAAATTCTATTTTTTCTTCTTCTTTCTTTTCCGTTTAATTATACATATTTCATTCCAAAATATCTCATTTTGCCTTTATTTAGTGTTAAATAATTAGTTTCGTACGTTAGTTAAATAACGCTTTTCTCCCTCGTACAGCTCGCATTCACCGATAAACTCCAATGTGGTTTTGAAAATTATTATTTCGATGTTACATCGAAATCGCGTTAACATCAATGTTACCAAAATATCGATATCTTATATAGGAATTTCGTTATCGTCCAGGCCTACAAGACGCAGAAAAAATGAAAATATGTACAACTAAATGTTTAATGATTAAATCGTGCATCTTTATTGTCTGTACTTTTTTTGTAACTAATGCTTTGCTATTAGAAGTAAATACCACAGATTCATATAGAAATGTTTTTAGAATAAATGTACTACTGCAGAATATCCATTAAGTAAATAATTAATACTGTGTTACTTTTGGAAAATACTGAATCAATTTCGGTCTAACAAACAACGGTTCTAAACAATGTACACATGTTAAATAAAACCGAAACTAAAATTCAAATATATCATTATAGCTCAAAATAACTAATATTCCGACCATTATTAGCAGGATTATTTAAAAACTGGTACAGGCCACAAATATAAAAGTTCTTTGTTGATTTTCAATTCAAAAACAAAAAATAAACGCTGTAATTAAAATTTAATTTCACAACTTTTATGAAATTTTTTTGAGATTGGTTTTGGCAGAAAGAGACAGAAATTTAAATCAAATTACGATTAAAACTAATTAATGAATGTTCATATCAATTTGCAATTGCTGGAAGTCTATAGTTACGTTTTGGGGAGGGGGAAAAAAAGACAAAAAAAAAACATTGATTTAAGCTTACGAACAGCAATTTATTTATAAATAAGAATAAAATGAAGGAGAAAAATTTTCTCTCCTATATAGAATTCACCGATTTCATATTGCTTTTAAAGAAACCGTGCAATTAGAATGAATTGGCAAACCTATTAAAAGGCACCCCCCTCCCTCTTTAAATATTTCAATTACATATCCAAAATAAAACTGCAACACTTTCCTCATAAAAGAGAAAAGAAATAAATAGAGATAACTATATGCATGTCTGATGAGTTGGCGCATGGGTCGATTTCTACATCCAGTATGGCCAAGTAAGTAGTTCCTGAGCCAAGAAGCAATTCTTCCCCATTCCCACTAGCTCCCCCGAAGATAACTGCACTGATGGTGGTGACACTTTTAAAATTTACGAGTGTGACTGCTTCCTAAACACTTCTTAAATATCCCGCTTTTTACCGACACACGATTTTACGAAGCGGCGTAGGAAATGGGCGAAAAATACGATAAAAGCCCAAGCGCCGAGATTTTACGGCAGGTTATTGTTGAGCTTTGGAGCATTATTTAGGAGACCGTAAAAACAAAATGGAAAGTGAGCCAATCCGGCTGAAAACAATTAAGTATAAGTACTAAAACCATGAGATCGATAGTCATCAAAATCGAAAATTAAAAATAAGCCAGGGTTTTATACACACCATATCTATTTATATTGATTAGTAAAGACTGAAACAAGAAACTAGAACTATTTCCCAAGGTTAAAATATTATATTAGGAGAAAAAAAATGTAAAATAAATATATATTTTTTTTTTCTAGTTACTTTTGATAGATTAAAGACACTAGATTTAAGCTTAATTTCTCATTGAAATTCTTATAACTAGGAAATAATTTCTCATATCAAATTTAAGATTAACAAATTTCATTCCCAAATAATAATAATAATTATTATTATTTTGGTGGAGGAAGGGCACAAAAAAAAAGAGTTTGTATACAGTTGATATCGTAATTTGAACAATCAAATGCAATGAAATTGTCTAATATGGACTATTACAGTATTTAATAACAGACTTTTGGACTGATTGAATTTTTTTGGTAATTTTATGGGCAAAAATTAAATAACAAAACCTCATGATTCAGCCCATATTCATTGATGGTATACATCTATACGGCAACTGTAAACATTAATTTATTCTTAAAAATTTAAGACAGGAATGTCTAATTAGAAAAGAAGAAATAATAAATTATCTGTTAAGGAAATATGAGGAATTGTCAGTTCTATGATTAATAATTATACCTTGCACTACAAAACCCACTTAACATATCACAAAAATCAAAATTCAAGTTTTTTAAATACGTTAAGTTGAAATACTTAAAATTTAAGATTCAGAAATAGTCAACTCATTACTATTTAGGAAAACTAAACTTTCATTATTAATACTAATACTAAAATTTTCTGTCCTAAATATTTTTATTGAAAATCTACTGGGAGTTACCATCATTTCAGTCAACTAAAAACTCTTTAGTCATTTTACCGAAATTCAAATAATTTTTTTTTTAATATTTTAAATCAACTCTCTTAACTTATAATTTAAATTTGAAACAAATATATGCAATTATCGTTGTTGATTTTTTTTTTTTTTTTTTTTCTCCTTCACTAAGCTGGCCATTTGATCAGCAGCAAATTTCACATTACAAAGCCAACTCCATGGCAGGACTCCTACATTACACCAACAAGAAGGAATAACAGAATTGCTATCATAGAGGTGCTTCATTCCTGGATTGTAACAAGCCTAAATGTGTGTTAAAAGTGATGAAAACCAACACAACATCCATGCAATTAGCCCAACGACAGCTATATTACCCAAATACTTGCTTAATTTTAAATAGCTCTGTGGAAACAAACCTCTAAAACGACAAAAAAAAAAAAAAAAAAAAAAACCACTCTCTCTTGGAAACAAGAAAAAAAATTCAACCTCTTCCTCCATGAAGTAATCAATTTGACACTCTGCTGACCAAAATCATATTGAAGCACAATAAGATTTATTAAAATTAATTCAATTTGGGGCAGTCGCATGTTCTTGAAAACATTAAAATTTCAATAAAATCACAGGGTTCATTAACAAACAATTTTGACAATGTACTTTTGACATTATTGTGAGGAAAATTAAAAAATAAAATAAAATGCTTTTTCAATTTATTTAAAAAAACATTTTGAATATAGTGGAACTCATCCATATGTCCTTTAATGAAAATATAACTTAGAATAATTATAAATCACCTCCCACATACTTTCAATTATAGGTCTTCTACTTCAAATTTTGCGAAAATTTGAATATTATTAAAATATTGCTCTAAAAAATGTTAAATTTATTACATTCAATAAAACTTATATTTTAAAACTAATTTTCTTTCTGTGCTCTTAAATTTTGATGTTTTTGCCCTTATAAGTATTGACTTATGAAGATTTTTTCTTGGTCACTATTTTTATGCTATTCAAAATGTGCATAACCTTTCTGTTTTAAAGGCACTTCTGTAGCAATATTCTGTCATTTTAAATATTTTAGGATCCTCTTTTAACACAGTTTATAACATATCTTCCATAAAACCATACCAACACTTGAGAGCAGAAGAATCATGTGCCGCATAAAAACCCAGTTTTCTCAAGTGTAGACGTACATAGAGACATGTTCACTCGCAACAAGTTAGGCCAAAAATCGTTCTGTTTAGGGTCTGTTCAGCTTTGAAGAATTTAGAATTTTCAAAATGACAGCTGACTGCTTGCTCACAACATGAAACAACTGGGCTAGATTTTTGCAGTTAAACTGCAAGGTGCTATAACTGATGAACAACTTTTTAGTCTCAAGTGTGGATGCAATTTAGAAAGAATTTCTGTAAATAATCTCTTAAATTATTAGCAACTTACTTCTATTTATTCATTTACTTATTATTTTAAGTGATTTTTTTTTGACTAAAATAATTTCTTTCTTCAAAATTTGCAATTTCTTCTGTGAGAAATTTCTGAACTACAACTTTTTTTTGTCTTCATTTTTACAATCACTATCCCATTAAAAAAGTTTTCATTCTACAGAATATTCAGATAATGTACTGAGCTGTCAGAATTAAATTTAAGAATAAAATTGAATAGAAGGTAACTATGTAGAAAGTTCTAAGCCTTTTCAGTTCTCATCCCAACTATAACAAACATTTTGGCAATTAATAATATTTTAAGATAAATACAAGTTCATCAACCTTTACTCTAAGTATCAGGGGGGCTATAGAAACTGAAAAAATTTCCCTGACTAAATTTACAACATTTTTCTGATTTACAGAAGCTAATTATATTAATGTGGTGGCTTTCTCCTTACTCAGAATCACTGCATATGCACAATATACTACATTCACTAGTTAGTTAATATGAAAAAAATAATATATTTTTATGAAATTTAATTTTAAAAAACAGAACGAACATCCTAAAAAATCTATTAAAACAGTATATTACAGTAAACCCCCAAATTATGGCAAGATAACCATAGTAAAATAAATACAGATAAATTATTTCATTTAAACTATTTTTAAGAGAGACTTTAATTATTTTTTAAAGGGATTTAGATGATTTATTTTAATTATTGCCATCTTCTTTTATGAAAAGAAATAGCAACATGTCATGAAATGATGAATGACACTTCCACCAGCATAGGTTTTTTTTTAAAGGCGACATACCATTAAATTTTGTTTTTTTCCATTCTATTATGTACATGTATAATGGAAGCCTAATTCAAGAACAGAATTAGTAATTAAAAAAAAAAAAAAAAAAAAAAAAAAAAAAAAAAAAAAAAAATTAAAATATGCATTCAGCACATATGCTAAAGAATACTTGATCAAATAATTTAGGTTTAATACACTTAAAATATATACGAATAACAATTCATTAGACTTTAGTTTTCAGAAAGTAAATACATAATTAGAAAGTTAATACAAATACAGAGTAACAAATATCAATCAATGTAGATGGTAAAGGATTGTCAAATTAGATTTAATGATTGAATTTAAGCTTAATACAAAATAAATAATTATTATTATTATTAATAATAATAATTAATAATACATTAAAAACATTGAAATCCTTAATTTTTTAAATCGGATGCAGCAAATAGCATGAGTACAAGCATGCCACAGTTAAAAAGATACACACTAGTGAATGACACATTTAAATATGAGATCATAAACTGGAGAATTCGTCATAAAAAAAAATGATGCAAGGTTGCCATTAAATTAGTACTGATCCAAGTCGGCAAGCCTAGTTTGCTACAAAATCGCCGATCGCGCACATGCTTAGAGCGAAATGTTCTTGACGGAATTTTTTCTGATTTTGAGATATTTTTACAAATTTTCCTGAATTTTCCACATCAATAAGATTCCCTGACTTTTACCTGATTTTTGGATTCTGTTGCCACTTTGAGTATTCTGTTTTAGATTGTTTAAATAAAGTTCATACTTCAAAATACAAAATAAAAATTTTGATTTCTCCCGGTTTTTTGACAAACAATTTCGTGTTTTTTTTTTAAATTTAGCATAATAATGCTGATCATATTGACATCAACTGTAATTTTTAAAACAATCATCAACTGATCAAAGAATAGAAATATTATAGAAATCATATATTACAATCTCCCTTCCTAGATAAAAGTTCCTTCATAAAATTTATTACACAATCAATGAGAGATGTAAAATATAAACAAAAACATTATATGAAACAATTCTAATTTTAAAGAATGTAATTTCTTTTGATTAGGTAATTAAAATTAATGAATCTAGCATAAGTAATAAGAACTTTAAAAACAAAAAAGAATTTCATTTAGTATTAAATATGCTATTTCTCATCTATAATGACATCAATTTATGTACATATCGCCATGTTATTTAAAAGTAGTTAGGCTGCTGTCCTTTCAAATAAGATATGCAATGTATCTGATAAATCAAAAGAAATATCTAAATTACTAAAAAATGAATTACTAAAAAAACTTCATGACCAATAAATAAGTAGAAAAGCTGAATTTTAAGGTTAAAATTTAAAAAACTTCTACAAATTATTTAACATACAATTCACAACAAAAAATATGTATCATCTTCAATCATTTTATAAAAAATCACTAATGAATATAATGAAGGAAACTTCTCATGAAGTAATTATAAAAAAAAATGATGATACAGAAATAGAAAAAAAATTTAATAAGCAGTAATTGATAGAAAGCAGAAATTTATGTTGCATCAAGGGCAAAAATGATCAAATAATACACATAGATACTTTTATTATTTAAAAAAATACAGAAACTAAAAAGAGTTTTGAAAAATATAGGATCTCAACTTCCCAGACAATTTATTTATGGTGGCTGAAACGATCTAAAATAAATACCTCATTGAAAAAAAATCAGAGTGAAATATTTATACCCCTATCATTAGTGAGACCACTTCACATTAATTACAAAAACGGCTATAGATCTGTTCTGTCTCTTTCCCTTAAAGCAGATAAATTAATAAAATTTTACATAATTTATTGAAGGATTATTATTTGCTATCCTTTTTGCAAATATTAAATTTTAAAAATTATTAAATTAATACTTACAATAAAAAGCAAAAATAACAATTATAAAAAAATTTAATTTACAAATTAAAATTATAACTAAAATAAATTTAGAACAAAATATTTAATAAAATCTTTTCAGTTATATTTTTGTCCTGGGCTTCATAAAACACTTGCAAAAATTTTTTAGAACAGAGGCACTTAAGAAATATTAAAAGTAGAGAAATCAAATGAGCAATAGTAAACTTCAATTTCAGAAACACAAAGAATACTCAACCTATTTCAAAATTCTTTACATTTTTAAAATGAAACTATTTTTTGCCAATAATCATAAAATATTACTTACAGGAATCCAATGCCCATCTAGTTCTTTTGCCTCAGTACCCTATAAAAGGAACATTATCTTAGAAATTTACTTTTCTGCAGCACTATATTAGGAATCAATAATAGTTTATTATTCTTAGCTACAATGCTTTCCATTAAAATAATCAAAAGAACTGAAAGTAATACAGTTAAAACTATTCAACACAGACATCAAAATCAATCTCTTAAATATTACTGAATTTATTTGATCTTATATATAGTTTGTACATTACATTTACACATTTTAGAAGAAAAATTGGAACAATCAACCAAAATCTTAATTCACAAATGCAAAAAAAACTATTCCAGAATGAAGCTGAGATTTAATAAAGCATATTTATAAGAATGTGATTTATACATTTCTGGTTTCATTTGTGTGCTTACAATTTGTTTTAAACTATTATTAATATAAAATGTTGCCAACAGATACAATATTTCATATTCAAAATATATAAAAAAATTGCTGAACAAAAAATTCTTTAGAAATATTGTGGTCTATGCATAAAAAATTTAAATTTCTTCAATAAACTTTTAACAATGAGCAATTTCAATGAATAAATAATAACTATTTAATAAAATAAAATGCATTTTCTGATTTATTTTTTAGAAAAATATTATTACTGTCACAGGGACCATATATTAAGTGTAATTTGAATTTCATTTCCATATATTAATACCAAAATAAGCAATGAATGCAAAATGAATACTATTTAATTAATTTTAAAGCAAATAAAAATGTAAAAGATATACCCTAAATTTAATTTGAAATTGGAATCTAAACAAAAAAAACCTGATAAATTTTTAATAAGATAACCCCTTATAATTAAGAATTATAATACCTTACATGGAAACATAAAACTTATTCTATTTAACTAAAGATATTCAAAAAAAGTATTCTGATTGGCATTTAGATAGCATCTAAAACTATTATGTATGTATGATGCTTTGTAATACTAATTAGATATCTATTGTAAATATAACTAAACTTTTTTAATTAAAAATCAAAAAGACAAATCTTTTAACTTCTATTGTGAGTAATGATATATGCTAATGCCATATATTTTCAGCCATGTTGCAATTGCAATTAACTTTAATATTTAATTTAGAGACACAAAATGTCTCTAAGTGTTAATTGGCAAAAAAACTTGATGGCAATGTTTACAAGAATTATTTCATTTATATAATTAATTAATAAAATACATTTTCTAACTATTGTTCTATTTGTTTACTTGATAAGAATTTCAATACCAAAGTACCTAAAAAAACCACATTTTTTCCCCCCATGGAAAGATGATTAACTTCAAAAAATCTGGCACATAGTTAGAACTGTTTATCTTATATGGAGAGTTTTTTAATTTTATTTAAATTGAAACAAGTAAAAGTGCTGAACATATAGATAAATTCATGATTTTTATCTGAATGAAGCTTCTTTTATGTACAAAATATGGAAGCTGTAATTTATTTAGATAGATCGTGATGGAAGACAAACTTTTTATAAACATTTGAGTATATTCAAATTGTTAGTTGTGATGACTATATGGTTTTATATATATACAATATATATATATTCATAAATGAAAATATCAATGCATTTAAAACACAGAAATGTTTGGAGTGGAAAAAAATTAAACTTACATCTCTCTTCCGTTTCACAGGTGGGCCTAGAAAGATAAACAAGATAAGAAATCATATGGTTCACAAAACAATGATAAAAAAGCTTTTTTTAAAATATCTAAGAAAAATGTTGCATCTTTCAATTGCATCCAAATGATACATTAAAAAGGTCTAGGAAACTTTCAAAAAAACATTTTAAAAAGAATATATATACATATACATATATAAAAAAACATAGAAACCAAAACACATGTATCAACAGCAGTTAAATAACAAATTTAAATATGTGATTTTACAATTTATATTGTATAAATTGTAAGCAGCATTAATATAATATGGTACAATAGTTAATAAGTAAATGAAAAAAATTACTACATCAAAAATGCATAAATAATACCTATTCCTGAAAGCATTTTTATACATGTTGTATGCAATAGTTTGTCTAGTATGCAAGAAAAGCTCTCAGTATCTTTTTTAAAGTGAAAAAAAAAAAAAAGCATTTAACTTCCCAGGTCTCAAAATGCTTAAGTTTATATATAACTTATATTCATAGCAATTCAGTGAACTAGAAAAATATTAGAACAATAAATGTACAAGAATATACAATAATGGCTGTTGAGGTTTTAATGAGTTACAAATGAAAGGATTTTATACATTCAGAACATATCAGTTATTTCACAAATATAGAAAATTTGTTTTTGCATAATTACTGCCTTATCTAAAAGAATTTTGAAAAGATTGATCATTTTTCAATTTGTTGACCCATTTGATTTTGTACGACCTGCGTATGCTTTTCAATTTCAAAGGGTTCAACTAAGTGTTTTGATCTATCCTTTTCTTTGAAAGTATTTTACATTATTTCTTTCCTACTATTATAATACCTTGTAAACGAAAATTACCCATTTACCCTCAATAAACATGCAACTTGAATCTATTAGAGTGCACATATGCATATATAATTATTTTTTGCAACTAATATTACAAATTTTATTTTTTAATTAATAAGATCATTGAAACTGACAATATTAAACATGATTAGTATTTTATTTCATAAATATTTACAGTATACTTCAAATAATTTGAAAAGAGCAAGTCAGAGATATTTTTCCATCTGATTTTCCTAAGCTACTTATTTTCAACTGTATTTTCTAAATTTTCAACTTCATAATTTTTATATTTTCTTTACTTTGCTGCAATTTATTTCATACCACTGATTCTTAAGCCTTTGCACAACATACAGCTATTTCTTTATCATTCAAGTTTTGATAATTTTCTTGAAAAAAATTTTAATAAGCATGTATGTGCTAGTGTTTTGAAAAGGAAAATTGTTACTTTTCCAATATGATTTTTGAACTCTCCTAGTAAGTACATTTCCAGCTTCCTTTCAAACATTCAATAAGCATTCTGTGCTATCAGTTGCACATGTAAAACTTTTATATTAATTTAAATTGTAGGATACATGTTTCAATTTAAAATAATGAATTTTTCAATTAAAAAACATATAACTATCTAACAAAATGAAATATGCACAAATTTTTCTGATATAAAAATCTACTTAAACCTTAATATAAACTAAGAATAATCTTAAGAGAAAAGTGAAAATAAAGAAAAAGAGAAAAGAAGAGAGAATAATCAGAATCAAGAGAAAATAATCTTATTAAATTATAAAAATTACTGTTAATTATAAAAAAACACTGAAATATTTTAATGTAAAATATAAGATAGTGGTTCACAAATTTTATTTTTGCTTAACCCTTTTAATAAAAGAAAATACTGTTATCTATCCTCTCATCCTACAATTAAATTAATGCATTAATGCCCCAATAATATTGACATTTCATTATGATTATTTTCTAATATATGAATAGAAGAATTCTTTTCACTGTTCAGAATATTAAGCATAAAAAAATAATTATTTTTCATTAAAATCCAATAAAAAATATTTAATTTTCATCATAAAAGAAAATTACCATTTAAAGGTCAAATTTTGCTAAAGTAGATCATAAGATTTCTACAGAGTTCAAAACATTTCATACCACAGATGATGTTTCTTTAAGGACTATTTGAATTTGATGTCATAGCAGAAATACTACTCTTAAATATGTATATAACTGTGCATACAAAATGAATTTAGATCTTTAATGCTTTAAAATATACAATTCCTTACAAACACTTATGCAAAAAAATGAAAGACAGTGAATATAATCAACATTATTTCTGTCATAATAATTGAGATTTGAACTCAAAATAAAATTGTCTGCGTCTTTCTCATTTTTCTAGTTGATTAAGAATACAACGATTTCTTTTTAAAGGATATATGGTATGCAATATTTTAATCTTTTCGTACATTACAGTTAAACCATGATATAAAACATTATATAATTAAGAAAATATATAAAATTATTATCATGTAAAAAAAAAAAAAAAATGAAAACAAAGTTTACTTGAAATACAAGTATAGTATTTGGCTTAAATTAAATTATTGGGAAAAAATGTCTGATTACTTTTCTCCCATTTTTTTAAAAAATATTACATCTAAAGGCTTAGCCCACTATTTCTTATCTAATCAGCTTTTTAACTTCTTATTTTAAATTCTAAAAATAAGATTATAAAAATTATTTAAGTGTGACAGCATTTAAAATTTTAGCTTTTCAATTATAATAAATCAGAGAAAACAAAATAATTTTTCTTAATTACTTGCTTTCAAAAAGAAAAACTTTTTAAAGGCTTAACAATGCTTTTACTGATGAACATAAATCTCCTCCAATAACATACACTCCGTTTGGTTTTCAAATATTTTAATAATAATTTATTTCTTTTTAAAAAAGGGATACCTTATTTTAAAAAGTGAAAAATCCTACTTTTCATAAAAATTTTATGAATTTGAAAAAGAAATACAGTGAGGATTTAACTAATTTTAATGAATTAAATATTGTATGTTCATTATTAAACAAAGAATTGAAAAGACTGGAAAATTCTATAAATATTTTAAATAGTTTGAAAAAAATTTGGTCTTACCTCTTACTGGTTCAGTAGGAAGGAGTCGCTGTTGAACTGTGTTTGAATACTGAAAGTAAGCATCTCCCACAGTAGGAAGAAGTTCAACACCAGGATATGTATTTATACATTCCTAATCAATATTAAATATAAAAATTATATAAATTAAGCATTAAAATACTAAAATATAACTTTTAAATGTTGTACATTTATATTAATACAGTACATTTCATTAATGAGAATTGTTAGTTACCTGTGTTATTCCATCTCCACCAGGATTTGCATATGTTATGGGATAAGTCATATCTCTTGACTTATCTGAAAAAAAAATTCATGAAACAGAGAAAATAATATAAGATAAATTTAAATAGAAATTATTATAATACATATAATTATATTAAAAATTAAGACAAAAAAATTCTACAGAAATCTGTAACCTAATATAAAGAATTAGCTCTAGAAATAATAAGCAGCATATCTGCTCAAAAATGTGAGGGGGCATCAGTGTGCTTTTAAATTTTTCTACTTAAAAGAGTTTATCACCTATGCATTTTACATATAAACTTCATAGGGAACAATCATACATATTTTAATCCATCAAATTAAAAAGAAAAATACCAATTCATCTTTTTCCTTTAACAGAACTCTACTTTATAATTATGTCTATATTCTTCAATTTAAGCTTGCATTAATATTATAATATAAATAATTTTTAATAAGAAATCAAAGTTATCAATACTATATTAACTGGGAAGAAATAGTATTTAAAACTTTTTAATCTTTAACAAAGGTGATTTTCAAAAATGAAAACATGACAATGAAATGCTGAAACAAGATTTCTGATTGTTGGAATATCAATTGAAGGGGAAAAAAAATGATGAACAGCCTAACATTAGTTAAGATACAGACGAAAGATTTGTAGAAAAGGCAGGATAAGCTGATATAATCAATATTAAAGCATCATGTATTATATTATTTCATAACAAGAGCTTAGAAAAATTTAAAAATGAGAATTAAAATTGAAAAAAAAAATAAAAATTAAAAGCAAAGATTTAATATATCGACATTATATGGCTGAAACTTAAAATTCTTACTAAACTAATAATAGTTGAAATTTAAAATAAAATAAATCATTAATACATTTAAAAATGCATGCTCAAAAAGTTTTTTTAAATGGTCTAGATTGAGTGAAATAAATTTTTTAAGCCTAAACTTATTATTATTATTTTTTTTTTCTCCAGTAGTTAAAAATTGATCACATCCGATTAAAAATTTTTTTAAAAAACTACTCCTTAGGAATTTTTAAAATAATACTTATATTTATACTGTTACCAAAATTACAATAAATGAAAATTCAATGCCTCATATTTTTAATCTAAATAATACAATTTTTTGCAATTATTTTAATTGGCAGCTTTAAATGTGTATATATATATGTGTGTGTGTGTGTGTTTGTGTGTGCATGTGCATAAAATTGAATATTTTTGGATTAAGTTAAACAGTCAAATTAAATTTAAGTTCAAACATCCAACAAATAATATGAAATGCATTTGTAAAAATTGCCACTGACAAACTTTACCATAAAAATGTTAAGATGAAACATTCAAAAATGTATTCAATTAGTAGGAAAACTAAGAATTTAATTATTTCATAGTTTAAAAGATTCAATATGTTTGTTTAATAGTGTAATACATATTAAATTATATTTAATTTATATTATTTTGCAAAAATTTTCATATTAAGACTTTTAAAAAATACCCTTCATACCTAATATATAAAAGCAAAATAAATTAATTAAACAACTTTAAAAAATAAGATGTTACAAAAAATTTAAGCCGATTATTGGTTTAACTGAAAATAAAACAGCAATATGGAAAAACAATGAAAGAATTAGCAAAAAAAAAAAAAAAAAAAAAAAAGAAATGGCTTATAATATTTGCTAAATTTCTAAACTAACTTTACAATTTAATAGTAGATTAGAATATTTCAGGTATTATAAAAGTGAAGACACTACTGATTAATGATAATTAAATCAGACCATTTTAATACTTAAAAGAAAACAGCTGACAGATAAAATTACCTAAGTATTGGATTTGAACGATAAATTATAAGTATTAATTTTAAAAAATTTCACCGCATTTACCATAGTATACTTAAATAACACTTTGTTATGTGCTTAAGCAATTTTCCTTCCTAATATGTGCCTTTACAGTCTACAAAAAGAGCCCGGAGTTCAGAGATATACATGTGTTATATTTAAATTTTGGCCATTACTTCAACAGCGTGTCATAGTTTCATAAATATTTCAAAAAATTAAATAGTGCGTTAAGATATTATATTTCTGAAGTAATGCCAAAGGACAATTATGTTGTCATCATCGAAAAATTTAAATAAATATATTTAAATAAATAATATTTTATCCTGGCATATTAGCAACAAGCTTTATCATATAACAACAATGAAGATGGAGCGACCATCTCCCGAAAACCTTGAAAGGACGATTGGCGAATGAAAATAAAAAGAACTTGACAAATTTAAGGAATAGGAATTAAAAAGATAGTTTATAGCTCTTACCTTGTGACTTATTTGCTATCTTATTGAAGCAATTTTGAAATACTTCATATAAATGCATCGGCTCATCATCATTTGTCGCCATGATACTACATGTACAACAAACATACTCTCCAACCGACTGTTTATAGAAAAAAAAATATAGCATAAGGGACCATACATATATGTATCTATATAGTAGTTCGGTATCTTTCATACCTCCTTTAGGAACACGTTCGTAAAAAGTGCTTTCTGAAATTAAACCTGAAAAATTTCAGATCGCATTCTTACCGTCTAGTATTAAAAAACAAATTCAAAAACAATACATTATACACACATATTTTGCATGCGAAGAAATGATACTAATTTTCAAAATGAGAGGATTTTCATTTGATAAAAAAAGAAAAGAAAGACTGTTTCTAACATTATCTCTCACCATATAACACCCAAAATATTTAATTTAAATTTTTACAATTTTCTAATTAATACTGAGTTCATTTGTTTAAGTTGTTAAATTTAAAAATTAAAGAAAAACGTACATCTTTTATTAAACATTTCATATTAGTGTTTCCAACACGAAAGAAAAAAAAAATTTAAAACAAATCTCAATTTAAAAGCCAAACAAAAGCTATCATATCGAATGTATAATATTCTATTCTTAATATAAATAAGAAATTATCGATATTCCGGATTAAATTCCTATTCTTTTTAAAGATAAATTCTAAGCAAAATATTTATTGCTGAAATCGGTTTAAGCGAAAAGATTAAAAGGCCTTAGATGAAAGAAAAAGATAATAAATCTCTGAAAGATATCATATTTAACTTCAAAATTGAGTGACTTGTTTGATTCCACTTGTTTGTAAACCATATAATAACGTTCTGCGAGAGAGAGTAAATAGAAGAAAAATTTTTAGAATTAAGAATATCATTACTATAGATTACAATTATATTCCTTATTTAAAAAAAAAAAGAAAATTGTAATGTAACTACTGTTTAAATTCACCTTATTACAACAATTTATTAATTAATATAATAATTAATGGTTGGCAAGAAAGTAATTTCGATTTTCACCATTTAAGAACATTGTAAAAACCGAACGTACTTTCTTGCCAACCCAATACAATTGATAAATCAATCAACAGGCGAGCACATATATGTGTCATCAGTGCAATAATTTTAACAAAATCACTCCAATTGTCACTGTATGCATCTTAAAGCACAATAAGAAGTATGTAGTTATTAATGCAGATATAGATGGCCCCTTAATCTATTATCCACTAGATGGTGCTGCTTTGATCAGTTCACTTCAAAAGGATGAAATGGGATTGAGACGCCAGAAAACGGTATGCAATACATACTATTGAAGCATGTTTGACTTCAAATAGCGATGTTAGCTATGTAACAAAGATGCAATATTTATTTTTATTATCATTGACATGATTCTCATACAATGTATTAAACTTGGCAGACTTCAAAAATTACTTAAAAGCCTTTTTTAAGCTATTCCCTCATCTGTCTTTTTAAACTGCCCTCAAAATCCAAATCATTCCGATACTTAACGTCAAATTGTTTTAATTCTACATTTTAATGTTGATACTTGTAAAAAAATATTCTTATTTACATTAATAATATTTTTTTTTAAAAACTTTTTGCATCTTATGAAGAAGTCGTTCCGTTTTAAATTTTACACAAATGTATTTTTCAGAATAACCTTTCATAGTTTCAAACTTTTCATTGTACTCTTAATTTCTTACATTTATGGTCATTTTTCAAAATTTTGATCATTTTATTATAACTACTTTTTAATTTAGTCTGTTATTCGTTTAATTGTGAAAAAAAATAGTTATCATGCCATCATCAATTACTTTCATTTTCAATAAGTCTAATTTTTTAGCAGTTTTTACAAAACTACTTCGAACGGAAGCTCTCAGTTTAGTTATACTTTCAGTTACAAAATATTCAGACAATTAAAAAAACTGCTGCATGCATTTTTTAAGAGAACACATCTTCGAAAGAAATTACATTAATGTAATAAGCACGTTCTTTGCGATCAGCATTACTTCCATTCAACATCGAGAGTTATCTTAGATATTAGCTGTTGTAGAGAGAAGAGAACTTGTTTTACCATTCACCAGAATATCCATGAAACTGATTATTATGGTTGAGAAATGATGGTATGAGTGGGTATTATACAAAATAGGAAGAGATTGATTCACATTTTTGGCGTAAGTGATATTATGGAGATATTTCAGCGTAATTCTTCTGAACCATGTCCATCTTTTCTGTGATGTAATGTGTCCTCCTTCCCCACTAAGGATGACAATGTGTTCACATAGAACCGATGAAGTATCCAAGAGAAAGAAGAAATATTAAACTCATGACACGTCTTGCTTATACGCCGGACATATTACATAGAGAACTCCCGGTGATGTACTCGGCAATCACGTAGCTTAAAAGAATCACCCTTCTCATGCAAAACTCATAAAATCACTTTAAGAAACGAAGGAAACAAAATCCTCCAATTTTTCTTAATTGTTCAATGAAGAACATGCTCAAGATGCCAGATTTGTATGAAAGTCAGAATAGGGCACACTCATTATCGAGAGACTCATATCTGTCCTTATATCAACAAAAACTAGCATTTTTTGTGAATAATTAAAACTGCTCTAAACAACCTCTATTTTTCTAAGTTTTTAGACTGTACTATTTGCATGACAAAGAAGGCTCAGTAACTCTAATAAACATGAAATATTTCCCCTTCTTTTATCAACGACTATTATAAATAATTCCGAAAAAGCCTCTGTTTCTAAGTAACTATCAAGCAGTGTATAAATCCGCATGAATTTATTAATTTTTCAAGGGGTTTATTGCCTTTTAAAAACGAAATTTTTGCAAGAATTTCCTCAAAATATATTAATTTTGAAGCTACTAATAAAATTATTTTCATTAACACTTTTTATTGAATTGCAACAAACACCACAGACAATTAAAAAAAAAAAAAAAAAAAAAAAAAAAAAAAAAAAAAAAAAAAAAAAAAAACCCCACTTGAAGAAATATTAACTAACTTTCCAACAGTATTACGAAGTTACTCTTTTGTAATGAAATTTAATTTTTTAATTTAAGAGATTATTTTTCCTCTTAAAAATTTCTGTGATCTGAAAACTTGATTTATTAGTATGCATTTGAATTTTTTTGTAACTCTTGTTAGTACCCAACTGTGATTGATCTTTTTAAGCACCTGTTATTATTATTATTATTCCTTTAATTTATTTATTTATTATTATTATTATTATTATTTTTGCTTTATTCATAATTGTTATGGCTTTCATGTTTGATTTTGAAAAGAAAATAAATGAGGTTATATTTATTTTATGATATATGAAGACAATTCTCAAGTGCATAATTGCGAAACAAATGGAATGTAAACAGCAAATAAAAAAATAAACAATAAATAAAATACTTGCACAACCATGAAATTAACGTTTGAGAATTAATCAGTGTGTATTTATCTGAATTATTTTACGTGATTATTTAGACACTGCTTTGAAATACAATTTAATAATTCAACATGGAAACAAAATAAGCGCAGTTTTAAAAAATTAAAATTAAAATGTAAAAAAAAAAATTTGCATATTTAGTGACATCAGAAAAATAAGAAACGATATTACGAACAAATTATTTCATTTTAATATTCACTGGGAAGTTTTTTGTAGTTTTAATGTTTGCCTTTAAGCTCCAGGGTACTGATTGGATACACTTTGTTGTGATGACCACGCCTACTTTATCTTAAGTTTCATATAGCACGTTCAGTATGTAGTTTTTACTCGTCTGTTGAATTTTGACTAAATTTTGGTTAAAATTTTTTTTTATTTTTTAAATTCCCTTTTTGTTCTAAGAAATGCTCGATTAATAATATATTTGGTGATTGTGGAGACGTTAATAACCTTCTCCGTACATAATAGAAAAGTCATTCCTTAGTAACCATTATCGTTTGCTTTAGGTTATTATCCTGTTAAAATAAAAATTGTTTTCCTAGCCAATTTTTCTGATGCTCCATAACAAATTATCTCACACGGCTCATACACAAAACGATACTCCTTACATCTGGTTACTGTTTTCTTTTTTATTGCACACTAGTCTGAATATCTAATCTTTGCAACGAAGGGTTTGAAAAATTATTCGTTTGAAAAGATTTTCAAGAAATTTTTAAAATTTATGTAATATAAAACTTCTTACAGGTTGAATTTGTTTAACTTATATAGTAAAAAACGACGGACCATTTTCTTAATTCATTTGAACAACAAATTTAACGTAACACATTTAGAGTAAACAGTTGTGTCTGCTGTTAACGAAACTTCATATCTGAACAAGAGTTCTGTTCGCGGAGGCAGAATGCTGTAGTGTGCATGCGCCAACATCCTGCCCGACCTTGCTGTTACACGCAACACAATATTACAATATAAAATTTAATTTAATACACAATTTAATTCAATGAGAGTATACATACAATAACAAAAAAATATGAAATAGGGACGAATTATATTTTCATTACGAATGATTTTTTTTTTTTTTTTTTTTTTTTTTGCATAGATTGATGAACACTCATGATATAAATTGATACTTCTTTCAGTCCATATAAATTTCAAGTTTCAGCTAGAAGAAGAAAGTTTAGAAGCATTTCTATTAATAATGCCTACCTGTGTTTTTATATCAACAAGACGAACTTCTCATCTTTTCCAGGATAAATATTGACTATACACCCAAAACTCCACTTACACACTAGCTAGTTATCTTCCTTGACAATAATTATGTCTCCCACTTTTACATTTTTCATATCAAACTGACATTCTGTACTTTGTGGTAGATTATTTAAATAAATAATACTCCAAAGTTTTCAAATTGTCTGCACATATGTTACATTTTGCGACAAATTCAATCTATTACTATTTATCTAAGGTTCAATTATAAAGGTGTTCCTATTAAGAGATGGGCTGGAGTCAGAACATTTAAGTCATCTATATCTGAAGAAAGAGAGGAATGGGAATTTAACATTTCCTCTATAAATTCTTCATACGTAATTTTTACATTACCAATTGATATAGTATTTAAAGGATTTGACTCCAGCTCCTCGAAGGCCTCCAAAATTGGGCGCTCTGGGTGGGATAAAATTCCACACTAGCATTTCAGCAAAGTAACTTGATAGAGAATCATCTGGTTTTTCCACTAATATATAAAACATTTTAATTTCACAATTTTCTTCAAACAAAATTGGATGCATTATCAAAAAAAAAAAATTCCACTTTGCTCTTTTACGGAAAAAATGCTTTCAAGTGATAAACTTCCAGAAGTGAAATTATTCCTAAATACATAGCTTTTGTAGCCAAGTTTATAAAGATACAAATATATATTTTAAAAACTGATTCTTTTCTTTGAATATTATTCTTAATACAAAATGAACCAAAGTCTAAACCAACATTATGAAATATAAAATTAGGATTAACCCTTTTTTAAGGTAAATCATCCGTATTGTGACAATTAACAACAGCATTCTCTTTACTACATTTTATACATGTATAAACTATTTTTTACAAAGATTTCCACCATTTAAGGCCAATAATTTTGTCGTACCTGATACAGAAAAAGTTGTGCACCTAAGTACATGTACTTATTATGAAGGTACTCAAAATTACTTTTAATTTATGTTTCGCTGGAAGAAAAATAGTAAACTTCGTTCCTAATTGTAACTCTGAATTTTTAAAAAAAATTTTGAATCTATCTCCTACCCTTAATAAACCTTTATCACTTAAGAATGGGGATAATGAAAGTACTTTACTTTTAAGAGGAATACCACATTTTTTTATATATATATAAATTTTTAGATTTGATATTTTCCAAAAGCATGCATCCTTTTGGATATCTTTTAAAAGAAATTCCTCTGCACTCACAATATCATTTTTCCTTTTAAATTTCCTCTAATTTTACCAGTTACTTTGCAATTCTTAATAAACTTAAAAATATATCTAATTATACGAAATGTTTTTAAATAATTAAAGAAAAGTTACTTATCTTAAAGTCTTTTTTAGATCAAAAAGGTTATTTATACTTCTCAAGGATTTCTTTAGAATATAGATTAGTTGAACCGTTTCACCAAAGATTGTTGTTTAGAAGATTGTCGGTACTTGTACCTCTAATTAATAAATCAGCTGGGTGTGTCCGTTCCTGAACTGTGATACCAACAATCTGGATTTGTAAGAATTTTACTTCATTTTACTCGATTTTCTATGAAGGTCTTCCACCTCTTTCATCTCTTGTAAACTCTTTGATTCAGTATAACCTATCTTAGAATCGGTTTAATAACATTTATTTGCTAGTTTCCTCAGATTATCTATGGTTTTTTCTTTACTTAACAGATGAGCAGCTAGCGGCGCACCTAGATTTCTAATCGCGGTATGGTCAAATTTTTTAAAGGAATACTTGACTTTTAGAAACTAGAAGATTCACTGTGATGCAATACTTCTTCACGACTCTAATGTAAAATGCTGCTCCATGTGAATTTTTAATGGAATCACTGAAAGAGTGTATTTCGATGATATTTTGATCTTCTTTAGATGATAGATATACTAATCTTGGAATTTTCAATTTGTTCAGCGATACAAGTACTGAACACCACTGCGACCACTCCTTTTCGATATCAGGTGGCAGCACTTCATCCCAAGGAATTTCCCTGTCCCAGAGGTTTTGTAATATCCATTTTGCAATTATTGTTGAAGTTATAAGCACAAAGGGTCAAAGACTTTTCCAACTGCTTGAATAAGGAATCATTTGGTCTGCTTGGCGTATGACAAAATATTCTACTAAGCTTTTTGTTTCCATGACGAGGTAATCATCTCGTCATGCGTAATACATCTCGTCTTGTCGTAGTGCCCCATGCCATTCCAATAACTTTTGTCAAATTTGAACCTAAGCTGATGGATGAATCCAATAGTTGAATATCGAAATTTGTTTTCCCTAATTCCATCAGTTTCATGCCATTACTTGTCTCTTTTCTTAATAGTACCCATGCATCTTTCATAATATGTTTCATCTTGCGTGTGATTTCCAAAGCATCTCGGTAAGTATCTATTTCACCTATTAGATCATCTCTGAAACGACAGTTTTTAATATGTTGATAGTGGTTGGATGTTTCTCTTTTTTGTTGATTATGATACTTGATGATAGCTGACGATAGAAATGAAGAGGTATTGATTCTAAATAACATACGGTGAATGTTGAATTTCTGAGAATTTGATGATTTGTCATCTACGCAGAGGAAACGCACTGCATCCTTTCGGTAATCTCCAAGAGCTATTTGGAGAAAAGCTTTCTTTACATAAGTTGATAAGGCAACTTTGTTTAATTTGAAATTGATTAAAAGATCCATGACATTAGAATTTAAATTTGCCCCAGGTCAGAGAGATGATAACTCGATTGATTTGACGAGAACTCGCAAAAAATATTATTTTTATTTTCTTTAATACTATCTTCTTTAATTACTGCTTGATGATGAAGATAAAAAGCAGGTTTGTCTTTTGGTTGACATGGTTCGGAGACTAATTGTATAATGACTTACTTCAAATAATCTTAAAATGATTTCTTCGTATTGCTTACATAGTTCTCGGTTTAGATATAGCTTCCTAAATATTATTTGAAGTCATTGGTTTGCTACTTCAAAGTTATTTATTTCCAATATCTTATTCAAAGTAATTTTATAACGTAGCGGCAGTCTTTAAATTGTGTAGTCTGACTAAAAATCTCTAAAACTTTATCTTCTTTCATTTTCAAGTCATCTGTTATACTAAACTTTCTAAATCAAAACAAACAATTTAAAATTATTTTTGATGCATTCATCGTTTTAATTTAAACAACAAACTACTCAATTTGTTGTTCTTCATTCCTTTAAACTTTCTGTTGCGATCCATCCAAAAATTTGTAGAATATTTTGCTTTAGAATCCAGAAGAATAAATTTGTTTCTATTAGGCAATCAATTTCATTTGCTTTACAAAATGTACTATCAGAGAATTTAATAAAATATTGAATTTCAATATTTGAACTACCTAAATCCACTCGCAGAATTAATCAAGTTAATTCCGGTAGAACCAAAAATTGGGCATTCTCAACAAAGTTTTCACATTCATTTGAAATTAATGTTTCAACTTTCTGTTTTATCAAACTTAAACGTTTGTTTACACCTGTCACCCTAGAATTTATTCTTTTTTCTTCTTAAAATTGAGTACAACAACCAATCCTGAGGTCATAACAGAAATACCTGAACCGCTATCAAGGAATACTTTTATTTTTCTTTCATATTTTTTCCTGTGTAAAGCAGATGGTTTTTTTTGTTCTTGTTGTTCGAATTACATTGACTGGCAAAAGATTAGAATTCATTTCAGATTCTTTTTGAGAAGGAACAATTTCAAGCACACGCGCAGACATGGTATTATCGCCAGCATTTACAGTTTTCCCATTTTCATTCTGATTCAATAAAGTATTATGCCTTTTATTGCAGAAACATAAATAACAAAAATTTTAATTTGCTTTTAGATGGTTAACTTTTTAGCAAAGCGTGCACAACTTATATTTTCTGATCATTTTGGATTTTTGGGCAGGAGTTTATTTTAAGAATTTATCGCGTTTGAAAACAGGATGGTTATTTCTACAAACAACGCAACATTTATAATTTCCAACTTCATTAATTTACAAAGTTTTACTCTTATTCAAAAATATTGGATTGTTATTTTGTTTTGCAACACAACCATGATTAATGCTTTCTAGCAAAATACTTCTGTTTTCAAGAAAGGACAATTGTTCTTTAAAAGATAATAAAAGAAAAAAATAAATGAATTTTTAAGTTCTTTTTTTATACGAATATTTCATTAATAGTGTAAAACTTAAAACATCATCAAACATAAAATCATTATTCACAAGAAGATATGTATAATTTAGGAAATTGTAATTTCATTTAAGAATCAAGTTCAATGATATTCTGAAAAATACCATTGTTCGGAAGAAAGGAAATTAATTAATTTTTTTTTGAATTAGAAACATAAATTTTCGCTTTGTTTCTTAAATTGTTCTTTATAAATTTCATTTCATTCAGTTATAGATATTTTTTACTTTTATTTTCTGTGATACTACATTTTTTTACAAATGAAACATGTGAGTTCTTATCACGTGCAATGACATCACTAGTGTGTATGTTTTGTTTAATCTTGAAGTAACACGGATCGAGATTAACCGTGGTTTTTAAAAAGCGAAACATGTGTTGATGTGTTGTTGTTGGCATGACCATGTTGGTGTATTGTTTGTATTTATTTATTTACTTTGTTGATGTTTATAATTTCTGTCATTCTATTTAACTTTTTAATAATAAATAGATGCCGAGATTTTGAAGAATGACATCTAAGTTGAATTTAAATTTATTAAATAATTTTCAATAGTTATTGGATTTTACATTATGCTTTTTAAAATTTTTAAAGGAAAAATTAGACTTAAATTTTAGTTTTGTTAATATTTTTAATGATGGAAAATAATTTTGCCACTAAATTGTTCAATAAATTCCAAGCTAATAGTTCGGATCAAAATTTGTCAAATAAACAACTGGCTCCCAGTCGAAATTTTGAAGATTACTTACCTGATGGTTCATGCTTTAGTAGAGTTTTAAAAATTAACCCCCAATTTGAATTAAGCAATGAATCCACAATCAAAAAGTGTGAGGTAAGTAAAAGGGTTTATTAAATTTTTATTTGTATTTTATATGTTGTATGCCTTACTTATGTGGTGGAAAAGCCATTATATGAATGAAGAATTTTTAAAGTTATGATTTCAGAATAATTTGTGTAATTTTTGTGTTAAAGTAACTTTTTTATTTGTTGCATTTTTAATAAAATTTACTAGTTATTTTCTGTTTTAATTTTTTTTGGTGAAGTATAAAAATATTTTGTAATACTTGGTATTGAGGTCATGGAGAGAAATATTCATTCAATTGTTATTAAGTTAAGAAATAATTTGGATATTAAATTACTGTGAATATTTTTTTAATCAAACAGTAAAGCCATAATTTGCATGACTTTGAAAATATTTTTTTTAGTGAGAAATTTTTATGTTTCATGGAATTAATATTAAAAACTGATTTTTAATATCATTATTAATGTTTACTAAATTTGTTTAAAATTTACTTGCTTAATATTGTTTTCGAATTTCTAAAATTCTTCTACCTCATTAAAATGTGTTTGTCTTATTTTAATTAATTTTATTATTATTAATTAATTCTTTTACTTTATTAGATTTTACCATATTAAGATTGTTTATCAATTATTTAGTTAACTTGTGTTTTGCCAGAATTTATTTGAGTTTCAGTTTGATTTTTTTTTGCACTAATAAGAAAATGAAATTATTCAAAAATAAGAATTTATCTAATGCATAAAATTTCAAAAGTATTTAATAAAATAGTATCTCTTTATGTTCGATTACACCAAAATATACTTTCATTGAGACAGTAGGGGAAAAAAAAAAATTCGCTTGAAATTTTTAAAAATTTTATGTTAATTTATGTTACAAAATGTTATTTCGCATAACTAGAGCTTTAGTGAAATTTTAAGATTATCAATTTTCTTATATTATTAAATAATTTTAATGTTTTTTTCAAAGTAACTTAATTTAAATTTGTGTGGCATATATTATGTATATGTTAGGTAAATCTGTATTGTTTGTGTAAGTAATTAGTAATTTATTACATTATTTTATTGTAACTGTAATGCAAATATAATTAAAAAATGTCTGTTTTGTAAGTGTTATGAACTGATTTTTTTATTATGAGCAATAGAAGTTTATCCTCTAAATTATAAAAATAGACAGTATAAATATATTGACAAATTCAAGAGTAAAATAAAAATAAAATTATGGGTGATGAAAAGAATAATCCCATTGTTTTTGGAAATTAAACTGGGAGGCTTACTCTCCAAAATCTTTCACAAATATTTCCTTCCAAACAAGGCAGTTCTTAGAATCTATAAATTGTGAATACAATGTAGTTAAGTTTAAATTAATAAACAAACATAATTGAATAGTCACATCCTGCCTTTAGGTAAAAAGCTCTAATTGCATGAAATCTTAAGAATCTTATAATTTTACTGAGAAAATTCCACAAATTTGTGTTCATAATTTAATGTTTAACTAGAATACATTCGTTAAAATTTAAATAACTCTTATACTTAATGGTTTTCAAATATATATTATATTTTGCTCTGCTGAATCTGAGTAATTTCTGTTGCTTTCTTTAGTAGCTAATTATTAATCTTGTTGTCAAAAGTACTATAATAAGAAGCAATCCATTTCAGTACAGTAGTCATGTGTTTTGAATTCATGACTTACTATCTAATATGATCTCTGTAAGACTATAACTTCTTAATTTTGCAGATCTTCACAAATTAGGAATAGCTCAAATTATTTTAATAATAATAAAAAATATCTGCATTTTCAAAATCTTTTATCTTTGATAAATTAAAAAAAAAAAAAAAACTCTGAATCTATGATAGCTGTGAAATGACCATGAGGGAAATATCATATTATAAGATATGGCTATTTAGTCTTAAAACTTACTTTCATTAATAATTTTCAGACAAACTTTTAAAATCTTTTTTTTACAATATGTAAAGATTAAGTGAGAAATTCTATCGCTGGGAATGTCTATGTATATTTAATAGAAAAAATTAGTTCTAGAAATGCAACTGAATTCTACAAACCATTATATCTAAAAAATTGTAGTAGAATTATAAACAATAACTATAATAAATGAATACCTTTTAATTTTTATTAAATGTACATATAATTAAAAAAAAGAAAATCAGCAATTTTTTCACAGCTTTTACTATCAAACTATTAAGTTTTATGTAAATTTTAATTTTGGATTATTATCAACATATAGAATTTCTCTTTTAGGCATCCTTAAAAACTTGAATCTTACTTGTATGTTATTTATATAATTTGAATTTCATATTAGTCATATAATTTATCTTATCAATCTTTCTTTAAATAATTAATTCATTCTTTAAAATGAAATGAAAAAATATTTTGTTTCTCTAATATTGTTTTTTTTTACTCTATTTAATATGGTTAAGAATTTAATCTTGGAAATCAAAATTAGGAATTTGAAGTATTATTATCATTGCTTTACACCATTAATGTTAATACTCAATTCTTACAATGTACTTTAGCAAACTTTCATTACCTCTCATACTTTTTTTCTTAAAGATTTTTTAATTAATTAATTTTTTTTTATCTATTTTGAAGTTTTTGTTACATTATTTAACTATAATGAATCTCATTTATCATTGTTAATACTTACTCGGAAATTATTTAAGGGAATTTAAAATTTCACAGTTTATACAAGTTTTGACTTGGATTTAGTCATCTAGTGGGTAGAAATAGTATTTATTGTAATTCCATTTATTATGGATTTTTGCTGTTTCATGGTTGAATTATTTTTCACCATATATTTGTTCAAAATGTAGAGAATTTGTATAGTTTGTTGATTCTTTCAAAAAGTTTTGTTAAAAGGGTATAACTAATGCATTTAAACTAAATATATAAATAGAAGAATACAAATATTACTTAAATGTATACTTGCATGTGGGTGGTATATGTAGAGAAACAGATTTTAGATGCACATGTGGCGAATTCTGTTCTATGTTTGTTTGCATATCTCACCAAAGCTTGTAGTGTTTTTTTGGAACATTTAGTGAAATAAAATTTGCCAATAAAAATTATGTCGATTCAAAAAGTGATATTGCATAGAGGCGTAACAAGATTGCAACAGCTTCTTGGGCCTCTCATGACCTTCATGCAGGCAAAGGAATCCGAGATTCTATAGTTACTTATCGCACAATGTTTCCACATGAGAGAAATCTGTTTGCTCGAAGACCTGCTATTTGTGTCCCACTCAGGTGCTCACCCAGGATTTTTTCTTGTTAGGTTCTCAATAAAACACACATAATCTGTTTCAGAAAGCTCAATAGGTCACATTAAATTATAAGTAATATGAAATGTATCTAAAGTCTGAATTCCAATTTTAATTATTACTTATTTATATTTTTTACATTATACTAATTTTGGTTCAAATACATAAAAAAAAACAGTGTTAAAATTAAAAAATTCTGCACAAAAAATTACATAAAATTATAAATTAAAATTCTCTCTTCTTTTCGCTTTTACTAGCTCATCGATTATATAGTTTATGTCAACTTCAGTATTTCGGTTAATATTTAATTAAACTAAACCATTTAGATGTTTTTGCCCTATTGTATTGCTCAAAATAGGTTTTCAGCCTTCGCAATATTGAGAAAGATTTTTCATTAATGCACGATATCATTGTAGAGTGGTAAATATTTTTTAATATGAAATTGTAGTGTCGGTCTGAGCGGCCCCAACGTTGGGCGCCAGATTGCAATGTGCAACTGGATTGTGATTCGGGTGAAATATTTGAAGCACAGGTTGGAGAACACATAGCTTTATTTACACACGCACAAAAACGACACACATACAGTATTTAACACATTTAAAGGTGTATAATTATAGATTAGTGGAAGGATTCCACTTCTAAGCCGAAAACCCGATATTCAGGTACGCGCGGGATGTGCGAAATATACTTCCTCTCCGGGTGAGAGTCCAACTATTACGCATGGTTGCTTTAAATATATTTCTCTCTTGGGATGAGAGACTATGAAGTAAACGTTTCTCAGCAGGAGTGCTTTCGCTCGAATGAGAATATTGAGACCTATTGACCATTTCTCCTGAACGTCACAGGGAGCGCTTTTGCCAGTGCATAGGAGGAAGCATGGTTACATCCTCCCCTTCTGGTTTCACTTCGAACGTCTCGGGGCGGAACCAGCAAGAGATCGCTGGAACACTGACCGTCCAGTTTTTCTAGTAGGTCGATCACATTTTCTAAGTGGTCTTACTTTTGATAAAAAACGTCTTGGTAAATTGTTTTAGAACTGGGGACATTCTATACTGTGGTACAGCTACTGGGAGATGATCTCCAGTGTTGGTTCGATGAAAGGGGTTGGTTCTCCCCCTGGTTGGAATCATTTCTAGTATTTTAGAGCAGAGAATTTTAATTATGTCCGTTCTTGTTCTGAGAGATGGATACCCTCATTTTCTCAAAGTTGACAGGGTTGGGATGCATAGATCATTACCAGAAGAGACTTAAGGTCTGGAGGAGTTGCAATAAAATCAAATTACTGGTGAGGAGATCCTAAGAAATAACAATGTCCTTTTTGGAGATCCAGAACAATTCCTACTGCGCTCAAAAAATCTGCTCCAAGAAGAGTTCGGCTTCCCTTGCCAGTTTTCAAGACTATAAGTTTAGTAGGAATTACTTTTCCTTTGACACCAATATCTGCTGTTATAGTGAGTGAGTATTCCACCTTAGGAACTTTTGAATAATATTGTTTCTTATCAGATCTTTGGTATTATGATTGCTTTGGATAACACTTATTATTGACATACGAGTTTTCCCTCTACACCTTACTTGTCTGTAGGTTGTCGTAAGAGTCCATCTTTTCGACAAGTTCCTCAATAATGAGTCAGTCATACCATACATCAATAAAATGATTCCTAGCATCTAATCTTTCGTTTTTCATAAAACTTAAATTGCACTAATTTCATTTAAAATTGTACTTATTTGAGTTGTAACTAGATACATTACCCACGTTAGGCAGGTTCTAGTCGCAACGTTGGGCGCCAGATTATAATAGATCGTCATTTGTTTGTGCAGCTGGATCTGGGTGTGGTCGGGTTGAGACACAGGTTTCAGAACATGCAGTTTTATTTACAATCACGTAAACAACACCACAATTAAAGATAGACAATATTTAACACATAACATGTACACACATTTAAAGACATCTAATTAAAGATTTGGGGAAGGGTTCCACTTCTAAGCCGAAAATAATGTTACCCAGGTACACACTGGATAGCGAAATATACTTCCTCTCTGGATGAGAATCTGAAGGCCAATAAATACACAGAATTGTGCTAACTAGATTTTGTCTCGAGGTAAGAGATTGTAAATGAAACGTTTCTGAAGGAGCAGCGCCAGTTTCGCTGTACGTCCTCTCTGGCGAGAGTCTCGATGCCTACTGACGATTTCATCCGAGCGCCACAGGGGACGCTCTTGCCAGTTCGTAGGAGGAAGCATGGTTACAAAATATATATTTCTAGTGCATTCGTCTAATGCTTCAATTGCGTTTTACATATTGCAGTTTTGAAAAATTTCTGCAACCACAATTTTAATTCACTTTCTAAAATGGAGGTGCTAGTTGAAATATTATAAAATTTACACAAATTTATAAACTCATATAAATTTGTTTCTGTCAATTTATCATTACCTGAAAAAGTTTGTAAAATTTTAGTAATACAGTTGTGTGATTAATATATTTTTTTCAATTGGCTTAAACAATTTATCTAAAAAGGTATGCATATCGTTTTTCGGAAATAATCTTCTATGTAATGGACTCGTATTTGCTGGGTTTCAAAATTTAATCACTAACGGCAGTAAAATTTTTATAATTGAATTTCGGAAACTTTACGAATAAAACTTAAGCAATAACATCATCAATAAAATTTTCAATCAGATTTTTATAACAATTTACACAGAGGACAGGCATACGCGAACAATTTCTCTTAATACATACAATACATGTGCATGATATTAAAAATTTTTTGGGGTCAGGACATGTAATAACATGCCAGCAGTAGACGACGCATCTCTGTCATTCCATTACACTATTTCTTCCAGGCTGTGAACTATGGGACTGAAGAGTTCTAACATTATTGCCACTGACTCATGTCTTTCTATCGATAGTAGAACAAAATTGTAATTTTTTCCTGTTGCATTCCGGAGCATATTCAGTTTTTGCTATTAATATGTTGCATCTTTTCGGAGTGCAAACAAAAATTAAAAATTTTATCAATTATGCTCAATGCTTTTTCAATATATTTCACTTCTATAGCATTTCTTATCAAATTCAAACTGTGGGATGAGCGATGCACATAGAGTGCTGGAAGATATAATTTTAAAATGATTGCTTGTACTCCATTAATTTTTTTACTCATGGATCATGTTGCGTTATCATAACCTTGCGTTCATATAAAAATGATAAATCTATCACATAATTTTTAAGACATTCAATTATCCTATTCGCCAAAGTTTGTCCTGTCGTGTTTGAAACAGGTACGAACTGTAAAAAATGTTCTCGTATTTTATTTTTTTTTATCGTTTTCATAACGAACGCATAAAGAAAACTGTTCAATTGTGGAATTATCGCAGGATTCATCGGCTAATGTGGAAAAACACTCGGAGGAATTTATGGTTTTCCCTTTTGTCGTAGTATTAGTTTATTAAAAGCAGATATTATTCGGTTTTGATTATTCCAACTAATATAAATAGCATTTTTGGCAGAGTGTTTAAAATTATTTATTAAAACTGTTTCCCCAGCTTGGATTCTTTCCCATAGATATCAAAAGTAAAAATTATCTTTATAACATGCTTAAAACTAAATGAACTAGGGGGAAAATTGTGGATTATCTAACAAATATCACAGAATTCATATAATATATTCATATTTGATGATGTATTTCAATGAATGAATGTATGATGTATTTCATTTGAATATGCTATTTAAATATTTTTTAAGATCTGAGTTTAAAAAAAAAGTTTCTTTGCTATGGATATATTAATAATGTGCTATGGATATATTATAATAATGTGCTATGGATATATTAATAAATCCATAATACATAAGGACTACAAGAATATATTTATTCATGAGGATTATGTAAGAACGTTTGAGGCTGAAAACCATCAAAGGAGATGTTCAAAACTTTTGTTATCAATTTTTTTAATTTCTAAAAAACTGAATTTTTCTGCATTCTATTGTTTTATATTTATAGAGAAAGACTTCTTCCTTCAGAATTATACTCCTTTTTTATGATGTATAATTAGGATGTAATTTATATATAGCAGTGTCTATCTTATGTCTATAAATTAATTTTTAATATTTATAAAATGTATAGCATTTTATATAGTATGAAGCTTTAATGATTAAATGCATTTTTCAGTATATTGGCAGCTTCCCTGTATCAGGAATTGACCAAAATGAACGAACAGAATTTGTTAGGACTCAACTTAAAGAAATGAGGGTAAGAAAATTAATATTATTGAGTTTATTTAGTGAAGGTTTTGTTGTAGAAAATACAATAAGTTATTTCCTTGTATAAGATGTTTGAACATTATTTAGCATACATATTTAATAAATAGTGTATATTATATATTTAAGTTTTGAGTGCAGAAAGCAAGCACATGATATACAAAAGATATTTCTACTAACTACCTTTAGTTAGTTTTTGAAGTTCTACATATCACAATTATCGATTTATATTAATTAATTTTCAGTATAATGTTTTATTATTTTATATTTAAAGAAAACATAAATTAAAATTTTTTGTGTGCTGTAGTTAAAAAAATTTTATCATTCTATTTATTGAATATAAGTGAAGTGTTGCTTAGAAATCTGTTTTATTTTAGGATACTGGGCCTAAAAAAAGTGTTTTGCTTGTTTTATCCTTAAGTGGAATTAAAGTTTGCAGTTTAAATGGAAAAGTAAGTATATAAAAGTATTAGCAAGTATTTAAAAAAAGCTTAAAACTATTTAAAAATTGTCTTATAGGAGGATAATTTTTGTAACTTTTCCCATGTGGAGAAAACTGCAGTGTTTCATTTCTATTTTAATTTGTAATTCCAAAAAATTTTATTTCATATGCAGAAGTATTTTTTGCTTTTGAAGTAGAGCTACCTTTAACCTAGTGGCAGAGGCTTTAAGTATTATCATTGTTATGCTAGTGTTGAACTATTTAAATTCTAAAAATTGCCTTAAAGCAAAATAAAAGTAACACTAAGAATTTTAATTCTTTACATTTTTATTATGTAACAATTTCTTTATCTCACTGTTCATTTCTTAAAAAAGAAGTATTTAAAAAAAGGGTTACTTTTTTTAAACTAGAAAATATGCTATTCCAATATTTTTTAAGATCTGAGTTAAAAAAAAAGTTTCTTTATTACTTTGTTGATTAATATTAAGCAATTTCTTGAACTAATTTTATAGTGAAAAATCTTTTTTATGCATCAGATTATAGAAAGAATAAAATTATTATCCTATAAATTCTTAAGCAAAATTGTATACAATTTTTTATAAAATGTAAAATTTTTCATGAACTTTATGGCAAAATATGAATTTAAAGCTATTTTATTAAATTATAAAAAGCAAAGAAATAGTTATTGGAATTTTTTTTTATCAATGTATAAAGAGAGTATATCAGTTTCTGGATTTTCTCTCTTAGAGCTTTAGATTTAATTTTCTAATGATCTTTAGATTAAACATAAAGAACACTGTTTCTTGTCTCATTGGATAGCTATTCATTTATCACACAATATACTCAAAATCTGTAAAATGGAAAATTTCATTAATAAATGATACATTTTTCCTGTAAACCATATTTTCCATAAGCAGTCTTATTAATTTGTATCATAAAATTTCTAATAAATTATCAATATTAGTTTAATGAAGTAAAAAAAAACAAAAAACGATTTATTAATAGGGATAATACAATGCTTACAGAAATCCAAAGAGATATCGAGGAATTAATTTTTATTAAAATGTACAAGTTAAAAAAGTGTTTTATTTCATTTTTCATTGAGAATCAAAACTTTTGTTACATTATTTTTGGATTCATTGGAAATAATAGAATATATGAAAGGTTCAAATGAAGTAAACATTTATCCTAAAAGCACTTTATCAACAAATATATTTATGGGAGTATAAATTTTTATATGGCCCTTTAAGTATTCCTTAATGGAATAAAATAGTCTTCATTCATTTACATGTAAAACAAAATTAACTTGACTATTTTTTAACCAAAATCGATGTGATTTGAACATTATTTTTGAGACAAGTAATTAAAAGCAATTTATTTATTTAATTATTGGCAGTGAATATGTACACTAAGATAAAAGTTGTAATATAATAGAGAAAAGAAATACAAAATATCAAAAAGGGAAAACTGAAATTATGATCCAAAAATAAATGACATTGGCTGGGGGAACTTCATTATCTTTCCAATTAATACATGCATTATTTGCCTTTGTTTCATGTTCCAAAAATCAAGTTAATAATTCAAGTTACCTTAATATATGGTTTTGGGTGTTTTAATTTAGAAACATTTTTCATATACTTTGAAAACCATAATAGTTTTAAGAATTGTATACCATGACAGACACAATCTTATTAATTTGTTACACTGATTAATTAACTTTCATGCACTCTGTCTTTAAAAAATATAACCTTAGAAAAAGTAAGGGTCAAATTTATTGATCTGGAGGCTATTCAATTGGATCTTTGTATTATGTAATATTTTTCGAAATTTATTAGCTTAAAAATGTTTTAAAAGATTTGCATCTGGCATAACTTCTTGCTGAAGTTGCATGAATTTTTTTCATTATGAAGTTAATTATTTATATTTTATCTGTATAACATATTAAATAATGTTCTTATTCACATAGGTTTTTTTAGGATAAATATGCTATTATGTAAGGAAGCCTGCTCCCCATTATATTTGATGCATTAATTTCTAATTTTTTTGGTGTGCATCTTTTTTATTTCATTTAAATAGACGTAGAATATTATAGCTCAGTTAGAATAATATTATGTTATACTTTTTTCTGTCATTATGCTTTAACATTATATTGTGATACATTTTAACCACTATTCACACTGAGAAATAAAACTGGCGAAGAAAAGAGTTTTTTTGTTGGTGCAATTCACACTTTAAAATAAGTTTTCTAATTGCTGCCATAAAAATCTAGGTTGACAATTGTTTAAAGAGCAATTTTTCTCAATTTCCAAAGAAATTTTTACATTAAAAAATTGGATAAAATTAATAATGAAAGTGACAAGCAGAAGACAGGAGAACAGGCTTCTAATTGGCTGCTCTCTACATCTTTAAATTTAGTTTTATCTATGTTATTGTGCATCTCAATCAACCATCATTAATAATCATCTTTATATATATTGATTCCTATAAAAAATACATGTTTTTTGCACTAACAATAATATTGATTTTGTCATGAAAGAAAAGTAATCTCTTTCCTGTTTGGATTTAAAAAGCACATCTGAATATATTATTTCGTGTTTTTTTAATAATACTTATTAAATAAATCAGGATGCATGTGTAAATTAGTGTTTGATGCATGTTAAATTTTTATTTATTTTTAATTCACAGGCCATTTATTAACAAAGTGATTCATATACATTTTTACCATTTCATCAACATATAACAGTTTTCAATTTTCTTATTAATAATTTGAACACTTAAATCATATTATGTGAAGTTCACAAAATGTATGAATGATTATGTTAACTTTATTCTAAATGGTTTTGCTCATTTCATTCAAACATATTGGATTATTTTTAAATTTTATAGATGCATATTCAATAAATGTGTAATATGAATCAAAGATATTAGACCAATACAGAGCTACTTTAAACAAGACAGAACTGAGTTATATTGAGTGAAATTTGTTTCAAATTTCTTTAGTATCTGCAAAATTTCAAAGTGCCAATGTTTTAATCTAATTTCATGCAATATTACCTTATGAAATTATCTGAAGATAAGGAATTTATAAAACCTTTTCCAAGAGCATTAAAGAAATTGTGCAAAACCATCAGGAATGAAGTAAATAACATTACATCAATAACAATTTTTACATTTTTTTACTAAAAGATTTTGGCTTTTTATAAACTTTAATCTTGTAATTTAAAATGTTTACCATTCAAATATCGGTGATTAATTATTTTATCTTTATTAGAATTATGAAAAATTATAAAAATATTCTATACTATGTACTGTCAGATGAACAAAAAAAAAAAAAAAAAAAACTGTGGGTCTTTATATATATTATAAATAGGTTATTCTATTCTAAAAAAATGTATTCTTTTAACAGTAAATTAGTAATTTATCATACACATTGATGCTGTAATGGTAAAAGACGAAAATATGTAATATATGTTTAGTAGTTTTTTCCAATCATTCTTTCCCAATCAATCAAGAGAAAACAAAAGCCAAAAAGTGAAAACTATAGAAAAGCATATGAATTGAAATTTAAATTGTAAAAGAATGGCTGCTTTCCATTCCTGAAAAATTATACATAAAATAATTTTTGTAAAAAAAAAAAAATTACTGATCCTACTTTCAGTTTCTGGCAATAAACATAAAAGCTTTCATTTTTGTGAGATTATTAGCATTATTAAGATTTTATTAAGCAGTAAAAATGGATTTCAAAAATGCCAGATTGCTTTTAAAAATATGCTGTATTAATCAAAAACTGTTGTTTTTATCAATTAATTTTTGCATTACAATCTATACTTTGTATAAGTGTTCTGTATTTTTGTTTGAACTAATAAACATTCTTTTTTAGACTTATTTAAATATATTCACTTTTGTTACAAATTATATCAATTTTTTCTTGCTTGACTTAAAAACTTTAATTCTTTTAAAAATTTGAGAAATTCAATAAAAGCTTGCTACTTTTGTATTAGTATCTAATGTTAACTACTATATTACATTGTCAAATATATAAAGTAAAGAACGAACCAATTAAATGAAAAAATTACACATTATTGCTTTTGTTATTTTATATTTAGGAAATAAAGATATCTTATTTATAATTTGCATGCTTCTAATAATCTTTGCATGTTTGTTTGAAAGAAAATATTTCTATATAAGTAGTGTTTTTTCTTAAAATAATGTTTTGATGCATGTTTTTTTTTTTACCATTATATATCACAATTTTGTTTTTAGCATGAAAGATGCAAATGTAATCATAAATGTAGTAGAAAATTTTTAATTAAAATTTAAATATTTTGTTTTACAGAGTGTATTGATGGCTCATGCTCTTAGAAGAATTTCTTTTGCCACATGTGATCCCGAACATCGTCAATTTTCATTTCTTGCTCGAGAACCAAATGGACATTTCAGTTTGCAGTATTGTCATTCATTTTTAGCAGAGGATTCAAAAACTGTAAGTAGCTGTATAAATCTTATACAGAGAATTTTTTGTTAATTTTAAGTGATAGATTGATATTCTTGTAAAGAAAATTAGTAGCAGCTTTTAAATTCATTCTGCTTTTTTATCATAAATTTTATTGATCGTATTAAAGTTAATGTACATTTTCATTAAATTTTTCATACATCACTATTTGAAAATTTTCGTAATACAAATTAAAAATACAGATTATATCATGTAATATTATTGGGCAAGAAGGAAAAAAACAATTCTACATATAAAGTTATTTTGATTTTTTGACTTTGACCATTAATTATATATTTTTTCATAATTTGTTCAGTAATTTCTTTAAATCCATATGGAAATTCTTGTAAATAATTTTCATAATTCCTTTTCTAAAAAACTTAGTTATTGAATTAGTCATGTTTCTGCTAAGAGTGGTTAAATTGTGTTGTGTAGGAAGAAATAAATGATTTTGTCTGTTCATGGCTTTTAAATTTAGCATGTCTCTGTATACCCAAGCATTTATTTTTAAATTAAGGATAACTTACAAAAGCAAAACCATTTTTATTTACTTAAAATATATATTTTTTTAATATGCATTGTTTGCTATAGAGTTAACATCAGAAATTGCCAAAATATTAAGTCATTATCATGTTGAACTAGGGGTATAGATTAAGTAAAATGCTGCAGATTGTATTCATGAGTAAAAAAAAATTATATAATAGAAGAAATATAATTATACTGCTTATCTATGCTTATACAAATAAAGTTATTTTTGTTATATTTCATTTCAAAATCTTGTTTGACAAATGATCGATGGTTTCAAATTTATACTCTATATTCATATACAATTAACATACTTTTTAATCATTTCAATCTGCTAAAGATATTTATATTATTATTTCATTGAAGCGATTTTTATATTTGCTTTACAAATCTTGCTCATTCTTATAATAGCATATGTTTTAAAAATAAAGCAAAACATCATAGAATAAAAAATTACAAAAACAACTGCTTGTGTTTGGGCAATTTTCTATATTGTTTATTTCAAAATAAAATTTCATTATATTATCACATAAGTTCATGATAGAGTATCACTGAATTATTATATGAATATTTTAATTTTAATTTTAATGGAATTAGTAACAGGGCAGTAACACTATTGAAAATAATTTAGTGGATGTTTTTGCAAAGATAAAGTTGTTGCATAGGTGAATTTAGATTTTCCTAGTTTAAAATTGAGAGATGAGTATTGATGTAATTTGAAATGCAAAATTCTTTTTAGCATTACATGAAAATAAAATCAATAAAAAACTAAGACAGAAACATTAAAATATTCAAAAAGTACTGTTGACAATAGAGAACAAAGGATATGTCTTCAGATAAGAATTTCATTTGATACCATTAAAGTTAAACTTTATCATCCAATTAGCATTTCTATACTTTCATGGACAGTAAAAAACAGACTAAGTTTTAAAAAAATTAGAACGATGTCCAAATCTTCAGCATAATGAAAAATCCAGCACCAGCACTCATTTGTACCTATTATAAACTGCCTTCCTACAAACAAGTGAAATTAAAAATAATGATACAAAATTATTATTCGGTATAAACATCACATGATTATGTTATGTAATACGGAAGTAAAATCAATGCCTGCTTAAATAAATCCATATCTATACACATCTGCAGAATGGGACAAGGAAAGACTGCTCCCCTCATTTTAAAAAATTATAATTTTGCTGTAGTATTTGAATTCTCATTGTTATTAAAACAAAATTATCCTGAGCCAAATGTATACTGATTTGTTTTAATATTTATGTCATTGAGATATTTTAAAGTTTATATTGGAGAAAATTTTGTATGTATTTTTATATTTTAATTTTTTCCCCCTTTCTTTGAAAAGACTGTCACTGTTTATGTTTTTGTCACTCCTCTATATTATTGAACTTTGTTAACTTCAGTAAACATATTGTATGACTTTTATCATATGATGATTGATCACAACTAATTAATTTCTCACAGATGATGACTGGTTTTTAATTGTATTAACAATGTAAATTTTGTAGTGGGTTATTACGAAATACTAATTAAGCGAGGTATTAAAATTAACAATTATTTAATATTTGTGTACAAAACAAATGCATCAAAAATTGAAGGAATTAATGAATGAGTAATAATAAAGCAAAGTATATTTAATTTGCTTATCAAAAATATATTTTGTGTTAAAAGTAAAATATTGATTTTACTGGAATTTTAAAACTAAAAATAAATTTAAAAAAATCTAACAATCTAAAAATCTAAACTAAAATCTATCTGATTTTTAAAATAATACTTTAATTCTACATTACAACTTTTTTATTAATTTATATAAGTATAATTTCATTTGAGATGGCAGTTTCTGGCATACTCAGTGGTAAAGGCAACATTGCATTTGTACTCAAATAATATAAATTTAAGTGAAAAATAGAACATTTTCTAGCATTTAATTTTTAACTATAATTGGATAATAATATTTAATACCTCTTTTTAGGCATATGATATTCTTTTTATTCTAGGTAGATATATCATTTGTAGACCATGTAAAGTGAAATAATCATAACAGCTTTAGTTCTTAGACAGCAAAGTCTTATTTAAATTATTCCCTTGACATTGATTTATTATTAAAATTAAGATTTTAATTTTTGAATTATATTGCATCATTTTAATTAAGTTACAGTGAAAATGTGAAATTTAAGATTTTTATTTAAAATAATGTTGTTTGTATTTTATTTGATGAAATCTTATCTACCATACTTGAAGTAAAATTTGCTTAATGTCAATACATAAATTGCTTTCTATATATTTTTTTAAGGGGGTATGGCTAAAAGTTTCTATTTTCAGTTGATTAGATAATTAAATAAATAATAAAATAATTATATTGGGAAACTAAATATTTATTTTTATTTTGTGTCTAAATAACATAAGAAACTACTTGAAAAAAATTGAAATCATCATGCTTCTATTATTATTAATCTCAAAATGTTCTGAAATTTTTTTTTATCAGTAATGAAGCTTTTTAGCACCACAACCTTTATTGCATGACCATATAATTCATTAAAAATGTACATATATGATGTATGATTACGGTATGGAATCATTTACAATCTCGGAATTCAAAAAAGTAAGTTTTCAGCAAACTCGAGAACGATTTCAATCTGGGATTCATTTTTTGAAGAATAACTTTTAATATATTGTATATTTTCAAAATAGAATGTACTGTTATTAAAGTAACAAATGAAAAGTATTAAATTCTGTTACAAATCCATAATGAAAATTTTATAATGATGTATTGCCTTTTTATTTATTATACAAGGTTTACAAAAATGTATGGTCTAATTTTAAAGTGTAGTAGATGGACACAAACATTTTTCTCATGGAATATATGCTGGAAGTGACATATTTTGTTAGTAGAGATGTTAAGATAAGTCTTTAATGTTGTTTCTATGACATTAGGAATTATTTCCCTCTTGCATTTTCAATGGCATGCATTTTTATATAAATTTGGAGCTAATAGATCACTCTGATATATGGAGCTGTAAACCAAATTGATAAAGCAACTATTTCCATCAAATAAACTGTCTTGTAAACAAAGTTATTATTTTCTTTGAAATGCTTGCATGAATAATTTTATTGATTTATTTTTGCAGCCAAACTATAGATTGTTGTTTTACTTTGGTTTTATAGGAATAAATCCATGTTACACTTTTAATACAATAGCAATATGTTTTAATATATAAGAGCTAATTTTTGTAGATTTTTAGATGATTATGTAAAATTGTATATGATGTTTGAAAATGTTTAATGGTGCCACAATTCCATCGTATGTAAAAATCTGAAATGATTAATTGTGGTACAAAGCTAATGTATTTTGGCATCAAAGTAGTTTTTGTTTGATTCATTGCTGAGACTCTTCCATCTCAGATGAAATTCTTTAAATTAGTTTTAAGTTCAGGATTTAAATGGTGTTATCACTAAAAGTTGACAATTCTGTTAGTACACTGTCACAGTATTCAACCTTGTAAAACATTTTAATATTTTTTTTTAATAAGCATAAATTAAAAAAAAATATTATTTACTAACTAGTTAATTTTAAACACAAAATCGATCAATCTAATCGATCAAATCTTAAAACATCATCAAAATTGCACTAACAAATTTCTGTACTAAAAAGCGTTATATTCTATATTATCACATTTTAAAAGCTTGAGTATTATCACCCATATTCAGGATTTAGATGGTGATCTTCACTAAAAATTGACAATTCGGTTAGTGCACTGTTGTTGTACCCACCCTTGAAAATTTTTTTAATAATAATAGTTCAAATATTTTCTTTGTTTAAAAAATTCATGCTTGTTTACTAACTTGTTATCTTAAAAACACAAAATCAAACAAAATCTCTTTAAAGGATTACATAACTAATTTCTGTTGTAAAAATTGTTATTTTTGGTATTATCACATTTTAAAAGCTTAAGTAGTATTGCTCATTTATATTTTATTATTACTTATAGTTCCTAATGGATCGTTTTTTTTTCTTAGCAAACAAATCCACTTTTTATAATGACTAAAATGTATTTAAATGTTAAAAAATATTTTTCGAATATCAAATGTTTACTGAAATATTTCCGAACATGTTGAAAAAAAAAACATCAGAACTTTTCTACAATAAATCATTAATTATTTCCTTTTAATCTGTGGATACATTTCTAAGATATGATTATATACAATGGGATTATTTGCTTTTTACTGGAAGAACTATTTTGATAAACACATGGTATTTATCATTGAATCATTGATAAATGCTATATGATAATGTGTCAATGATAAATGACAAATTGTTCCTGAAGGAAAAAGACTTCAGAATGAAATTAATATCATAATTGAAGTACTAGGGAAAAAAAGTATTTAACCCATTTCTTGTGTCAGCATTAAAGGTGAAATAGAAAAAATTGTTAAAGACATTAAATAATATATGAGGTCTTCTCAAAATTTTTTTTGTCTAATGTTGGAAGCATTAGGAATCGAGTTAATACACCGAGATGCAATTATGTATCTAATAATTTTAATGGCCGTGAAATGTTCTTATAGGATTCTTATTTTATCGCACATTTTTTATTTTAGTGATATAATCATTGAATTGTTGCTAAAAAACAGTTATTGAGACATTTACACTTTTATACATACCATTTTTACTTTTACCATTTATACTTTTATACATAATTTTTTCATGAAAAAAGCTATGGCTAATTTATTATGTTTGTATTATTTTTCAACTTAACACAAATAAATAATACCATCGATTTTGAGAAAATAACGTCTGCTTTCCTGGAAAGTAGAAAATTTTATGCAATTTTTTAAAATAGTTAATAAATTAACATCAATTTTGAGTGTTAAATCAACAGTCCTTGATCTCGTAGGCTGAAATAACCAAAATTAAAACAACTTCTGCTCTAAAAGTAAACTCCTTGTTTTTTCGTTTTTGTTATGACTGGTGACAATTTGACTAGTCTTAAAAGTTCATCACCATAACTTCTTAAATCGTTACCAAATATGTGGTTTCGATACTATCTTCATCTACATTGCCCTGTATGTATGTATATATATACAGATGGATAGATAGAAATGTAAATTTTTTAAAATAGACAAAATCAAAATCATTCTGGGGAAAAGAATATGAATGTTCATATTAAAAATCAAAATTCAAGAACTAAAGTATTTAATAATAGTTCATTCAGATTCAATGTCTGTTGACTACAGCAAGAAGCAAAATCCAAGATTGAGAAGAATATGATGTTTCAAAAACATTAGATGAAACATTGGAAATAAGGGGGAAACCAATTTTTTAAAAAACTGTACTTTATAATGAAAAGAGTAGGAGGAAAAAAAAAATGGGTTTCATAGCACCTGATTAATTTTTTGTTTATTTTGAAAGGTTTTTAGATTTACTATAATAGTTATTAGTGTCTATTTTATATTCTTCAGTTAGAAATTAATTTTAAGTAATAATTTTTTATTTAGTGTTTCATATGTATGATAGTTTTGAAAGTAATTTAATTTGCGATTATTTTACAATTATCGCCTGTTTGCCATTTGAATTAGTCTTTGGACCATGAAAAACACCCATTTTCTTTCACTGCATCATATGACGAGTAACAAAATAGTAATTATAGGTTTTAAAATAAGTTTTAAAATTAGGGGTATATATATTATTTCTTGATGGTTTTAAAAATTGCAATTAACATTTTATTAGTATCAAATAAAAGCAGTTCGCAGCATCTATATAAAACAGTGCAGCATCATCTATATAAGACAGTGTCCTTGTGTGCTCATATTCACACACACATGCTTCAGCCCCAGGTTACACAGAGGGTATAAAAAATGAAAAGACACTGCTTGAATATGCAGTTTATTAATCAATATACGTCAACAAAAGTAACTTGATCAACAGTAATATAGGTGAACTACGGATGCATGTCGTCTTAGAGCATAATCCTCCAGATGCTGCAGTGGTACATTTCAGTTTGGTGTGCTATACCTCGCGTATTCGGACTTGGATTGTATTGCAACAGATTGCACAGCCTCCTTAATTCCTGATGCTATACCGTTAATTTACGACTCATGACTGCTCTGTGGAAACAACGCCTCTAAGATGACTATTGGTGCAGGCGTCCAAACAGGTTATATGTGGCAATACGCTTTATCAAATATCTTTGACGTACATGCAGTATGCGGCTTGCCCATTGCACTTCTTGGCCTCGCAAAGCTGATGTATATATAATAGTTCGGCGTTTCTACGATCAGTCATCCTACTATCACTAATTCAATGTGTGAAGGAGAAAAGAAGACTGCGAAACGCTTGGAACTTCTTGCGCCCGTACTACTCCATTTACCATACTATATCTTGAAAGCATTTCCGGCTCAGCATTTCTATGTAATTTCGAGTCGTAAATGAAGATCTCAATTCTTATGAGAGAAAGGCGAAAAAAGTTTCGAAAATTACCCCTTGTAAATTTTTTATTTTTACGTTAAGGTAACAGACCATATACAAAGCTAAAATTTTAAAATAATGTTTTATGGAAATTGTTTTTGATGCTATTATTAAATTAGGTTATATATCATTGGCAAACATGAAAATTAAAATCTATTCATGTATATCGTTTGTTAAAACTTGACAAAAAAAGAGTATTTTTTTTATTTTATATAAACATTCTTAACTCAAAGACTGTATAAAACATACATTTACATAAATGGAGACATATATTCATTATGCTTGCATTTAACTAAAAAATGTGTTATTAGCTTTTAAAATTATGTTTAGTATTCTAAAGTATAGCTAAGTTATAGCCAATTGAGGAATTAGAAAATAATGTTTTTAATAAAAATTCCAATAACTCATCTCTAAATTAATATATTTAAAACTTTTCAGTTCAATGCTAAAAACACGTTAAAATTTCATTAGATCCTGAAAATTATTATAACAGTTATGACTGTTATCATATGGCGGTATAGTGTTAAGGAAATTTTGTTTAAAATTTTTAATGTATGATTTCAGTATCCTAATAGCTTGTGATTAAACAGTTGTATCTCAACTTCTAATATCTACAAACTAACTCAAAACTGTTTTCGAGAGTTAAAGGTCTAATCTTTAAAATAAAACGAATTATTTCGAAATTTGAATGTAATCTAAAGAAAAAGACCTATTTTAGATCGTAAGATTAAACATCATTTAAACCTTTGTCAATTAGAATAATATTAGTTTTATATTTTACTTTGAATATTTTTTTAAAGTATTTAGAGATTAAAATTAAATGTTTGCTTTTTCTAAGAAAGAATATATATATATATATTTAAATCGCAAAATATCATGAAGCTAAAAGTTAACTTCAATATGCTTGGAAGATAGTAGATGATTATTATGATAGTAGCTTATCAAATTTCAGATTTATCGTGGCATTATGCACATCAAATATTTCTTTATATTTCTCTATATGCTATTACATAAATTACTGTCGCTATTAAATAAGCGTTATTGCTATGATAATTTGGCAGTCTTGTGTTATTATGTTTTGCAGAAAGGTGTTTATTTATATTTTTTTACACTGTTTCTATTGAAAATTTTTCATATTGAATGTAACTGCCAAATTATTTGTTCTTTGTAGAGTGTTTTATAGAAAAATTATTTTAAGACAAAATTTCAAAAAATGATCAAAATAGCGTATAAAATAATATAATTTAAAAATAAATAAGAAAAAAGGAAGTAAACTAATGCTCCATTTTTAAGGCAGAAAAACAAATTACTTTGCTTATGAAAGTTTTCATGCGAAATTCAGTCAACAGATGGCACACTGCACACGGTCTTGAAAGTCAAAATTTGATATTTCTGGCTAAATCAAATTATAAATATATGCAATTCTTTTTAAATATGTATAGGAAATCGCGTTTAGTTGAATAAATTTTATTAATTAATTAAATTTTATTACATTTTTCTGAGTATCTCCCTTCATCACTATTGTCAAAGTTTTTTTAACAACTCGTATATATATGTCATAGTATTCATATTTATTGACATCATATAATTGTGTTTCTCGCTTATTATTTTAAAGGAGATATTTATTTTTTATTGCAAATTTTTTACAGTTATTTTGTATATAATAATTTGCTAACTTGGGAGATACTTAAATTTTGATATGATGTACTTAAGTGTTCATTATTAGAACTTAGAATTTATTAAAATTATTATTAAGCTTAAGCTTAGAATTATTTATTAAGCTTGCTGGAAAATGTTTTGTCTCTAAGAATGAATGAAGGACTTCCCTGGAAAAAGATCGGAGAATTCCCAAATAAAATAATTTGGGGAATTGCTTTTATTTAGTTAATAAATGGTTTTAATTTTTTGAAGTGGGTTAAAAAAAAATAAGTCTTCGTTATATCAATTTAAAATATTTTTAAAAATTCTTTTTCTTTTTTAGTAATATTTTTCCTTGTTATAAACTATTTTTGGGAATGAAAATGCGTTGGTGAAATATTATCGAAAGCATATTTGATTGCACCTTAAAATTATTTATTTGTGCAATAAATGGACATTTGTTGAGCCCTATTTTTGTTTAAAACAAGAAAATCGAATATGATAGAAAATTTCTAAGCATCACTAAGTAAATGTATGAAAAATATTAAATATTTAAAACAGTTAATATAGTTAGCATAAATATACTACCTGCTTCTATGTAGAAACAGATAGGTTTTGTTCCAAGCGGTGTTTTGCTTTAAAAAAATAAAAATAAAAGGCAAACAAAGTAATTTTCATAAGTAATAAAATACTTTTCATTTAGACAATTGAGAAAATTTAAATGCTTTTTTACCCATTATGTTTCAAAACGATGTTTATTGATTTAAAATAATTTTAACACCTTTTGATATATATAATCGAAATTTTTATTTGTTTAAGTTTTTAATAAATAGTTAAGATTTAAACAGTTAAAAAATTACAAATCGACGTTTTACCCCTTATTAAAAAAATATCACTAAAGATTTAATTTGGCAATATGAATTTTAATACAATTATTTAAAACGTAAACTGTTATACTGTATGCTAGCGTAATACTAAAATAAAATAAAATAAACATTTATATTGCTATTCAGTATCGGTATTATATCTTATTTATATTAACGGAAGTTCGACAACTTTGATAAATAAAAGCAAGAACAAGTTTGAAGTACCCAATATTTTATTCTAAGTTATTTATAGCGTTCACACTTTTCTATAAAAAAGAAAAAAAAAAAAAGAAGTTTAATGTAATGGATATTTATAAGTAAATTAATAATTCCTCTCAAATTGCTCTAAAAATTATTTTTATCTACGCTTTTATATATTGACACATATTTGCGAGTAAACATTCTTTGAGGAACAGATTATCAGGAAAGAAAAGCAAAATCTGAAGATGACATTCCACTTTGATATATGCTTTTTCTAACTTGAATTATTCATGTTTTTTTCTTGACGCTCGATATTTCGTGTTATATTCAAATCCATCTCCCTTTACGTTGTCAAATTCCTTGTTAAAGACAGTTTTTATATTCGCCTGAACTGTGAATGGAAACGGGGAGGGGGGTGAACCTCTTATGCTGCTGGTGAAGCCATCGCAAACGGAGATTTTTTTTTTTCCTTTTTTTTTTTTAACTAACTCATACTCTCACCTGATTATAATAGCGGCGCCTCTAAGCTGGAAGAAGACTGCCTACACGGCAGGGCATTTCTGGAACGCTAGGCATTCTGACTCGACCCCCAGGCTGTGCCCACTCAGAACGTACTTACCCTGTTTTTGCATTTTTTTCTTTTTCTCTATCTCTTTTGCTCCTATTAACCACTTGTTTCTCCACCCTGCTTCCAGTAACTTCAGTTCCTCTTGTTGTAGAACAGCCGGTCTGGACGCTTGTTTGCGTTCTCCGTGTCACGGCTTATGATCATATAGTTGCCCACTATCACCGGCGTGCTTATTTTCGTTATTGTCACGCCGGATTGTGCATCTTTTCATTGGCAGGACAGCTCTGGTCCTCCTTCTTTGATAAAAGCTTTATCGCGTCTGGTGAGGGTTGGAATTCCAGAAATTTTTGGTATTCGCTGAAAGTGTCTTGGATTACCTCTCGCCAGTTTTGGTTTAGGTAAGTGTGTATTTGAATTTAGCTTTACAAAGCGTTTTGTGTTTGATAAAGTGTGTGTTTACAGCTTTTTTTGTTTTGGAAGTGTTTTGTTAGTTTTTAAATGTATTTTCGTTTTAATTTATTGAATTTCACATGAAAAATACTTGTTTTGATAAACGCTTAAAAATTTGGGTCGTATATTTTTCAAAACTGAAATATTTCGTTTTCTCTGTTTTTATTAAAATACCAATAAATTTTTTTCAATCGATTTCTTTTAATTAACTCTTATTTGGGAAATAATCCCTTTACAAAATAGTTTTAACGCCGTATGTGCAAAAATTTGAAGTATCAATGTCAAATTAGAATTGTGTCTTGTGCGTATTGTTTTCACCCCTTTTTTAATGTGATAAACGAATTTAAAATGTAAGAATTAGAGAGTTTTGCATAATTTGTTAACTATTAGTTCTATAATACATGATATATTTTTTAAAGAAACACTTCCTTCAAACCAAAAGCTGTAAATGCTAACATAAGTAAAATGAGATTTATCCAGTAGCATATCTGCATGCCGCGATTTTATATAATAGAAAAATCGCTTTACATTTTTGTTCACTTTTTTGTTACAAGAATATTGTTTCTACGGAAATAATGATTTTAATATAAGCATATGTGAATTATTTCTTTTTTTAAGCCATCTTTTCAATGGTTGTCTATTGTTTTTTAATACAAGATGTACTCTAGGATTTTCGTGTTTTTATAGTTTTGTAAATAAAGTTTTCATTCGTTTATAATCTTCGTTAGCATTTATATTTATGTTGTGAAAATTTGTTATGCCTTTGGCACAAGACAAACAAGCGTATATTTTTGTTAAAAAAAAATCCTTATCGTATTCATGTTCAAAATGAAACACATAGAAATAAAATAAAAATTAAATACATTTTAAAATTTTAATTCTATAACGAAAGAAGTAACTATTAAAATGTTAAAAAAATGTCTATCTATAAAAATAAAAATGCTTTATAAGTTTTTATTTTATCAATTGTGCAAGTAGCATATTATCCTAAAGATGAAGTTTCAACGATGACAAAATTTATATTTCTCTTTCTTATTTCGAACGATGGCATTTATGACTGCCAAAATAAAAGCAATTCATGTCGTAAAACTTCATAAATAAGAATTTTTTTTGCAGTAATATTACTTGTTTTGATCATTTCTGTCAAATTTAATATACATTTGCATGTTGGCATTTTTTGTCCAAGATGATGTTGGCATGCAATTCAGTATTTTTGAACTCTTTGCGTTCCTTCCAAAACAACGTTTTTTTATAAAAAAAAAAATTGAGTTCAGCAGTAGATTTAAAAATAACTTTTTATCTTTGAAGGAAGAAAGGACATTACATTTTTTAAAAATATTTTCTTCACTACGCAAAAATTCCAATAGCGTCATAAAAATAAGTATTTTTTATCTATCGTGACGAATATTTAAAAGTTTTTTTTAATACCATTACAAAATTGATGTTAATTTCTTAGACTTATTTTTTATAGGTTTTGCTTTCGACATATTTGTCCCCCGACATGTCCATACTTGTCCATCCTCTTTTTACTCCGACATACTAAGACACTTTTTACAATTTTCGATAATTTTTTTTTTTAATATTTAAATAAGAGAAACTTGTTAATATTATAAAAAAAATCTTCCAAGAAAAGCGTATTTTAACAGAACTAATTTGAAATTTAAAAGTGAATTTGAAGAATAAAAATTAATTCTATTCAATCCTTAAAAATATCGAGTTACGTACGGAGATTCTCCGATAACTATGTTTATACTATAAGGTCTCTTTTGATGTTGCATATCTTGTATTTCATCCAAAAATTTATTTCTTCTACTCGATAAAACAAGCCATCTTTATTTATTAGATCAAAGCACCAAGTCATCTTGCCATTCATCTTGAATAAACTAGAAAAGGAATCCTTAACTATAAAAGACATGTGCAAACAATTTTTTATATTTGAATTCATATTGTGTTTTCTTTCGCTGAAAAAAGACAACAACTTTAGATACCTGTTAGAAAAAGATTTGGCTAATAAATAGAAGGAGAATGAAGTTTATGATAATCCATCGCCTTTATCTAAAAGATCTATTATAGAGACATTGTTTTCTGATGATGAAAGTGATTTGGAACCAGATCGCAAATGGTGCAGACCATTTATCAAATAGTGATAATCATTATAAAATATAAAACTGTATTATTTTTCAATGAAATAAAATAAGTTAAAATACAAGTTTATTTTTAAAAGGAAGAAATTGCAAGCAATACAAACATTCAATTCTCAATATGATCAAATGAAATCACTATTTTGACGCATGAAATTGGCGGAGATGGTTTAAGTACCAGTAGCCATACTAACTTAGATGAATTGCTTGTGTATGATGTCTTAAGTGAATATTATATTATTGAACTCATTTTAGATGACGTCACAGGTCCAAAAGTTATGATAATCATATGGAAAAAAAACCAGTCCCCCTCACTGCAAAATTATTTCAAAAACGTCTTTAACATTGCAGTAAATTCGAAAATAATTTTATTGTTAATAACTCTGATTCTGATCAAGCCTTTAAATTACAACGTGAGCTGCAGAATTGATGTTAGTCTGGATATTGAAGTATGTATAAACTACATAAAACAATAATAGAATCGCCATCACAAAGTTTAATTACTGATAACATTGTCCGAAAAGAATGAACTAAATAGAACGAGAATGAAATTTATGTTAATCCATCGCCTTTATCTAAAAGATCTATTACAGAGACATTGTTTTCTGATGATGAAAGTGATTTAGAACCAGATCGCAAGTCGTACAGACCATTTATCAGATAGTGATAATCATTATAAAATATAAAACTATATATTTCAATAAAGTAAATTAAAATACAAGTTTATTTTAAAAAAGAAGTTAACAAAATAACCTTTTTTTTTTTTTTTTTTTTTTAAGTCATGCGAACTTTTTTTATGTAGTTTTATATTAATTTTAACTCGTTATTTTGGGTTTATGCGATTTTAAAAAATTATGGAAAGCATCCGTTCTTTTTTTATGCAGTTTTTTTAATGTATATTTTTCTGTAAAACGTATCCGCCACATAAAAAAAAACTTATAGTATGCGTGTGTGAAATTTTTGTCTTGAAAGTTTGAATTGCTGGAAGATAACTGCGCACCTGCTCTATATTGAGATTTATGCAATGCTCAGCAAGAGGTCTTGCCTGTAATATATTGCGTCATCGTCTTTCAGCCTTGTGTTAGAAAGAGAAAGACTCAGTATTATAAAAAGTGAACTCAAAATGGTTTAAAATGTTGATGGAAATTGAAGTTGAGATTCGATTATATATTAACCCTCTTTTTAAAAATATTCTTTGCTATTGACATTTGGGTTTTCCATTTACATGAAGCGGAAGATTACTGATTTATGCATTTACAGAAAACTAAAAAATACAATTACACATTTAAAACTGAGCCTTTATACGAAAGAATTAAGGATTATATATTGATGCCATTATTATAAATAGATTAATCGTAATTTTTTTCAATCACATGAATTATATATTTCAAGATTTGTAATTAATCTTCATGAATATTGTAAAAGAATGGTTCAATATCCCTTTTTTTTTTTCTTCTAGGAAGTAGTTCATTTCCCCTTTTTTAAAAGCACTTGCGAATTTTTCGGTTTTGATTTAGTTTGACCTTTTCTTATTACTTAATGTTGGACTTAAGATTCCGAACTGGTTTTCGTCGCATCCGGTTTCTCAGATGAGGTTTCTTGGTTTTCTTACCAATGTGATGTGAATTGACCTTGCCGATTTCTTTTTAACAATAGTTTTTTTTGTTTTTTTTAATGGTCGTTCAGTGTTTCGAAATGGCCTAGTAACTGTTTTCTCACGCACTTTGGAAATGGGATAACTTTCTTTAAATGATTATGAACGTCATGTTACTATTATATAAAAGCAATTTATTTTATCCGTATATTTGTATTTGGTTTTATATATTATGTTTTCATCTATCAAGAAATATTTTAATGAGGTTAATAAAGGAAAGATACAACTCAATAAAAATGGAAGTGTCTATGTAATGTTACTTCAAATTACTTAGGTAAAAGATTGTGCTAGTTATGGCCTTCATTAGGATCTGCGTTCCAAATTTTCCTTTTCTTTCCGATAAAATAGCATTTCGTTTAATGAAACATTTCAAAATTGACTTTACTATTTTATAGATACGAATGTTATCTGTGGTAAATAAAAAAAATTTTTAAAGAAAATTTGATTTTTTTTTGGTTGATGACATCTGTTTTACCATTAAGTAATATTTAATGTGCCAATAACTTAAGCTTATAAATGGGGTTCAGGTGGAATAAAAAATTTTACATTTAAAAAATGAGGCATCAAATCATATTTTATTGTAAAACAGTTATAACAAATAATGTCTGTTACATTTTTGATTCGGCTATTTTAAATTCTCAATTCAAAAGCAGCATAGTTTTGAATTTATATATATATATATTCAATATTCAGTGTAAAATATTCTGACGACTGAAGTTCGATTATATATTTTGCAAAGCCATCACACCGTTTTCATTAAATGCGAGATTGTGTTTTTCTGCGACAGAGTACAGTTAACGAATGATACTACAACTGCATATCATTTAAAACCCACAAAAATTACATTTGGGAAAAACATGTCTTGCTTTAATGTATGAAATGAAATTCGCTGAATATTTCATTCATTTGTATCTTGATGCTGTGAACGCAGTTCGTACTATTCAATTATATGTGTTTGAATTCAATAGAAAAATTTACTGTGGCGAAGATTTCTGTCGTCTCTATTTTGTAAGGAAGACATTTACCTTATTGTAATTGAATTTTGATTGAAAAAACCGTGTGTTTAAATTGAAAAAAATAAAAATAAAAACATTTAATACTAATTTTTTTTTTTTTCATTTACTCTATTTGAAAGCGGAAATAATGCATACGTCTTGTCCTTTCATTTTGTGAAAACATAATGAAAAATTCAGCTAATTTTATTGTTGCTCTAATATTGAAGCTGGTATTGTGATTGTTTGTTATTCGATTCTTTTGTATGCGAAAATATTTAAATACTTTTAAAATGAAATATCAGTGATCTCTCATTGCACGATTCAAGCGATGTATATATATTACTTTAAGTGTAATAGAAATTTTCGTATTCAGTTTTGCTGTATTTTAATCTAATTTAAATGTATTTGCAGCTCACATCTATTTTGCATATTTTTTTTCTTTTTAAAGCTGTCTTTTTCGTTGCCGCGTATTTTAAGATTGTTTTGTTGTTCATTTAAAAATATTTGAGAATTCCATCTGGAATTACAATTTTTTTTTTTCTTATTCAAAGATAATTTTATGCAGTCGGAGCTTCTGAGACGACCTGCTTTTTTTGGTATTTTTATACGTCTTTAAACATTTCTTTTTTATATTTCGGAGTAAGAAAGAAACTTATGGCAAGAATAGAAGATTTTCAGTATAATCTCGTGTATGGTTTTTCTTCTTTCATACATGCTTCCAACGTATTTAAAATTAAGATTATCTGGGTAGCTGAAATAAAATCTTTAATTTAATGTTATGGCACTTTTTTTACTGATAACTTCATAATTCTTCTCCCAGGATAGCTTTTAATTTTTCCTTTCTTTTCTGATACCAGAATGTTAATTAGAACCTTAAAATGATAGGTTTTTCTGTAAGATAGAAGATTTTGATGGCACATTGAGTGATATATAAATTATAATTTGCAAATTATCAATGGTAATTTTTATTGTTTTGAACTTTTCGTAGAACTATGTTTATGTCGTTGCTTCGTTATTTGTCCGTTTTGGGAATCGCGCATGTACTATATACGAGTTCAAGATAAAAAAAAAAAGTCTTCTCAAGAGAGGGGAAAAAAAAAAAAAAAAAAAAAAAAAACTGTTGTCTAATTTTTATAAATAGCCTTTGTAATAAATTATTGTGAATCATTGGAGTGGCTCTGCATTATGTCTGCAAGAAAATCATTTTGGAATCTCGTGGTCCACTTGCGTGACTTTCATTTGAAATTCAATATTTTGAATTGATAATATCTTCTCATATTACTCCTAACTGTTAAGACAGTTGTATTTTCTTTCTGAAACTTGTTTCGTAGGTGATAGTATCTTATAAAAACTGGAGCCACATTCTTTCGTTTGTAAGGAAACCGTTATCAGTACTTTCTATACCATGCCCCTATTTACCCTCTTTCAAAGAAAAGCAGACTGTGTTAACTTCTGAAGCAAATTTTTCTTGATGTTTGAAGCAATTTTCGTTTGTTTTTACTACTTTTTCTTTTGTACCTAACAATATCGTGCGATTATGCATTTCTGTTTCATTTGGTAAGATAATAAATGCAAAGTTGGCCCTTTTTATGTGATATGCGTAGTATTGATTCTAAACGTTGTTTTGGAAATTGGAGTTTAAGTTATTTTTGTATTTTATTGATATGCATAAAGCACAAATAATAACATTTAGTACCGCAAAGCAATGATAGCCGTGAAAATTTATGATTTTATAAACCATAAAATATGTATATTTGTATATAACTTTGAAATGAACTTGCTTAACGTAGAATCAATTTCAATGTATCGTATTTATAAAACCGTCATCACTGGTTACGTTTCCTGTTATTTATTTTTTTTTTCGTTTTCTAAAGTAAGAATAACATTCACTAAATATTTTTCAATTATTTATGAAGGTAATAAAACTGTGACTTTTGTGGTTAACCGCAGTGTTAAATCCTAAATGATAATAGGATGTGAATTTTTTTTAAGTTTATTTTTTAAACATTTCTTTCTTATTGCGGTTTATTTTCTGAATTTCGATTTTCGTTAGAAAAATTTTCTTATTAAATTTCATTTGCTTGACTATTTTGTTTAATATTAAGAAATATCTATCGTGTGAAGCGTAGTGTAATATTCATAGAATTGTCATCTTTATTTTTCTGATTTTATTTTAACAATTTGTTTTGTATTTAATTAATCTTTATTTTTAATGTATTTTTGACTGTCAGATAATAATTATGTTATTTTATAAGCGATAGTTGAAGATACTTCTTATGTTATCAAACTTTTGAGTATGTTGCAAGTTCTATGTTGACTATTTTGAGGAAGTTACTGTTGAGGAAAAAAGTTCTTCAACACGAAGTTTTGTGCTTTTCTACTGAAACAGTATCCTACACCATTGATGCTGAATTTATTCATAACTCTTTCCGTACTCAAACACGCCTCTGATTAATATTTATTTGATTCTGTCTACCTTCAACTAGAAAATAAATAACTGTGGGAACCCAGTATTACCTAGTGTTCACTTCGACACATTTTAATTAACCGCAAATGAATAAAACATACTTGATATAGAAGAAAAATATTGCTAAAGGATGTCCGGTTGACCTTAATCGAGGCCGGTTTGAAGGACGTGCTAACTATAAACGCTAAATCTTTTTTAAATAATGTTTGTGTAATAGTAAACTTGTTTGTTGTTTTTTAAAACGACCATTGCGATAGAAATGGAGGTGGAAGGGGGGGGCGAGAAATAGAAATTGCTGTTCCTTTTCATGTTAAGTACTTTGATCATTTAGTTTAAGATATTATTTATGGTTTTAAACCAATTGAGATAATTGAAATCCTCAGTATCTCGGGTTCTCAATATCGTAAGAACTTTATAATGGAGATATATGTCATGTTTTGAAGATATAGCGCTTGGAATATCTGTATAATACGATTTTATTTTGTATTATTATTTGTCAAAAAGCTGTAAATGATGGAAAATAAATTTATTTTAATCCTTAAATGTTATTCTATAATGCTTGGTATTCGATGCTATAGATTGTTGTTAAATAATAGCCTAAATATGAAATTTCTTTACGTATCATTTTCACATTGCTTTATTTTGATTAAGATGCAACTATAGAGCTTTTTATTGTTATTAAATAATTTTCTGTATTTGATGATAATGATATCAAAAAAAAAAAAGTTGGAATTTTAATCTTACGGTTTCTTTTGTGGTTCAAAAATAAAATTATTTTCTTATTGTTTAGCAGATTAGAGATGTTCATGTATGAATAGAAATTTTCTCTGAAAAACAACAGATTTCAAACAGTATCTTTTTGTCGTCATATTATTAGATCAACAACTTTGGCAATTAGTTAATTTCTTTCCCTTGAAAATTTTTGAAAAAAGTTTGGGATATTATTAGATTTAATCTAGTGTTTAATTTAATTGAACATTTAATCATACATAAGTATATTCAAATGGTTAAATTAAAAGTGACTGCTTATATTTCGTTCAAACTGTATAAAAATGTCTTGCTGACCTTTTGCTTTAAATTTCCTATAATCCTATATCTTACTGCTTTCAGAATATTCTTCAAATTTAATTGATTTGTATTTGTGAATATCCAGCTGTATTATTTTGTCTTTCTTTTCAGAACCATATTAAGTGGTTCATGAAGTTTGAACTGTATTAGTAGATGGAGTTTGAATGTAGAGAGCACATATTAAACATATACTTTCATTTAATATGCTGGGTCGTTCATTGAATAGCATTTATTTTATCAATAATATGTTTAAGTTATCTTGACCCTTTTTCTTTTTATCATCAGAATTTATTTTGTAGGAATGTTATAGAAGTTTTGATAAAAGTACATTAATCCAAAATTATGTTCTGCTACTATAAAATATTCAATTGCGATTAGATAATGAAGTGCAATTTCGAAATAATAAAATTCGCTTGCTTGAATTTGATGATTGCACTGAGAAATATTGTTTACTTTGCGTAACTAGTCGAGCTATTTTAATTATAGGTGTATGCGCATTGTTTAATTTTGTTAGGAATATTTTATGATCCCCGCCTCTATTGTTTTAATGATACGAAGCGTGCGAGAGCGATTAAAAATTAATGTTTTGTGTTCGTTCTGCAGTTGCTGATAGCGCGGTCGTCAACTCCGTTCAGTCATGCATAACGGCTGATGGAAGGTCATGGCCAAACGTTCGTCTGTGAAACAGATAGTACCTAAGGGGAGGTGTCTTTTCTAGTTTAGGGCGTCACTCTCTTTTTTTCAGTTGAGAATCTCGAGTTCGAAAGCAATTTAAAATACCTTATCTCATTTTTTTAACAAATTTTTTTTCAGCTTGGAATTTCTTTTTCTTTTTTTCCCCCCTTCTTTTTTACTGTAGTAGATTAATAAACTTTTCAAATAATGGAGAGTTCAATTCTATCAGCTTAATGATTTTTTATAGCTATGTTTTTTTAATTATTATTTTTTGTTTACATAAATCTTAATGTCCCTACTTTTCGTAACTAGTGAGTCATTTTGTCGATATACAAGCCGAGTTATATATATGATGGGACTAACTTGGAGATGCATGAAAATGCATTTATAGCAAATGCAATTATCTAATTTTGTTATACAAGTTAAATGTGTGCTTGAAAGTTTTCTTGTTCACTATCTTTTTGTTTTTTTATTGTGCTTTGTTAAATTTTCTATAGGGTTTGTTCTCTCTTTCTCTGTCATACATACATTATTTAAGATGCAATTAAAACCAATACATCCAAATATAATAAGATACAATTACAAAGTAGAACCTTCAATGACTTATGAGATGTGGACAATATAAATGCAAAGCTAATAAAAAAGTTTTGATATAAAAGAATATAAGTATTGATATAAATCTAAATAACAATTATTTTATAATTATAATTTCGATTTTATATCCCTTTTATGCAAATTTATTTCTAATAATGGAGTGCATCTTATTAAGGAATACATTAAATTTTTTTTTTTTTTTTTTTAAGTTTAGTGATACAACGCAGGTTGATTAATACGCCGCTTAAATCTGATGTCCTAGTTGCTTTGAAGAAAGATACATTGAATTCGGGCCTCGTTATCGCTCAATTAAAATGGAACATTAATAAATGTTTTAATAATACCCTTCGAAAATGGCCGCATGGAATTTTTTGCCTTGTCTTCTATAAGTTCATCACAAATATGGCTTTAAAAATCCTCTCTGAAGGCATTTATTCCCAAAATGAACAGTACTGATTTATAGAATTAGTAACCCGTGCATTGAATTCATTCATGATATCCGAAAATGTAAAACTTCAAATCAGTGCTTATCACATTGAGGGGAAAAACTTCTTGTTGATTTTCTTCAGAACAATTAATTTAGATTTTTTTAATCATATTTTTGTATATGTAATTCTTAATAATTAGTTTTTGTCTTTTTGTATATAAAGGGAAAAAGAAAAAAGGTTGAAATTTATCTCGGAAAATGTGAATCGGGAATACGGAAATTAGTTTTTATTGTGAATAATTTTCCTGGATTTTTGGCAGAGGAAAATTCCCACATATTTTCGACTCAGAAATTATCTTTAAATAATTTATGAGTCGAAAATATGTAGGTCTTAAAAAAGGGAAAAATTATAAGTAACCCATTATTTTATAATTGTGTTTTTGATTGTAGAAATGCAAACTTATAATGATAATGTTAATTGAATTTTTATACATGATTGATAATGCCAATTATCGCAGTATAAAGGAATGAATTCAATGCACCGGTTACATTGTTAATAACCCTTTAGAGCCACTGTTTTAAGGTTTATGTACCCAAGGGATCACTGGGGAATTCGCTGTATTGACAAGACTTATTAGTAAGTCGAGAATAAATTAATTAAACTTGAGAAAATTCCCGTGTAGATATTCATCAATCTTGCTTTTCTTGGGTAAATGTTAATTACTTCTCTCCTTAATTACAATTGTTTTAAACTATAGCTAAATTTAATGATAAGACTATACGAGAAAATGATCTTTGTGTTGTAACCGCATTATAGGATCTATAAATAAATATCAAGTTACAACCATTTTAATTATTTTCTTTCTTCATTTCACTTGTATTAAAGGAAATTATGGTTTTATTTTTAATGCAACCCTCCTTAATAATTTGAATTAAATAGACTTAAGTTATATATAAATAGATAGATATTAATAAACACCGCGAATATTTTATTAAAGATTTAGAAAAAGTTTAAATTGATGCATTAAAAATTGTCGTAAATTTCTTTTTCTTTCTTTGTTGGTGTTGGTGAAGCATTCAAGATTCCTAAGTATAGCGTCATGATATTACGGTATTTAATACCTATAAATGTTAGAAGCCAAATAAAGAAGACTGGGCAACTTGAAGAATTTACTCGTTTAATTTTTTTTTAAGAAAATGGTGTCACTTTTAAAAAAAAATTATTATTATTATTATTTTCGTATGGAGTTATGCAGTTAAAGCAATGTGAAAAACAACGCATGATAATGTTTTTGCATACTTTTTGAATGCAATGTGTTGACAAATATATGTTAAAAATTATATTAAAATAATTTTTTAACCTAATATAATTAAAGAGTATAAAAGTTTTAAGTTATTGATTACTATATACGAATTCTTGAACATGTGCAAATTTTGTTTTTATTATTATTTTGCTGCCTTCTTTCAGATTGATAATAGTAACTAAGAATACATTTGTGGAGTAGTTTTATACTTAGTGTGCTAGTCGAATGAACGCAGTTAATGCATGATTTTCCCCTTGTCTTTGCTCATGTTTTTCTTTTCTTTTTGTCTTCATGTTTGACGGAATAAAGCCAATAAATATCTTTTTAAAATAAAATCTTGAATGTTCTTGTATTCCAAGATAAGTAGGTATTTGACTTAAACTTGAATTAACATCGAAATTACACATCAATTTATATTTATTAATTAATGTTTTTTTATGCTGTTAACACAAGTTAATATATATTCTGCAAATATAATTAAAAAATCAGATATATATATATATATATATATATACCTTTGAGTCGGTCCGAATTTCATTTGCAACGCAAGTTGCTTTTTGATAGTAATTGGAGATTTTATAAATTGCAGTTTTTATCCCAATACTTAATTCATAACTCGTTCAATTTTTTTTTATTACTTGTAGATGCCTAGAAAACTGTTATCTATCAATGAAAATAAAAAATGAGTTAAATATACATTCTAAAGTAGTTAATAAAAAATTATTTATAGCATCATTCATAAAGCAAAAATAATCATAAATAATCTGCAGCAATATCACCCAAATGTAAAATCTATATAACAATATTGTATGCTCAATATAAAATCAGTTAATAAAATGAAGGAAAAATAGAATAATGATATTATTTTGATTAATTTAACGTCATTATGATTGAAAAAAATTTTTAAGTTATGACATTCAGAATGTTGAACGGGAAATATAAATATTATTTTTGTCTATCAAATTGCTTTGCGTTTTATTTTCCGTAATTTTTTCTTTTTAAATTGAACTAAAATAGCTTGAAGTCATGCAATTGATATCTATAGAAAAAAAAAGTATATGAACTGGTATTTTTCGGGCTCTAATCTATTAACAGGTGTAGCGTGGGATATTCAATTAACACGTCTGGTTTATATGCCGCTTTAACATCATTGATAGGATGGGACATGCGACAGTGGAAGTAATAAAATGTGTGCTTCAGAAATCAGCGTGGAAGAACTTATATATTATACGATGCCTTGAAATGTAATAACGGAGGAATTGAATTACCAATTTTTAATCATTTATCGCAACGTTTTTCATTCTGTTACTTAGCTTTAAAAGAAATATGCTGATGAATTGCTGATTATTTATTCTGGTAACAATTATTGGAAATTAAATCTTTTTTTTTTACCCTAAATTTTTAAGCTGTTAAACTCCAATAAATAACCTATTTAGTTATCCTTGAACTTCGAGTAAATAATCTGCAAAATGTGTTTAAAAAAAAAAAAAAAAAAAAAATTGATTTACTGTCTTAAGAAAGATGTGGATTGAGACAATATTCGATTACTAATTGTTCTGAGAGGGGCCTAATGGCTGAGTGACTACTGCTCTGGCGCTCGGTGCCATAAGTTTCGGGTTCTAGTTTCGGTGGTGCCATGTTTGTTTATGGTGGTTAGGAATCCACTTTAAACCGTAAATGAGTAATGTCGGTGCAGCCCTTGCTTTATGGTATAAAGATAACTGTCTATGTATTGCCAGCTGCATAAAAAAAACCAAAAAAACTTTAAACCGGAGGTTCCTGTCCAATATGACTGTTGGGTGTAGGGCTGACAACTCTACCCCGTAAAAGGAAGACATCTGTTTCGCAATCTGCCAGTAGGCTGACGGCCATGGTCCAACATGGAGGAGTTAATTATTCTGAGAATCGGTATTCTGGGAATTAGACCTTTTCTTCTTTTCTCTCATTTCATTTTAAAAAAGAAAAGCGTCTGGAATTCTGTTGTAAAGTTTTTCTTTTCTGATTTATTTGCTGAATATTGCTATAGAGAATTATAGATACTTACGTCTCAATTTATTTTTGTTGGAAATACTCTGAATTTGATTTTTATTTTCCTTCTTATTTTGGTATATAAGTAAAATTTGTACATTTACATTAGAATCCATTTGTACCATCAGATTTTTGTTTTTAACAAAAACTCTTTTTACTTTTACTATTTCACTCAAAATATGTAGTATATTTTATCTTAATATGATCGAAATATATCACTTCGTTGAGGTTTCTTTTTTTGCAATTTGTTGAAGAGTTTCATCGATTGCTGGAAAATTCACTACAGTAATACCTAAAAATGCCCACGACTCTTTTATCTCTCACTTTTTTTCCCCATAATCGAATTTCACCCCATTCGCGCAAATCGTTTAGTCTTTTCGGCCGTTTTATAACGTGCACTTGCAGCTGTGGGCTGCATTAGCTGTCTTTAATCTGTCGGGTACACTTCTTTTTATGCTTCTCGAAGTGTTGACAGACGCGTCGCTCTGGCGCCTAGAAAAAGGGACGTCCTTTCTAGCCTAGTGTTCACATTCCCTAGTGGTTGGTATTTATTTTGATGAAGGCATTGGTAAAAACATTTTTTTCAAGGCCTAAAAACATGATGCCATTTTATCGAGTATTCTACCATTTCCAGCTTACATTTTAATGAGGGTTAATTTCTTTTGTTAATTAGCCGTATAACATTCTACTCGTTTAATTTTTTTACAATTTAAGAAAAGCTAGATTATATATTTTGAAATCACGTTAATATATAAAGAAAACAGTTAATTAGAAATGCACGCATTGAGGTGTAGTTGTAAAAGTTTATTTTTTATTTCGGATAGTAAGACAAGAATACAAAACTTAAAACAAAGAACGTGACAAAAATAACGAAACAGGACCCACAGCAATTAGATGCCAATATACAGATTAATACAATATTAGGATAATGGCAATTGAAATTTAAATAAGAGTTAATCAAAGTCATGCCGTCTCAGAATTATTACATAGTCCCCTACAACGATGAAGCTCTGTTCACAATTATTCTAAAAGTTGATTTTGCTTATCTGTTTATCCACTCACATTCATTTTTCAGGTGACTGTTTTTAAAATAAATCAAATTACTTTGCAAATTGTATCCATTCATATTCTGTTTTAAATGATCACAAGATGTATATTCAGTTAAATTTAAATGATTTTATTCATAAATAAAATTTATGAATTAATCATTAATCCCTTTATCACTTAATGGTTAATGGAAATTTCTGGTTTGGAAAAGATAACTCATATAAGATACTATAATTCAGATATAGTATAATTAAGATACTCCTAACTCATTTTGTATTTTTAAAATTTTATTGTTAAAGTCCATATAATTGTATGTGGGCTTATTATGGTAAAATTCAATTCAGATGAAAATTTATTATTTGAGTTAAGTAATTTAAATTAAGTTCACTGTACATATTTACTCTGAAATTGAAAGCATATAATTTTAAGTAAGATTTGCATAGGGTAGTATTCCTGGTATAATAAATATTTTATTAGGCGTTGAGGTTTTTTTATAGCCTTTTGAGACCAGGAGAACTATATCCCCATGAATCTAGCTTAGTTTTACAAAATTCGTGGTTCGGATATCTTATTTGCGGGAATGTTCCTAGTGATTTAAATGATGATATTCATTGTGGATTAATTAGAGACAATTTTGAGCAGTTAAACAAAACTGTTAAATTCTTTTGGGAAATAGAAACGGACATTCCTCCTAATAACGAAACCCTGATATGTGAAGAACATTGTAAGAATAATTTTTATAAAGATAAAGAAGGGAAATATGTGGTTAAAAATCCGCTTAAAAAAGATCCTAAGTGTTTGTGAAAATCCAGAGATATTGCATTAAAAAAGTTAGATTCTTTATGGAGACGATTAATAAAAGATCCTGACTACTTATTGTTATATAAAGATTTTTTATGTGAATATGAAGAAATGGGTTACATAAATGAAATTAAAGAAAGTGAGGAAACTGAGGGTACTTATTATATACCTCACTCACTTACTATATACCCGACAAATTTAAATCAAATCGTCGTGTCGTGTGTGATCTGCGAGAGGGAATTAGTATGGCCGCGAGTGGCTATGGTTATTAATTGCAGTGTAATAATAAAGTTGTTTGTTTTATTGCATTGTGAGTGATTGTGAAGAGTGAACCCCAAATATACTATACAGTCCAGTGAGGAATACTATAGTGCAGGGTCATGTAGAATATGCGAAAGGTATAAAAACCAAATTAAAATTATGAAATTAAGTTTTATGTATATATAGTCTACCCATAAATAATGTAAAAATATCCTTTTTCTAACATGGTAATACAAATACTTCTGAAATGGAAGGAAAAAAAAAATAGTTAAGAATTTACAAAATATCAATCCTACACATTCATGATTTATCAGAAAATAAAAAAAGAAAAGTAAACTTATTATGCAAGATGAAAAACAATTGTAATTTATATGTAATGATGGATTAATAAGAATGAATGCAATAATTTTGGGTACTAAATTGCCTTGTGTAATAAAAAAGTAATTTTGGTTTGTAATGGAAAGATGAACAATCACTTCTTTGTGTTATGTTGCATTTTGCTTGAATGGATCTACAGTTAAAATTTGTTACGATTACCATTCATCTGACAAAGCTTTTGTTTCTTTGTCAGTCTGTGTTATTTCCTGGGAGCAGAGAATTAAGACTCATTGGCTTCATTTGCATTGATTATATGCTGAATTTGATTTTTTTAAAACTATTTTATGCATTATTATTGTCCAACTTTAATCGTTAAGCACTTTAGATTATTAACTATTTCATTCAGTGATTTAATAGATTTTTCTGTTAGGCTATTATTGGATGGTAGATAATTATTTTATTTTTGGGTGGATACGGTATCCATGTATATGTAACTTTTTTTGTTAGTTTATTCCAAGAAAATACATAGATAATAAAGAAGATGCCATTTGTTTTTTGAATACTAATAACTTTTGGGCATTTAAAGGAACATTTGATATACGACCTTTTCATTCATAATTGTTCGTCCTATGTAAAAACAGAATTGTTATCGGCCCATTGATACGTAGGCTTTCTTAATTACTGCCAAAGACAAATATGTGCATTTAATCTTAAGCTAGTATTAAACATGTTTTTTTACTTTGAATTGTTTTAATATTCTGAACGTATTACTTTTGAAAGATAAGCTAATGTTTCATTTCATTAATAGATGAACTTATTTATTGAGTATATAATCAGGCGTTGATATTCTTTTTGAAAATAGCTGTTATTTATATTGATATTATTGTAGAATTTTTGTTGTTGTTGTTGACTGTCATTTTGTATTCTAATTCGTGTAGTATTAAAAAAAAAAAAAAAAAAAACTTACGTTTTTTTGCGTGGGATTTTCTAAAGTTCAATTTATTTTCATTTGAAAGATGTTTTAAATGGTATGATGGTAAATGAAGTATATGTAAAATGAAATTAAGTATAATATATTATATTAAAAATAATAGTTCAGATGCATATTATGTTATTTAATTACTTAACATTACAGTTGTATTTAGTTTTCTAAAATTTTCTGAAATTTTTATGAATGATATTTGAGTTCTAGATCAATCTCAAAGTTTTTAATTTGATTAAAGAAGTCCACCTAAAAGCCATTTTGTTTACCCCCCTTTTTTTTTTTTTTTTTTTTTAAGATTTAACTGTTATTGTACTGTTAAAAAATTACGAATTGCATAGTTTTACAATTTAATTTAAATGGCATAATGCTATAAGCATTTAATTTTATTGATTTTTCTTACGTTACTTATTGTTTATTAGTGGAATTACTACACACGGTTATAAACCATCAACTCAATGTTTTATATCTAAAATTCATAAAACATCGTATAACGGAAAACTGAGCTTCTGCAATATATAATTGCACATTTCTCGTTCAATTTTAATAGATAATGGTGCAATTTTTCTTTAAATGAAAATAGCAGTTTTTTAAATGTCTCCAATACGGAAGACTTAATATACTTAAAAAATAAATACAAATAAAACCAGAATAAACAATTACAATCTCAAATTTTCATTATTATAAATAGCTTGTTAAATCACAGCAGGTTTCTCATGTATACATGCATACATTTTAGTCCCTGTTTAATTGAAGAAATTTCCTCATTCGTTACGCTAATTTTTCTTCTTCTTTCTCAACGTAGGATGTGATATTGAACGACAGTTTCTCCTGTAATAAATTATTCTGCTCAGTTGTGGGCTCGTCTTAATTTTATTTCTTTCTTTACTTTTAATGAATATTACGGGTGTCATTACTTTCATTGGTGTGATAGACGATACACAGATTAATGGCCGGCATTTCCACACTCCTTAGTGAGATGACGTAATAACTCTTTCCCCTCTCACAACTTAACGCGAATTGGATCTCTTTAATTAGAAGCAATCAAGTAGAGATGGAAGTCTTAAGGTGGATTTTCTGCCAACGAGATTCATATTTGTCGCGATTTCTCAACACAAGTTTATCACATGTTTAGAATTTAAAATGGATAAGAAGAGTATTCAAATGAATAATTATTTTATTTATTTGATTTTTATTAGTTGTAAGTTCTTATTTTCAAGAGAAAGTTTGTTTCCTTTCGACATGGTGAATTAAAGGGTTTGGTGAATATGACATATTATTTGATTTAGAAATGTAAATCATGTTGTGAGGAGATATTTGTTTTTTAGATATGGTTGGTATATTCGGAAATTTCAAAGGATAAAGTACTTCGAAGTTGTTGCTAAATGATATGTGTTGCGAAATTGTAAAAGTTAATTTCCGTGTTCTAACGTTATTCATTTTATATAAAAGAGGAATTGTTACATGTAGAGTGAATATTCCTGTTAATGACCTAAATCAGTGATTCTTGTATTTCTAAATCAGTGGTTCTTGTATTTCTAAATCAGTGATTCTTATATTTCTAAATCAGTGGTTCTTGTATTTCTAAATCAGTGGTCAGATTCTAAATCAGTGATTCTTGTATTTTTCTCAAACAAAGAGGAATTGTTACATGTAGAGTGATTATTCCTGTTAATAACCTAAATCAACGATTCTTGTATTTTTCTGAAAGAAAGAGGAATTGTTACATGTAGAGTGAATATTCCTGTTAATGTCCCAAATCAGTGATTCTTTTATTTAGTGCCCTAAAGATAATTTTAAAGAATAGATTAAACGCCTAAGATAATTTAACTTGTGTCTCTTTTATATAGCATTAAGTCACACATCTTGCAGAGATAAAAGTTTTATTTGTGATAATTTTCTTAAATGAAAATATTTTTATTTATTTTATTTCTAATTAAAAATTAACTTTAAGGGATCAGAAGTAGTTTTATATTTCATTATTCATTTAAAATTGTAAATTAAGTTTTTAAAATAGGAAGTATGAAAACTCCTTCCATAAATCTTGTATTGCATCTATTTCAAAAAAGGAAATTTATTTTAATTTTTCTTAATGTAGTATTTTTCATTTTCACACCATTGTCAATTATTATTCTTTCTTTTTACTACAAAATATTAGATTTATGTACAGCAATCCCATTTTTTTTTTTAACCATTCTAAGATAATTGGTTGGCTCTGTAAGGGGACGTAGCCCATTGCTTCAAGAAAGGCTGATGTAGATATTTGTATTACGAGACTTGAATTATCTTCCACTACATATGGAATTGATGGTAATCTTCAAGTTGTGAATGGTTTCTTTACAGCAATTTTGCTTCCTAATTTCTTTTGGACAATGCTGTTTAATCATGAGCATGCAATATGTTTACTTTGTGGATATTACTTAACACTGTTTATCATCAGGAGTAAGCTTGATATGTGTTGATAAGCTAAAAAATGGGTTTTATCGCTTGGAGTGAGGAAAACCAAACAGGTTGAAAGATGTAATGAATTTTTCTGGCTTTTATCATTATTTATTTTTTCAATTTTTCATCACATTTATAACCTTGTAACCTTTGTGCCAAATCTATTTGAAAATAATAATAATAAGAGCGTTAAATTTTTGGTGTTAGGCAATACAAGGATGTATGGAATAATAATGTTCGTGAAATTTTCAAAAAATAAATAAAAAAAATAAAATAAATAAATAATTTTGTTTTTGTATGCAGATTTAATTATTTTCTTGATTCGGAAGGAACTTACACTAGTGTAAAATGAATTATGTGAAAAGTCGATATAGGATTTCTAGCTGTGATTTATTACCAAAGATAGACTATTGGAAATCCTTACGAATATTTTTTTGTGCATAATATTGTTGACACGAATTGTGTGGTTTTCATCTTGACTGATTGACTGACATTGAATAACTTAAATTTGTGAAGAAAATAATACATGATTCTATGGTCCATTTCATATGCTGTTAGTAAACTATTTTGAGTAACAAACGTAGGAAAATTATTTGTTAAATTTATTTAAAAATTAGGTTATATTTAATTTTGGATTTTTTTATAAATTCTATCTTACTTAAGTTTTTAATCTATGTACAATAATTTTTTTCTCTCTGAAAAATTCTGCTTATATAATTTTTGAGATTCATTATACTTAAAAGGATAGGTTAGCTCGAAATTATTTTGCAGAGTGATTTTATTACTTATTATTCAATTATTACTTTTGAACTGTGATATTTAATTATACGTTTGTAGCGAGAAAATGAATGAAAAATAAAAATAATTTTTTTTTTAATAATGATAGTAGCGAAGTGAGCATCCCATCCAATGACGAAAGTGATTGTTTACTTAATTTCACCGTTACATTTAATAGGTTTTTTTTTTTTATTATAGCGTAGGTTTTCCGAAAATCCTATGTTCTCAACACTGTGAGATGAGAAATCTCAGAGACGATATTTTCTTAAATCCAACCCAACTAATTTTTGTCTTGGCCATGTGTGTTGTGAAATTACCACAATGAAACATTTCAGCTGCCTTTTTAGATTCGAAACGAAACGGAAGTTAAAAAGAGATTTTGGCACGTAATCTATCAAAACGAAGGGAATTATTGGCAAACATGGACCCAAGCACTTGATGCATGGCAAACAGAATTTCCTGCACTTTTGTTTGCCCTTCGTAAGTGTGAGGTAACAAATAGAAAGGCTTGACGGATCGTCCTGTTTGCCATGAGAGTGATGAGGATTGCTTGAAAGCTTGATGCCCTCGCATTCTGGTGTTGTAAAAAAATAATTATCAAATATTTGCACTATAAGCCCATGTAAAGCAATTTCTCCAAGGAGAAAATTAGATAACAATTTTCACTTAGTGGGGTTAGTTAGAAATACCTCTGTTTTCATTTAATTTTAGTGTATAAGAAGATTTCTCGAATATTATGAAAGAATATTTCATATAAGAAAAGTGCAGAGGCGTGTGGTTTAATTTCTGAAATGATGCTAAAAATAGCTTGATATGACTTTTACGTTTTTGATGGAATAATTTTTTTTATACTTATATTTGTGCCTACCATTAAAATTAACTCTATATTGACTGTTAAAAAAAATTACGTAAGTTTAAATTAATTGCTGAAGATGGCATTAATAATATTATATTTTGATAGAATTAAATAAAGGTATAATTTTTAAGTCTTATCTAATAAAGAAAATCGAAAATGTACGATAAAAATTGTTTTTTAAAAATTAATTATAAATGTTAACAATATTTTGTGTTTCTAAATAATTAATATCTAAGGGTAAAAATCTCTATCAATAACTTTAATTAAATTTTAGTATTTTAAGCACTTGTCTGTGTTTCAAATGCAGTTTAAAGCGTTATTAAATTTTGATTAATTTTTATCGTAATTTAAATGGTATTTTGTCAATTTGTTGTTAATGTCATCAAAATATATAATTTTTTTTCTCGAGTAAATGTTTTTCCATCAATGATAAGGACTGTAATAAGTTAATTCTATTTTAAAATTAAATAATTTCACCCAAATTAATTCTATGACATCTAATACAAGGTGTTTGAACAATATCGCATAAACTGTGCAAGGCGAGAATCTTCACTTGGAGTACATAAAATTTGATTTAGGAACCATACCTGTACGATACATAGTTTTCGAGAAAAATACGAAAGAAAAGGTATGACGTCACACCCGGTGAATGGAAAATTAATTTTAATTAAAATAGAAACAGCGATATTTCAATATGACATGATATTTACATAGAAAAGTACACAATATGACTATTATTCATATTAACGCATGGATGCGCGCACCATACTATTAACTGTACAAGATCCAACTGTGTTGTGCCCACAAAAGTGAGAGCCGCATGTAGACGAGTATTTCAGTAAAGTTTAAGTTTTTTATTTACGAGCCTTTTGTAATAACTAGGATTCGATTGACCAATTTCATCAAATGTCTCTCAGATGAGGTAAAAGTCCAAATGAATTAGATTTGATAATCATGGCTACAACACAGCTAGAGCTTGTCATAAAATCTGCCGATGACGTTGGCATGACAGCGGGATGTATATTTCTTCACAGTTTGTAATGTATTGCCACTACATTGATGGTAAATAAAGTACATATCGCAATATTCACAAACGGGATAACTCTTTTTGCAAAGATTGCCGATAATTAGTTTCAAGTAACGCGACATCATTATGATAGCTTTTCATTTGCATAATAGCACCTATCTCCCATTTCTCTTAAAAACTGTTCTCTCAAGCATAGGGGCACAATTTTTATTTCATTTCATTTTCCCCCTAAATCTTTTTGTTTTTCCATACGTTCTGCAGTTTCATAAGATTTCAATATGGGTTATTTACCTCGCATCGGAGGTGACACCATCTTTTCATGCCGTACTATTCTCGAAACCTGTATCATAGTTTTATGTATTGAGAGAGTATCGTAGTATTATGTTTTATGTACTGCTCTGCACAGTTTATGCGGTATTGCTCGAATGCTTTGAATTTTCTGGTTTTATTAACAATTAGAATTAACTCTAAATATTTTATATAAATTTAACATTTTATTATAATTATTTTAAAGAAAAAGAATAGCATCTTACAAAACTTATTTAAGTTGCATATTTATCAAATTCATTAATGTATTTTTGTTCTGCCAGAAAATTAAAAAAAAAAAAAAAAAATGTACTTTTTAACTATAATTTAATTAAAAAAGAAAGAATAACCCTTATTGTATTATATTAAGCTTATGAGAAAGAGAATGTCTGTTCAGATTTTCTTTCTTTAGTACGAAATTGCTGGAAAGAATTGAAAACCTATCCAACTTAATGCCTTCTAAAGTAGTTGCAGAGTTTTCATGAATGCTATGGTGAACCAAAATTGGATTTTCTTTCTGTAGAAACGGTAGAAGTTCTGCTTGATTTCATTAATGGTGAGACAGCATCAGTCTAAAGAAACTGAATTGTAAATCAATCTTTATCCTTCCTCTCCTTTCCTTCAGTATTGTATATGTATATATATATTGGTCTCTAGACTCGGGTAAAACCAGTTGCCTTTCTTTCATCTATTTTTCACATCCCTGTTGCATTCATTTCCATCTACTTCTCTTTTGTTCTCAGTTTATTTTCTCCTTGTATTTCTTTTCTGAAATTGCATTTATATTGTCTTCTTAATTGTATCCTAATATAAAACGGTGAGCTTCAAGGTAAGAATTCCAATTGTAATAAAAGATAGAAAGGTTATTCAATCTCATTTTTTTAGCAGTGGTGCATTTCTTCTAAAAAAGTGCAAAAAAATAATAAATAATAAATAAATCTCATTATATTTCATCGCTAAGTTTGGAGGTATATTTTAGTTAAACATTAAATAAAGCTGAAAAATCAAGATATTTATATGTTTATGCGTAAATTTTGCTTATGTTTTCAATTATAAATATCGATGTGCACGCGTTGGCTGTGTAAAAATAGACTGAAACACCCAGAGCTATGACACTTGTTATAAAAAATACTTTGATTTTTTCAATAATACCTTAAAGCGAGTTTTATTTTTTTTTAAATATTTAACTTTTAAACAAAATTTTGCATTGTTTTTCAATATTTTTTGTTTGATAAATGTATAAATCTCATTAATACTTTATAAAACTATTTTCGAATGCAGTAAGTTTTATCGCTGATTTTTGTTAGATTTCCGTATTATATTTGTTTTCAGTGCAGTTTTTAAAAAACATTCCTGTATTATCGACTTAAATGCCCATCATTTTAAAATTATCTTAACCAGATTTACTTAACTTCGAAAAGTTCGGAAATCTTAATGTTATTCTCCCACATTATTTTGGTTACTTGTAAAAGGAATATAAATTGAGCTATTTTTAAGATTAAAAAAAATTAATGCATAAAATGTATTTGATTCTACTTTTTCAAATAATTGTCAGAAAAAAACAAACGTGAAAATGAAACCCAGCTACAAAAGTATAAGTGCAATGCATACTCATTACTGTAATTATATTCCTCTATATTTTATTTTACTTATATTGTTCACATTTTTAATTGCAACACTCTATTATTATTATAATTATAATATTAACTCAATAGGTATTTTTGTTATTTATTTATTACTTTACCTTCAAAATAGCACAGCTGTTAACAAGCTCATAACAATTGTCACCCAATGCCCGCTTTAGAGCGGGGTCGTACTGCACTTATTGTTATTAACAGCATATTATAAGTAGAACTGAACATTTTTTTAGTTATTAGGCATGTATTCAAGACCTTATATGTCAGAAGTACTTCTCAGTTTCAGCTTCACGTGTGCCTAAAACAGTTGTAGGCTACATTTTCTACGACAGTTGTGTCTTTTAAGTATTCTGCTGGGGGAGGGGTGGATATCGTTTATATTTTTAATGCATTTTTTTTAATAAGTATGATTTTGAAAACAGTGTAATGCTAAATTGGAAAGATAAGTTTTCTTCTGTTCTTGAAAAGAAATGAAATGAGTCTGTTTTTATTATATATGTTTTAGATGATTAAAAAAAAAAATGTTTAGCACAGGAATTTTGTTAAATAACAACAACTTTGCTTTTGATTATCTATCATACCACTCATATTTGCGTGCAATTTGAATAAATTCATAATTCTTTTTTAAACTTTCCAAGATAAATAATTGATAAGTCTTTTAAATCTTCATGCTTCCATCATAGGCATTGTTTACAGATTTTATTATCTTGCTCTGGTTTTTTATCAGTGTAAAATGACATTATATACATTTTCTCACATTTGGTATATTGAGTTCGATGCCCTTTTAATGGCCAAGGGATGGCAGTATGGAATGGAGAGTAGGATGTATTTGCCAGGCTGCTTTCATGCTATCGCGTCTTTTAATCTAACTTCAGAGCTCACGATTTCGCTCATGTCTGACCTGCAAGTTAAACTGATGTCTAAGTAACTATTCTTTTTAAATGTTAGGAACTATGCATGCATTTTGTATGGGTAGTATTTCGAAGATGTTTTTGTGAACCTCGCACTTGATTGCTGTTCTAAACTTTTTATTTCCATGTGAATATATTTTTTGTTATGAAATGAAGATTGTAAAAAAGGTATGAAAGATGTTGGTTTGCTTGAGAACGAAAATTCCATATGGTGTTCGTTCTCTAATGTCTATTAATAATTTTTGTAAAAGTCGGTTTCCACTGGGAATTACATCTACCGTTGCAAAACACCTGCCAATTAAATGCTTGATCACTTCCCCTTCAGGCTTCTGATTGACTGTCGTTCTATTAAGTGGGATTTTAATCCGGTGGAAACTCGCATTTAATATTTAAAAATTCTTATTCACATAGTTTCATTAATTATATTTTTCGAATTTAAAACCAAAATTGCGAGGAAGTAGCTGTCAGTGACTGTAAAATATGCATATTTTTAAACTCTAGGCATTTTTTATTTAATTTTGTTTTTAAAGTTTTCTTTTTAATGTTCTAATTCTTTATTCATCTAATAAGTAATCTATATATGTTTTTCTAGTACTCTATTTTTTTTTAAATTTAAAATTTTTTTATATTAATGAATTATATTTATTTTTCCAAATTTGTTGGTTTATAAAAACTTCTATGATTTTTATTAGTTTAATTAGTATATACTTTTATATATGTTGTGTAAGTAATTTTATTTTTTTCTTGAATAAGTGTTAAATGTAAATGTCGAACAAAGTTTCTTTTAGTTATTTAGTTAATTAAAATTGTTAGTTAACATAAAAGGAGACCGAACGTATTATAAGTTAGAAAAACACAATATTATTGCATGGCAACAAAGATTATTAATTCTCTTTTTTTGTGTGTGTTGAATTCTGGATGAATAAATTTTGAAGATGTAAATAAAAAGATGGTATTAACATTTTAGATCATATCAATTAATATATTATGCTAATATTTAATGTAATACTGAATACCATGACTTATGTTATAATATCTAAATTTCTTAAAAACGTGTTGTTGAATCAAAATTGCTAGTTTTCTAATAATTTTTACCAGAAAATATGGAAAAAATATCATGTAGACGATGGTTCCCTTATATTGGGGAAGAAATATATTTTTAATTCTGAGTTAAAAGTAAAGTAATGACATACATAAAATATTTTTAAAGGTTTATCCAGTGGCGTAACTATACCATCTGAGGCTGTCGCAAATTTTTCGAATTTGGTCTCCTCAATGCATAGTATCATCATTGTATTTTGTTTTTAGTAAAGACTATCTAAAATACGTATTATTTTTGGTTGATACTATCAATTTTTAATTTAAAGGTGGTATTGAATTAAAATAACCGGTTTTATCACTATTTCCACATTTAATTAATTAACTTTACGACTGATCGCGGATCCGATGAAATAAAAAGTAAAATAATAGTGCCGCATGGAGAATCCGCGAAACAAGGGACTTCTCCGCTTTCTAAAAGTTCCTAACTTGCAAGCGGGGATTCCCACTTTTAATTTTGTAAGTACCTATTCAAACATTAGGGGAGTTTCCTAACAAGTGAATTTAAAAATGTCCAGTGGCATACGAGTGGCAGCAGAAATATCCAGTTTTTATTTTGTAAGTACCTATTTACGAACCAGAAATCGGGATTACCCGTGTATAACTATTTCTATTACTACCAGATGCGATATATTTTTCATACAAATGAATACATTCAAAATCTTGATACACATTAATAATTTTAGTTTATTTAAAATGGATTTGATTTATTGTAGGAAATGAAATTTTTGTGATATGATTGCCTGTTGATAAATAAAGAGTTAAATAGTATTATCTTATTATTTTTTAACGAGTTTGTATTTCTTAAACAAGTTTACATTCCTTTAATAGTATTAATCTTTCAGACTGAAATACTTAAAAATAATGTGTGTAATAATTGTGTGTATTTTTTATGTTGGGTTAGACTTTTGTCGAATGTTTTAGTTCATCACATTGCTAACCAAACGCTACAGAGACGCTTAATATCTTCGAAACTTTCTTATTATACACAAAATATTTATTTGTTATTTTGATCGTATTGTGATTGCGTTGATAAATTTGATACGTTGATCAATAAAGAATTAATTAGTATTATCTTGCGTTTTTTTAATTTTTTTTTAACGAATTTGCATTTTTTAAATAGTAGTAATCTTTCAGACTGAAATACTTAAAAATGTTTGTATTTTTTATGTTGGATTAGACTTTTGTCGAATGTTTTAAGTGTTCCCATGAATAATGTTTTTAAATTTTGTTCATCGCATTGCTAACCAAACGCCACTGAGATGGTCAATGCCTTCGAAAAACTCTTCTTTCTACTGCTGTGCTATCCCAATTCTCACATACACTCGCCTCGTCTGGCCCTATGCAGCTAAATCTAATTTAAAAACGCTTGAAACTTTACAAAATATCACTATCCGCCAAATTACCTCTACTAAATGGTCCATGCGCAATTCTGATATCTATAAATCTATTAACATTCCTTCCTTAAAAGATTTTCTTAAATACATCTGTATTAAATTTTTTGACAGGGCTTATTAATCATGAAAATACTGCAGTCTGGGAGATTGACTCTTATGTTCCCAATTATGATTTAAAACGACGGCACAAAATTTTAATTTAATTTCAAATTTAATTTTTAAATATTTTTCTTTTCTTTTATTTGTTTATGATTGTAAGTAAATTGTATTATATTTGTAAATATATTCTGGGCAATTTTCATTGTTTCAACTGTATTTATTCTGTCATATCAGAGATGGAGCCCCCAGGGAATAAATAGCTCCAAAAGAATACGTCAACCAATGTCTTCGGAACTTTCTTATTATACCCAAAATACTTATTTGCTATTTTGATCGTATTTTATTCTATTTCATATCAGATGATTTATCCAGTTAATACTGGAGTTTCACTCGTTTGACCACTTTACTGCCCCAGCGATTAAAAGGGTGTGTCGAAACATGCCTCTAATTGGGCATAATAGATCTTGTCCTTTGGGAAACGTTCATTATTGTTCATCATTGTTATTTTTGTTCTTTATTACTTCCATCATGATGACGAAATGATGCGAATTTTTATCGTTTAAGTACCACAGTCGTATCTAATTGTATCCATACCTGCGTGAATTAAATCTCTCTCATAATAACGATTTTCGTTTTTACATAGGAACTGCTCGTGTAAGATTTTCGAAAGGTTATCTGTCTGTAACATTTATAAGTTTAAAGCTGCATGTATCATCATCTTGGGAAGATTTGAGCTGCATGTATGTGGGAGAGGGAGCTATTATAAATGTGAAGTTCTTATCTTAAAGTCATTAGTTGTCAAGGAATTTTCGTTGTAAACTATACTGTATAATTATGTTGTTAAAAACTATATGATGTTGAGTAGGGTTTTTGCTATTAGAATTTGATTTATGTGGGCTAGACGTTTTATGGTGAAATATCGAACACATGTCTGTCTACAACTGATATAATTTCAATTTATTATTTTTTTCACGAGTGAAAATACCATTCCTTACTATATTTGACTGATTGGTGTGCTTTATCAAAAGCTCTGATCATGAGATGCTATAAATTTGATTTTCTGTGTTTTCCACTTTTTAGATATGTTAATTACATGCTGCCATAACTTTTAAGTAAATTAGGTAATGGAATAATGATGCAATTTTATTTCTGTTGGAAAAAATCTGAAACAATTTACGTAAAATTTACGACTTCTTAATATTAGGCATGAAAATAATCAATGAAATTGTAATTCCGAAGCACCGTTGGTTTTAAATCATCAGCAATTGGGAAGACATGAAACTTCAATTCGTATGCCTCTCTTTATTGGGACTTTGAAAGATGTTTATTGATCCAACAGAATGACGTATTTGACAAACTTAGTAAATAGGTTAATCAATCAAAGATATTTATTGCAAGTCCTTTTGTCGGGATCAATTTTTGAGTAGTTACTTTTGTATTGTAATTTTAAATTGTTATTAATTGTATTTTTATTGTTTTAAACTGACATTCAACACAATCTAGTTTTACTAATGATGGTATAAATTACAGGAGGTTACTGTAATAAATTGAGTAAGTTAAAAAAATTATAGTAATATAGTATTATAAATTAAAAATTATATTATTATAAATTAAAAATTATATTATTATAAATTAAAAATTATATTATTATAAATTAAAAATTATATTATTATAAATTATTTTCTTCATATCTCGCCACTTTAAAGGGACTTATACATTAGTTCTTATTCAAAAATTTTATTTTGTACATTTTTTTCTAAAGGTATTCCCATATATACTTGCATTTTCAAATCTTGAATAAGAATTTTTTTAAGTATTTTTTCTTTTTACTGACAGATAAAAATTTTCTGAGAAAGAGATCCAATTTATCAGTACTTACCTTTATACTTATATGAATCGCGGCATTTTAAAATCCATAAGAAATTTTCCAAGTGATATTTTGTTACCATAGTTACCATTCACAATTGTTTCTTAGGGTATTTATGACTTACGATTGTATAAGGATTTCCATCTTTTTATTCATTCCTAATGTAGGCTGAGAATTCGTTGAATATTTATGTGTGCTTGAAGCGTATTCTTACATGTTCTCAGCAATCGACGTAATATTAAATAAAAGCGAACGGCAAACATATATTTTATCTTGTTTAAGAGCATTCGTTATTTTTCTTACTAAATCTGGTTTATTCAAATATATCATTTTGAAACCATGTTTCGTTTCAAAGTTTCTGTAATAAGTCTCTTTTCTTAAAAGAACGAAGCATTATAAATCCATTTCATTTTATTATTTATTCTTTTATATTTTGGAGGAATTATTTGATAGGAATGTTTTAAACTCTATTTAAATATTTATTACTTTAGTAAAAACATTAGTTATCTTTAAACTGTAGTTATATTAAATTTGATGGAATTAAATGAAAGATATGTCTGCACAAGGTAGCCGCGAAACGAAATTTGACATTTTTTTACTCATAGAAATTTTCACTTTAAATGTTTTGTGACGGTTTAATTATCTGAATTTTATTATTATTATTGACTAAATTATACATTTCAAAATTATTCTGTTACGTGTTTAGGAGAAAGGAATAATCTAGAAAACGTACGATAAAAAAAAAAAAATTATCTGGTTTTTTCAGATGTTACAAATTTTTAAAGAAATGGCTGATTAATTTAATATGCAAAACAGGAACAATTACACTATGAGTAGTTGGTGTTATCGATGGCTTTTTCTTGTATTTTCTTCCGTTTTTGTTTTAAAATTTGCATTTAAAATGGTGTAATTTTGATTGCGATTTCCATTGACCTTTTTTTTTAACTTTCAAAATGTAGTTCGAAATTGTAAAGATGCTTACATTTTCTTATTAGACTAAACTCCAGTGTTAAATACTTATTATTGCACCATTTGAATATATTAATTTACATGTGGTAAAGACTTAACTAGCTTAACTAAACTGTTACATTTTATAAAAAAATTGAAAAAGGTGTACATCATTTTAAAATAATTATATATTTAATTATATATTGTCTTTTTCTCATATTTTTATTTTGTCATAAATACTGAGAAATCTAAAGGGGAACTTGAATTTATGTTAATGAAGTTTATGCTTGTCTATATGTCAGATAAATTATTAATGACTTAAATGAGTTAAAAATATAGTACTTATTGCGTTGGGCCAATGTAGCATCCAGGCCTTGATTTTGGAGTGGACATATATCAGGGAAAATTTTGTACGTATGTTTTCGATTAAATCACACATGGAAAAAAAATTTTAATTTTAACTAATATTATGAATGTTAGCTGCTGTGAAAATTGAAACTATGCAATATGAAAACTGACTTTTTTTTTGGAGGGGGGGATAAAAATACTTTAAATCTTCTTTTCATTAAAAAAAATGTTTAAAATAATTCGAAAAGTTTTTTTTAGGCAAATGATATTAATGGCTATATAATTATATATATTACTCCTTAAAGAATCTGAATTTATAAAATATTAGTATTTCAAACTGTGATTTAATTGGAATTTTTCTTTAATAATTAACAGCATAAGAATACGAAACAAACAAAATATGAAAATAACAATTAACGTATAATTAGCCAGTTGATTTTAAAAATTTTGGATAAGGACGAGTGATTTTATTGAAATATCTCATTTGTTTGTAAGTTTCTTATATTTAAGTAAAAAAAATTTTGATTTTTCTTCTCAGCTACTTGTTTTTTTCTGTATGGGTAATTATTATTTTTGTCACGAATTTTACTTTGCTTCGCATACCTGCAATTTCTATTTTTGTAGTTGATATGAAGATAATCATGTCTTTGTCGGCTGAGTAACTCAAAGCTATTTGCACGCATATGTTTCATTTTTTTTAGTCCGAATATTTTTTACTGAAGGTTATTGGATAAAATAATTGTGTTACGTAAGATTGTGTTACATAACACATTACTAGTACCAGTTACTGAAACAAAACAACTTAGCATTTAGTTTATAATTTACCAGACTTGTTTACGTTTAAAATTATTTATTTAAACATACACATATTTATGAAGATATGATCCATAATCTAACAATTGAGTATACGGGTAAACTCAGATCTTAGCTTTTAACAATACATGGAAGTTCAACAGCAAGTGCTCTTTTTAAGAGATACATTATTGATCCTTCTTTTCATATCATAAACCTCTGTTACTCTTTACCAATCATTAGAATGGTGATGAAAAGTATAAACAAATAGAAAACTGTTTATTTTCTGTAATTAAAACTCTTTATTGCACGAATTGTAAAAAAATAATAATAATATATGGGGAAAAATAAGGGGAAAGCTTATTTATAATTTTACAAATTATGCTTTAGCGTAGATTCTGTATTAAAATGATTCTTATTCTAAAGTAATTTTTAAGTTTCAGAACGATTTTATTAAAAGCTATTGAAATGCTGTTATAGTTTTAGCTCACCGCGTTTTATTAATAAATGCTGAATCATACGTGTATTCGTTAATTGAAAAATTTTACATTACGACACATTTTAATTCTTGTTGTTATAAAGCTTAGATTCTATTTGATATAAAATCGTGTTCTGTAAAGATAATTAAAATCTTAACTGATCGGGTATTTCAAATGCGTAGCTCTTAATATTCCAAAAAACTTATACTCTATATAGTATTAACTGTATATTTCATCGCAATCTTTTAATCTTAATTGGATCCATCATGGGATCGTTTCCGATAATTCAATTAGATTTTCACACGAAGTAATGATAGGAATCAATTTATTGGACAACATCAAAATTGACATGTTAGTCATAAGAGCTTAGTTATTAAATTATATTAATGATCTTTTAGTAAAAGTGACCCCACAGTTCGAATTAGTTTCATCTTTGGATTGAGTTTTGTAATCTTGATGTTACGAATTTCTATTCTGAACTATGTTTTATGAATATAAAGCACTTTTCTTATCGTATTGGGTGTGGTAATTATTTTGCTTAAAGCCTTAATGAATTAGAGACTCTTTGTACTAAATTGATTGCGTAGTTCCATTTCATATTATTTCGTGGTAAACTGTTAAATATGTTAAATATTTGACAAGACAAAGAGACTGTTGAAAATGACAAGAATGACCTTACATGCATATAGTCGTAAAGAAATTTTAAGATTGAAAATTAGATTTATTAGTTTTTTTTAGCTAAGAAAAATATAACTCAGTAGTTTTCAGTGTTCATAAAAGTTCTGATGATAAATATAAAATCTAAAGAATATTACTATTGATATGAGAATCTTTCGTTTTTCTTTTTCATACTGTGTTGTGTAGACGCATTTCTTTTTATTTTGAATTTTAAAATTATTTTTCATGAGTCAATGCCAATTTTGGATTGTCTTTAATTAATCTTAAATGGTTTTTTTTTTTAAGATTTTTTTTATTTTAAAGTGTACGACTTTTTTAATGAAATAAATATACCCTAGAAATTCAATTGTAATTTTTTTTATTCAATTTTCTTTTCCTTGTATAAAATTATATTTAATAATTTTTTATAGCTAAGAAAAATATACCTCCAGTAGTTTTTTAGTATTCATAAAAGTTCAAATGCTGAAGAATATTACTATTGATATGTATAATGTCTGTTTTTAATTGGTGACGCTACATATTTCTCTTTCATCGCGGTAATATGTTAGCAAATTTATAAATTATCCGTTGAATAGTTCCTAAAGCAGTCACTTTTAGATTACAGTGTTTAATTGGATTATCATGCCAGCCAGGATTAACAGGACATAACAGGATTCTCTTTATTTCGCGAAGATTATAAGTCCATTTTCCCTTTTAATTACATTCGATGGTTGGTGATATACGAGAAGCCATTAACTGCATCAGGTGATTAATCTATTACGGAAATGACAAACCATTATGTGCATACCTGTGTTTATAAATGTTTGGTGCTTGCTTTACTGCTTGCATTATCTCTATGTTAAAGAACGTATGTGCATTAAAGATGCGCGAAAGATATTACATTATGTATGTACTATGCATATGGTCATGCACGTATGCCGATGTTGGTGCTGCTATACATTTGCAAATAATATTACTTAATGAAGAATTTTGGCACACAAAAGGTTTTCACTGCTTCAACGGATGTTTTTGTTAAAATGTTTATGTAATTATGTTGCTACTACCATATATGTATATCCTAGTTTCAGTGAATATCATATGTTGCTTTTATATAATTTATTTAAAATGCATTCATGAAGATCGCTAAATAAAAATTCTTTAATATTAGATATATGTTTTTCAATTGTTACTTGTAATTTTCTAACGTCGATCCAAGAACTTTGTCTAGTAGAGATTTTTAAATCATATAGACCTCTTATATTTGAAGCTCTTGTTGAACACTTTTAGAATCTCTATCAAGACTTTTGCGAATTAAATTGAAATCTATTAAGGTATTATACGAAATACCTTTCAATCATTGCTTTAAACCATTTTAAAAGTCGTTTACTTAGTAGCTTTTAAAGCATCTTTTTTCACTGCAATGAATGTTGCGTTATAAAATATAATTTAATGTAATATTAGAAACAATATTAATTGTTTAATATAAATTAGTATATGCATATACTTGCAAGGGATTCATAAGGTATTAGATTTTTAGTTAAATACAAACACACGATTTTTTATTATGTGTAAATATGTTCATGTCTGATATTTTCTAAGTTTCTAAAAAAAATTCATGGAGCTTTATTTTCTGTTTCAATTCCACATGTCCCGTAAATTAAGTACAATATAAGCTAGGATAGATTTAGTGTATTGAAGATTATTGAAAGAAGTATAAAAATAAACAAAAGAAATGCAAGAAATAAATATATACATATACTTTCATAATCTAATCTTGCAAATTTTGAAAAACTGCATTACTTTTGAAAATTTTTGGAGGAAATAGTTTTTGTGTTCCTAATAGACAAATGAATAAATGGAAAAGATACTCATAAAATGTTTTGAAGGTGTTCACATAGGACTATGACAAACGAGAGGAAAAATCTTAGACATCTGTCGCATGATTATGTATAAAAAAATCATCCTTAGACTTCCTTTCTTAGTTTTCTTTCGAGAAGCTATTTTCGTTCAATAATTCTGTTTTATTTTTCTTGCTTTTCTATGACTATGTTGCTTCGCGCGAGGGCTTGCAATCTGTGCATATATGCACACCTTGACCTGTTTTTCTCATTCCAGTTTTGATTTTCTCACCTATGTATATCCTTTCCTTCTGTGAGGGTGTCTTCTGTGCGTTAGGAAAGAGGGGAGATTCTGTACTCTTATCCAATTTCTTCCATCACGTATCCCGTTTCCCAAAGGACTTGACTATGTTCTCAAAGAAGCGTGCCGTCAAAAACAAATATTTGAATACCCAAAGTGTAACATTCGTGCAAGGCGTAACTTTTTGAAACGAGATTATAACGTTATTTAAATCAAGGAGGATTTGAGGGTATCGTGTACACTGACTTGATGTCGTCCTGCGTTCGGTAATCAGATACTTTGAATGGAATGCATGTTTGTTCTGAGTTACTTGTAAGTGCGAAAGGTTGTAAAATGCTGGAGAGAATACTTGTGAATAACTGTGAGTTGTTAAAAAAGTGATTTTTATACCCAATTAATTGGTCTCTTTGTGTAAGCAGAATGCCAAGTCAGTTAAATTCAGTTTAATCTTCAATCTCGGACCAATTTCATGACTAGTTTTTTCAGGAACGAATTTTTCAAAGTGAAGAAAGTGTAATTTTTTTAATAGTCTTTTATTCATTTTATATTGAATAATGTGGAGAAAAGCTACAGAAACAATATACGTACAAAAAAAAAAAAAAATATCCATACATGTGACTATTAAGTATTTTGGTAAATTGCGAATAAAAAAAATTTCCTTTATACATATTTCCTTTCCTTTTATTTATTTTTTCTTTTTATACATTCACAGTATATCGCTTCTTTACATTTTTCATTAAATGTAACTAACATAGAGATGTTATCGTTAAAAAAAAACATTGTTTAATGATTTTATTGTAAATAAAGTAATGTTTCGTGATTTTAATTTAATTTCTAAATTGCTCTTTCAAGTTATTATGCTAATGAATCAGATCATATTCTTCTTCTTCTTTATTGACTCTACAGCCCCCTTGGTGGGCCAAGGCCGTCTACCTACTGCTGATTTCGAAACATGAGATGTTTTCTGTTTACAGGATAGGGTTACGCCCAACACTATGCAGTCATATTAGACCGGAACCTATTGTTCAAAGTGGATTCCGAACCACTACAAATATGCATGGCACCGAGCGCCAGAGCGCTAGTCACTCGCCCATCAGGCCCCAGGTCATATTATTACGAAGTATTGATTTTACTAAATGTAGCAGGCCAAAAGTTTTGAATTTAATGTAATAGAAAATGCACATTGCTTTTCAAATCTTCGTTGCAATCTTTTTTCTTTCTCTTGATTTTTATTTTAAAAAAGTGTACTGAAGATTTCAAATCCAATGTTAAAGAAGTATAATTATGTGAGGTTATACACAGTCCATTTCTTGATATCTATTGGGAGAAGTCTATATGGGAAATTCGGATGCTGTTGACTTTTATCCTGCGTTGATTAATTTATTTTTCCAGAAAACATCACCACTCAATACAGTCAGTACTTGAGATAAAGTGGGTGGTATTGCTTTCCCAACGAAAGAAGAAGAATGCAGTAGATAGGTCCTAAAGACACGAAACTTCCATCAAGCGTCTGAAATTAACGAGATTTCTCTCACTTAGAAGGGGTTGCCTGCTCGATTTTCCAGCGACATTATGGTGTTGATAAAAAAAAAAAAAAGATAATCGTTTTGCGGTGCCGCAAATACCTGTTGAATTGCTGATGGCTTCTTAGTTTTATTTTCTTGTAAGTCTGTTAATGAGGATAGCACAACTCTCTTGAATATATTCCAGTTTTTTTTTGTTTTTTTACTACAAATGTTATTTGGTTCCTGAAAAAAAGAAAGGGATTACTAGTAGAGTATAAATTGAACCTGAAGGGAACATTTTTTAAAATTTATGAAAAAGTGTCTTATAAATAATGATACCTTTACGAAATCCAAATTAGATATAAACTCTTATTTTAAAATATATCGTTGATTTTTGTGATGAAGCATATTTCAAAGTTAAAATATACTTTTTTTATGCCATTTTTTGGTTGAGATAATTGGGAATTTTTGGTTTGTGTCTGAATATTAATGCTTTTTTGAGTATTGTATTTAATTGTAAGTTATTTTATTTATATTTGTAAAATATCAGAAATTCTTGATTATAATCAATATTATACTAAAGTGAAATAAATAAAATGTCATTTTTTTTGTTTTAATTATCAGCATTTTTTAAAAAGGAAAAATTTTAATGATTGGTTGATAAGAAACAATGTATAATTGTATTTGGTGTACTGTAATATCTTTAATATAACGTAGGCGGACCACGAAAATTTGCATTTAACGCAATTGATGATCACGCTCATTAAAAACAAATACAATAACTCTTTATATATGGGTACATTTCTTTGGTCCGCAACGTCTAAACAAGCATTTCTAAATGTTAAAATTTTTGTGACTTATTTGAGTTTCTTTTGTGTCTTTTTGGAAAAATATATTTAAAACATGCACTAAAAAAAACGTAGTTCTCCCTTCGCCATACTTGTGATTAGTGTTTTTGTTGCTTCTATTTTCTCGAGAATCATTACAGGTAACATTGTTAGTTCAAGAAGCAAGTGCTTTCGCATTGTTGTAAGATTTTTAAAAGAGTTTGGTACGAGAGTGAAAAGAATTTGAAAGATATTTACATTTTAAAACAGTTTAAAGAGACATTTATGATTTGAAAGAGTCTGAAAAATATTTTACTAAATATGCAGCATAAAATATTTCGTAAAAAATTATTGTGCATGAAAATTTAATTCCGCATGTTATTAGATGCTGCAATCTATTTTTTATTACTATTTTAATAGTGAAGTTGTATTGGCTTTTTTTTTTGTTCTTTTCCGAAATAATTACATCAAAATTTATAAGTTGCATCTTTTATTATTTACTTATAAGATTGAAATGATTCGTTGATTATATTTGTTATTGTGCTTTTATATAAATGTGAAAAAAAGAAAGAAATGTTTGCCTATAGAAGTTACGAATAAATCTTTTTGTTTGATATGTGGTTGTTAAATCAAACCTTTATTTCTGGGAATCCTAGCTGTGGTACTCTGTTTTTGTTTTCTTTTTTGGCATCTTGGTCTCTGGGCTCCTAATGTATCTGTCCACCCTTTTTCGCACTTGGCGTATCAGATCTCGTTATCCAGTAATTCCCTTATCGTATCCTTTCTTTTAGCTTCCTGATCTGAATGGAGTTTGGCTAACATTAACGGGTCTTTTGATCTTGAAGATCGCATCGTAATTTGTTTTCGTTTACGATGGCTGAGCGAGTGCTTAGCGTTGCCATAAAACTGGCCTTCCCCAATGAATTATTCATCTTTTATACTCGATATGCAAAAATGACTTGTTGGCTTTGATATTAGGAAGACTTGACCAAAACCGTGTCGATAACGTTTAGCTCGAACTGTCAATAATTGATTAACTATGAGAATACTTCTTGTTTAAATAACTAACAATTTTTTTCCTATATGCTTTAGATAGGAGATAATTATTTATTTCTTTATTTTTCTAATCGTTTTAAGAATCAAATTAATTGATGATATGAGACATCTGCATTGATAATTGTCTTTTTTACAGGTTTCCATAATTCTCCAAATACGATAACACTAATTTATGCTATTATATTAAAATAAATCATATAAGTTAGAAGAATTTGTTTTTTTTATGTAAATTCATTTAAATCATTCTCAGCACATACATTATTATTATTATTACATATCACCATTAATCCTTGTATTTTTAATATTTAAATATGCTTTTTTTTAATAATACTTAATTTAACTAAGCGACATTTTAAAATTGTGGCTGTGTTTTAAGATATAATTTAAAACTCATTTTTTAATTACCCTTTGTTTAAAGGATAATCATAAAAAGAAGACATCTAAGGTATACTTTCCGTATTAGAAGTTCAATAATATTTTTTTTTCTTTCTCGTGATTCGAGTATTGTACAGTTTTATGCTTACATAAAATTCTTAGATAAAATTCAAAAACCAATGATTAAATAACTCGCCACATTTTTGCTATGGAATATGAACTTATGAACAAATTAATATGATTTTCTGTAGTGGGTGAAAAAATTCAATTCATTCATTGTGACTTTGGTAAAAATTATCACCAAATATTTTATGAATACGTAACGCTTTTTCAATAGTTGCCCTTATTAAAAAACTTCATATTACTTTAAAATAAATGCAAATTATCTTGAAATCAAACTAGTTCCTCAAAATATTATAAGAATACAAATTATTCTAATTAATATGATTTTCTCTAGTGGGTGAAAAATTTCCATTCATTATTCACTGTGATTTTGGCAAAAAATTATCACTAAATATTTTATGTGTAAACATCCAGTCTACGGTTGTTCATTATATAGTAATTATATATACTATTTTCCTGTATAATGTGAATAATGCATTATCGTGAAATGAATATAAATTATATTCAATTGCGTATGTATTAATTTTGATGTAGACAGCTTTGGATATTTACCTATTTAATTCTATTTAATTAAAAATAATTTTTTATTTAATTAGTTAAGGTATTTCCTCTTAATCAATGAATTGATTTCAGCTTTAATTGAATAATCAGCACCTTTACGAAGAGATATTTCTTTTGAAATTCGTTGTTTAAAGGTATGTTAAGTATTAAAGCATTTAAGTCCATTTCTTCCTTTGATAAGTTCCCTTTGAAAGAATGTGCTATAAATCAATACATTTCCTCAGTTCCGCAGAGAGAAAGGGGGTAAAGGAGCAAATCACAAAATAAAGTGAGGAATTTATTTCGCACAGTTTTTAATCGCATTACCCGTTTTGGTTTTAAAGCTACTCTTTTACCACTTTTATTTGTGAGAGGGTTGGACTGAAGGATTTGTTTTAATTAACCGCTCGCCACCCCTATTGTTTTCTAATCACCTTGTGGTCTAAAATTGGATAATTGCCACTCTTGCGAGCGTTAGTTTGAAAAGAAAAGAAAAAAAAGGGGGGAAGAGGGGTTGATGTAAGAGACACTAAGGTATTTTTTTTTTTTCCCCTCCTTTTTTTTAATTTTCTCTTTTCGACAATTCTTCTTTGTTTGACAATTTTTTTTTTTTTAGGGAAATAAATTTCTCGAATCGACTGACTCTGAATGAACTGACACTTTGAAAGAAAGGAATTCTTTTGTAAACAACATGTATTTTTACGGTGCATAAGGGTTATTTATATTTATTTCTTCTTTTTTTTTTTTTTTTTTATAGTTATCATGGAAGAGTGATGAGATACTTGAAATATAAACTTGACATTCTTTTGTAAACAAATTGCACCTAATCGATCTGTTTATTTTTCTTTGTTGTGGCAATTTTTTTGTGCAAGCGTTTTTTTTTTTTATTACGCACTTCTAGGAAAATAAAATAACAGGTTAAAAGCAAATATACGGATAAAGAATTGTTATTTGTACCTTCTTATTCTAAGAGCTAACATCCTTAGAATCTTTAGGTAATAGTAGTATTCTCTGTAATTAATAGCTATTTTACACTGAAGTGACAAAAGTCATGGGATACCTCTTAATATCGTGTCGGCCCTCCTTTCGCCCGGCGAAGTGCAGCAACTCGACGTGGCATGGACTCAACAAGTCGTTGGAAGTCTTCTGCAGGAATATTGAGCCATGCTGTCTCGATAGACGTCCATAATTGTGAAAGCGTTGATGGTGCAGGATTTTGCGCACGAACAGACCTCTCGATGATGTCCCATAAATGCTCGATGGGATTCATGTCGGGCGATCTAGGTGGTCAGATCATTCGTTGAAATTGTCCAGAATGTTCTTCAACCAATCGCGAACAGTTGTGGCCCGGTGACATGGCACATTGTCATCCATAAAAATCCCATCGTTGTTTGGGTACATGAAGTCCATGAATGGCTGCAAGTGATCTCCAAGTAGCTGAACATAAGCATTTCCAGTCAATGTTCGGTCCAGTCGCACCAGAGGACCAAGTCCATGCCATGAAAAAACAGCCCACACCATTACGGAGAAACCACCAGCTTGAACAGTGCCTTGCTGACAGTTTGAGTCCATGGCTTCGTGGGGCCTGCGCCACACTCGAACCCTACCATCAGCTCTTACCAACTGAAATCGTGACTCATCGGACCAGGCCACGGTTTTCCATTCATCTAGGGACCAACCGATATGCTCACGGGCCCACGAGAGTCGCTGCAAGCGATGTCGTTCTGTCAGTAAAAGCACTCGAGTCGGTCTTCTGCTGGAATAGCCCAAGAAAGCCAAATTTCTCCGAAAAGTTCTAACAGACAAGTCCCTTGTACGTCCCACATTGATTTCTGTGGTTATTTGACGCAGTGTTGCTTGTCTGTTAGAATTTACGACTCTTTGCAGACGTCGCCGGTCTCGGTCGTTAAGTGCAGGCGGTCGACCACTGCGCTGTCCATGGTGGGATGTTATGCCTGAAATTTCATACTCTTGGCACACTCTTGACACAGTTGATCTGGGAATGTTGAATTCCCTAACGATTTCCGAAATGGCATGACCCATGCGTCTAGCTCCAACTAACATTCCGCGTTCAAAGTCTGTTAATTCTCGTCGTGCGGTCAAAACCTCTTCACATGAATAACTTGAACAGAAATGAAAGCTCTGCAAAAGCACTGCGCATTTATACCTGTTCTACGCGATGCTACTGCCATCTGAAAATTTGCATATTGCTATCCCATGACTTTTGTCACTTCAGTGTATAGTAAAATGTAGTAAATACAACGAACTAAAATAGCTATATTGGTAATGGAATGTATTCATCAAATTTTATATTAGTAACAAAAAATACAAATATATTTTCATATTAATAACTCACAATTATTAATTATGTTGCCTATTACTTTCATATTATTTTTTTTAGTCAAATATTCACCAAAGAAATCACCTTGATATTTTTTTTTTTGCAGTTATCTTTTATATAAAAAGTTAATGGAAATCAATATGTTTTTTTTATTTAAACAACCATCTCTTTAGTAATTTCTAATACAACACAAGTAGTAAGTATATCAAATGAATAATTGTATAACAAATGAACAATTGTTGAAAAAACAATGAGAATAACAAATGAATAAATTAATGTGTAATGGTTGTAGAAACATTTATATTTTTGTGAAAATGTCTTTTTCTGTGTTATTTAAAAATAAGTTTCCTTTTTTGAAATTTAAATTCAGCATATGAGTATTAATACTGAAAGATCAAAGGCAGCGATCAATCAATAATTAGTGAATTCCATTCACTTAAATGGATAATTATTAAACTATACGCATTTATTTGAATTTTTTGTTTTTATGCCTACTATGAAAACAAACGACATTAATTGAAATTTCGATGTGGGTCCTAATGAATAATTGTTTTTAACCGAAATACTTAATTACTTTGCATTCCCTATTTTTATTTTAGATTGATTACTCAGAAGATTTATTATTAAAATTTTCTTCCTTACTTTGCATTATAAAAAAATAATAATGCTTTTTGAATCCACATTAGCCGATTGAAATTGCTTCTTCAAGTGGCTTTCGGTGGTATTTAGGGCGATTTGCAGCCTGCAGCTATTCAGCTGCATTGAATTTATCATGCAGCTCCTACTTTTTTTTTTCTTTCCCACATCAAATGCTTTTATCTGACTGCTACTTGAAGCTCACGACAAACAGTTTACAGAATGTGTGTGTTGCGATTTATTTTCTCAGGGCCTACTTTTATCTAGTCAGTGCATTTCCTATCAACAGAGAGAGTGGATGAGGGAGAGAAGGAATATCATCATTTTTCAACATTCGGTATCGTGAAGATTGCCTGCACTTTTCTGTGATCACTACGAATGACATAGGCGATCCCTTTATACTAATATTTTATGATTACCTTTTCCGTAAGTTGCCAGAAAGCATATATCATTTTATGTTTGCTGTCGTCTTATGGCTTATGTATATGTACTTTTTGAGGACGGCTTTTTTGTGTTTCGGATCTGAAGCATTTCTGAGCAGTAAAAGCTAGCTTATTTTCTGTGTTGAATAATATTTCCTCGAAATTTTTAGGATTATTATAGATGTTGGCATAGATTGAGATGTGAGAGAGTTTTGATGCCTTTTAAAATACATCAGTTGAACTTTTTGACTTTTTTCATTGATACTTGGTTATTTTTTTTTTAAATTTCAGTGTTGCGTTTAATGCATCAATACATAAATGGAATAACTGGGCGAGACATTATTTTTATATCTTCTTGTGATGCAACTCATGTTTTGAAAGTATCTGTTGAATATTGTTTTTAAGATTTTATCAATTTCTAAAAGAATGAATAAATCTTTTGTTTTTAAGACAAGATGATCAATCAATTACACAAAAATTCAATTTGTCAAGATGATCTTATCTATAATTTATTTTAATGATCACAATATGTACAAGGACAAAACACAAATAAATAGCACATTAAATGTTTCGCGTTATGTTCATCGCTTATACAACAAACAACAAAAAAAAAAAAAACCCTTCTATTCGACATCAACAACAACACTGCAATCTCTGACACGTCACATTGACCTTGGCGCGAAATTATAGCTTATTAAAAAGGAAAGGAAATCGGGATTGAAGGGTGTAGTATAGATTATATATATTATTGCCAAATTTTCATTTTTATCATATGCATCTTTAATTTGATTAATTAATATTTAAATAATTGTCTCTAATTACAAGTAATTTTTTAAAAATCGCATAGTATTATCAACTTCATAAGTTTACTGCAATAATATTCAGAAATTTTCGTCCGCGAAAGCGCAATCTATTGAAATGAATTGATAACTTTTCTATAATATAATACTCTATTTAAGATATTTCTGAGGAACTGGTAAAAATTTCATTTGGTTTTTTTTCCCTCTAGTTCAATGACTCTCATTATTTTTGTCTTTTTTTTTAACCTTGTACATCTGAATCATCCTATCGCTTTATTTACTTGCTTATCTCTTTATCGATTGCTTGTTAACTCTGATTTATGCATATTTTTTTATTTTAACTAAGCAGTAACTAAAGCTTTAATACATAGTAATAAGTCAAACCTACTAGATGTTTAAAGATTCATGTAAGCTTTGAGAAGAAATCTTCCATGAATGTAGTTTATGCTAACAATGCGATTTTTAACACTATATGATCCATATAAAATCATGTTCACAATGTTTGGGAATAGTTAAATTTTTTCAGAAATTTTGATTTCACAAAATAATCGAGTCCAAGGTATTCGATAATTTTACATGTATTTTTCAGAGATTTTGAGAAGTTAACGATATATAGTTCAGATTTTACTTTATTTGTCAATTTATTTCTGTTTACATGTTAAACTGCTTTTAATATTTGCTCTATTTGTCGAATCTTGGGGATTTTCAATCATATATATTAATGCTTATAAAATTTTTGTGAGTGATAAAGTTAAAAACATTTACTATAAAATATTTAAAGAAAAAAAAAAAACTTTGAAATTGTTTTTTAATTTGTTACTTCGCCCATAAGCAATTGAAATATTATAAAATATTACTTTTTTAGTACCATGTCCATTTTTAAATACAAATGTTAATCGCTGTAAAATATATTATACTTAGTATTATTAAATTCTCAAGTTTTTATGACTTGATTTATTTAAATGAAATGGTTAAAAAATTTCAATCTATGGTATTAGTTACATACACCCTAAAACATAATAAATGAACACCATTGCATGTTATATTAATCTTATGGTTATATATTCTAACGCTTGTTATAAAACTATTTGTTTCGTTTTATTCAGGTTGATAGGGTTTTTGCATTCATGTTATTATGCTGTCAAAGATCGTGTCATTAAATTCGTGCTTGATTTAACGTTTTAGTCTTTGCAAGATTTAGTACTTAATTTTTTCTTTTCTTAACCCAATAACCAAGTTGCTTCGAGCACTGTCGAGATATAATCTTTGATTTGTATTTGTCATTTAAACAATTTAATAGCTATCCCAGTGACTGTTCTTTGACTTCATTATGCTACAGAGAAATGCTGGTTTGTTAAAAGATTTATTTCTATTCTTATTCTTTTTTGATATTCTTATGGGACTAGCCCATTAGGAATATGATTAGTCTGATAGAAAGAAAGATAACATTGTATTATTGAATCAAGAATCCAAACCGGTTTGACTTTTTCTTAGTAGATCACAGTAGAGTCTGAGAATAAATTCTCGAGCACCATATAGTGTGATATTTTTCCAATGCATTAACAGTAATCACATTCATTTAAAAATCCTCTTAAAGTTTTATGATATCGTCTTAATAATTCGTATTAGTTTTTGTAACAATGGATAGTCTATTTCTGGCACAATACTTTAACGGACTGGTTTTTTTAATCTTTTAAATGCGGGAAATTTTTTATGATATTTATAATCTGCAAAATAAAACAAATCATATAATAGTCTTTCTATATAACACTGTTCACAATAACGCAGGTAGAATTATGTTTGACCAGAAAATAATTGTCATCAGATATGAATATAAAAAATGTATGCTTTTTAGTAGGTATACAGAAATGCATTTTAATTGCGTATATGTATTTATTAATAATTTTAACTGAATAAATAAATATTGTAATACATTTAGTTATGTGAAATTAATTTTTTAATTTGTTTGTATTTATAATATTATAAGTATAAACAAATAATTTTTAATATATAATTTGTTTATATTTATTGTTTGATTTTATAATTTGCTACACTTGCAGAGTAAAATATGAGCACTAAATAAATAAAAATAATTTCTTTCTTTTTCAAATAATTGTCTTAAAATCTAGATATTATATTACATACACTCACATGCGTTTTATAGTAATGTGCTTTAATAAAATAGTACTGTATATTAACATTTTGATTTCAAATCTATTTCAGTACTATATTTTTACTTAGGCTTTAAGGAAAAGTGCTTAAAAGATTGTACAATTACCGCAGTTTACTATCCCGGAAAAAAAAATGAAATTGAAATCCACCTTTAAGAATGTTATTGCATACTCAATACTATATTATTTCTGTACATTTTATTTTATTCTTTAATATTTTAATTCTTAACTATAATAATATTTTAATTGTGTTAATGGGCATAATAAATTAATTAGCTGGCATTTTTTTTTTTCGCTTATCTATTTACCTCCGAAATAATACTGCTAGTCTATAACGCCAGTCAATTGACGAACAGCAATCTCAAAGTAAGTCTATATATAATGGGGATATAACAGCTGTCTCTGAAAGACCGCGTTATATCGGAGTCATACTGTATTATGTTTTCTTTTGTCAGTTATTCTCAAAATTTGTAACTTTGAGACCTCCTCCCTTACACTCTTAGGTCTTTTGCATTATTAAACTCAATTTTATTGTAATCTTGATTTTATTTTATTTTATATTTTATTAGAGAAAGAACAGCATTTTTTCCACACAAAGACATTTTACTTTCATTTAACCGATATGTATTGTAAATAAATATTTTATTTTGAATTTTGATTTAAAAATTTTTGATCCTAGCAAAGAAAGCAAGAAAAATAAATAAATATAATAATAATAATAATAATAATAATAAGACATAAATGCTTTGATATAAAAGAAAATCGAGTAACAAGTAATTATGAATAATTCTAAAATTCTGGGTAATTAAAAAATGAACTTCGAAAATAATGTGTCCATGTTTATATTTTGCTGCAGTGTTTCATTTGATTTAGAATATTTCACTTTTCTCTGTGACAACGGTCCGGGCAGTTCAAAATCCAGTAGTGAATAAAATACAGAAAAACCGTATTAATTTCAACTTATAAGCTTCTCGTGAAGAATTCTGCAAATTTAACTTTTTATTAGTTTTTATAAGTTAATGATGCCTAACTTTGTCTTGAAAATGAATAAAATGCTCCGGTATCATTAGTTTAGGGAATTTTCACCCTATTAAACTTTTTCCCAGAATACATGAAAGTGGGTAGAATTTTAATGTGTGCTCTCTTTGTGTTCTCAGAAAAGATCCTTCATTTAAAACCGATTAATGAAGCTAATTGTCGCCATTAGCAATGAAGCTGTTTGTTAGGACTTTTTTTATTTTCATCTTCCTTTCTAACTTTTTCAAACATTTTTTAAGTCCTATAATCTTTTAATTTATCCTTTTATCTTAAAATGAACAAAGCAATTATGTGATGCATAGTGTAAATGAAATTTTAATTCTCAGATATATGGTTGCTATACAGTTTTAAGTACTATCGTTGCTACTTTCATTAATCAAATCCATTGTAATAAATTAAATAACTGTTTTTGAAAAAAAGCTAGCTTCAAAAGGATGGATTTTATTTTTACAGTAATTAATTTAGTGCAAATACAAGCATTTTTATAGCGATATTAAATTGTTTAAATCACTTTTTAATATTCATTTTAAAATTGGAATTGCATTTTTTATTGTATGATGTTTCATATATTATATATTAATTTATAAGAAGTTTCTAGTCACATGTAATATTTTTATAAAATTTAGATACTTTTTAGAAGTATTGTGATCGATATATTAATAAATAAATATTTATTGTTGAACCATTAAAAAAAATGGTGCAAGGAATGGTAAAAAAAAATTAAACTATAAAATATTGCTCCTAGTTCCATTCCCATTTTTATGAAAAGGGATAGTTACATACTTAAAAAACATACTGAAAAACTGAGTTAAGTTACATACTGACAAACTGAACGATTCAAAAAGAAAAGTTTTCTTTAATAATTGATTTGAATATATAAAAGATATACTTTAAATTAATATGCTTATTTAAACAATAGACAAAAAGCTTATTAACTTAATATTTAGTTACACATATAAGTATTTTCTAATTATTTTGTTAGTCTTAAAGACTGTAATCCAGTAGTCTAATGACAAATTATATATAGATATATAATCGGCTGGGCCCATATAATTTATAAAATTATTTAATAATTGCTCACTTATTTTAAGTTTTATTTTATCTAGATATTTTGCGTAATTTAAAACATATATTATTACAACAACTGTCATTTTCAATTTTATATCTTATTAATGACCTGCTTAAAAACTTCAATTTTCTTTTTGGGCCAAACTGATTCGTAGCTACTTTTTCAAAGAAGAAAGATGCAAATAAATATTGCGTATAAAAAAAGCTCGTAAATATATATATAATAAAAGAAATAGGGAAAAAAAAAAAGAAATTTAAAAATTATATATAAATAAATATCCAAAAAAAAAAAAGTTCATGAAAAAAATTAAACAAACAAACAGAAAAAAATTATATATAAATGAAAATGGTCAAGGAAGCCACGAACATACTTTTCTCTAAATAATTTCCATAATTTCACGGGTAAAAAGCACACACAAATCACCTAATTTTAGAACAATTAACAATGTTTTGAATATGGATAAAGTTTTGTTTGTTACAATAATTAGAAATAAAAGTTTGTAGTTAAAATTATGGTATTTTATGTTTTATTATTGAAGTTGTATTAATAACAATGGATTTTATTACATATGTTTTCTTTGTATTTGATCTTTAAATACTAAAAAATCTTGGTTACGTAATTTTTTTCAAAAATAATTCCCCAGATGGTTATCGAATTAAACTTTTTTTTTTTTTTCAAATGATAATTTCCACTTTTGTTATCAGCTATTCAAAACATTTTCTCTGGGTATCTATGTTGTATAAGAAATGGGATTTTTTTTTTTTTAAGTTTCTAAAATAACTTCTTTAAGAATATTAAATATTTTAAGAGTATATTTATATATACGTCACGTAATATATTTAATATACGTAATATATTACGTACATAATTTTTACACTGATCTTTCCATATGCATCTAGCATAAGTATCGTCCACGAAATGAACCTTAAAATATGTAAAACTTAAATGTCGACGGAATTAATTTTTTTAATATTTTATATTTATATATACGTCACGTAATATATTTAATATACGTAATATATTGCGTACATAATTATTACACTGATCTTTCCATATGCATCTAGCATAAGTATCGTCCACAAAATGAACCTTAAAATATGTAAAACTTAAATGTCGACGGAATTAATTTGTCATTGATTTTCGAATACTTGGTACACACCCATATATTAACGAATGATTCTTAGAAATGCCGCAGGTAGTACTTCATTTCGAAATCGTACCTATACTTCATGTCTGAATTATCCGCCCACATCATATCTGTTAACCGATAATGGATGACACGTTAATTTCTCAATCACTGCAACAAAGCAATGTATTAAGTGTAGAAATGTTAGTTTTCTTGTTTCTTATATGTTTGAATACATTTGAGACAGTTGTGTGAGTGTTTCTTTTTTTGTAATTGCAGGCGGAAGAGCTGAGCGGCATCGTTGGCTCCGCCTTCCGCATGGCGTATGCTCAACAACTCCAGCAGACCCCACACCAGTTGGAGGCGCAGCCGTCTCCGAGACGCTCCCCTGGCCCGGTGCTCCTCGGATCGGCTTCTTTCCTCGTCACGTGCAGAGATGACAGATCGCCCAAGCCTGCAGTGAGATCTTGCTGGGTAAGTCACTCGAATTGCAATACCTCCCAAGTGTTTGAAGCATCGGAATCACGTTGAATCGAAGATACTTGTTGATTCTTAGGAATTGATGGATAACGAAGTTGCGCGAAAATGATAAAAAGATTTGTTAAAAAAATCTGTGTACAGTCATTCTAGTAATTTTGTTTTGTTGTTGTTGTTGTAAGTCATTCTAATTGTAATACCTCCCAAGTGTTTGAAGCATCGAAATCACGTTGAATCGAAGATACTTGTTGATTCTTAGAAATTGATGGATAACGAAGTTGCGTGAAAATGATTAAAAGATTTTTTTTAAAAATCTTTCTACAGTCATTCTAGTAATTTTGTTGTTGTTGTTGTTGTAAGTCATTCTAATTGTAATACCTCCCAAGTGTTTGAAGCATCGGAATCACGTTGAATCGAAGATACTTGTTGATTCTTAAGAAAGTGATGGAGAACGAAGTTGCGTAAAAATTGACTTTTTTTTAAAGCCATTATTAATAATAATAATAATAATTTTTTTTTTGTTAAGTCATTCTGATTGTCCTTTCATTGTAATATCTCCCAAGTCTTTGAAGGCATTGGAATTAATATTGAATCGAAGATACTTGTTGATTCTTAGGAATTGATAATTAACGAAGTTGCGTGAAAATGGACTTATTAGAATGACTGTAAAAATATTTTTTTTAAAATTTTGTTGTTGTTGTTTAAGTCATTGTAATGTCCTTTCCTTTGTAATACCTCCCAAATGTTTGAAGGCATCGGAATCACGTTGAATCGAAGATACTTGTTGATTCTTAGAAATTGATGGACATCAAAATTGCGTGAAAATGAACTAAAAACTCTAAACGTGAAATGAACTCTTTGTACAGTCATTTTAATAATTCTTTTGTTGTTGTTGTTGTAAGTCATTCTAATTGTAATACCTCCCAAGTGTTTGAAGGCATCGGAACCATGCTGAATCGAAGATACTTGTTGATTCTCAGGAATTGATGGATATCAAAATTGAGTGAAATTGGACTTTAAAAAATCTTTCTACAGTCATTCTAGTAATTCCTTTTTTTCTTCTTGTTGTTTAAGTCATTCTAATTGTCCTTTCTTTGTAATACCTCTCAAATGTTTGAAGGCTTCGAAATCACGTTGTATCGAAGATACTTGTTGATTTTCAGGAATTGATGGATAACGAAATTGCGTGAAAATAAACAATTTAAAAAAATCTTTCTACAATCATTCTAGTAATCTCTTTTTTTCTTTTCTTGTTGTTTAACTCATTCTAGTTGTCCTTTCTTTGTAATACCTCCCAAGTGTTTGAAGGCATCGGAATTAATGGATTAAAGATACTTGTTGATTCTTAGGAATTGATGGAGAACGAAATTGCATGAAAATGACTTTTTTTTTTTCCTCTGGCAGTTGCCGAGCGGAAAAGTTTTTATACTTCCGGTGAATTTTTTTTCGGGTTACCTTTTTTGAGTTTTAGTTTTAGGCTTTTTTTGTATTACTTACCACACCGTAGAATGTCTTGTCGGTGTGCATTTCTTGGAGCTCATTAGGTTGTCCCTTCAATTCGTTCTTCCATGTGAAAAGGGAAGACCTTCCGTACCTGTTGATTTTAAGAACTCCTATTCTGTTGATGGATGATTTCCTTTTCTTCAAACTTCAGTTTTGGTTAGTTAACTTTTCTCAAATAGACTTTTTTTGTTGGGTTTTTCTTAAATTAATTGCGCTTTAATTATAATATAGATTACATTATGGCGGACATTTTCATTTCAGATTTAAAGTAACTTTTTCGCTTGATTTCTTTTTTAATTATTGTTCTTTTTCATAATTGTATTGATTCTCAATGTAATGAATCGATAAGAAGAATCTAAAAATGGGTAATTTATAAATAAAAAGATGTTTTTATGAATTATTTCATATTATTTCAATTCTAAAGAGCGGAACATTTGATTGTGAAGCAATGAAATTGAATATCTGTTGCTTTAAAATGTTAGTTTTAGACATTTATCAAATTTTTTCTTTGAAATCTCATCATGTTTTGTCTAAGAAATACATAAATAAAACATGGAAAAAAAATTTGGTAAATATTTAAAATAAATTTAATATTAATTTTTCAAACTTATAAAACAACACCTACTAATAATGTTCTTTAAGTTTTACTGACTTAAAAAAGTTATTATTAGGTGAGAGACTGTACTGTTTACTGTTTCATTTAAAAACTAAAAAGCTTCTTTGGAATTTTTTTTTAATTAATAATTTAATTGCTAATGAAAGAATATTTGATTGCTAATCAAAGGATATTCAAGAAGGAAAATTCTTTTTTATTGAAATTCAGCGAAATATGTTTTTTTTTAAAAGTAAAAGTATTTAAGTAAATTTTTATAAATGAAAACGAATTTAAATCTTGGATTTTGATAACTGACTCGTAACTGAAATGTATAAAAATTCCAAAACTATTTATTTTTTGTATTGCTAATTTTCGATCATGAATATTATTTAATTTTGTAGCAATATTAATAGAAATACACTATTATATATTATTATATATGTATTAATTTATATGGGATTTTTTTTTTTGTTATAGAAAAGTTATTTTTTTTTAAATAAAATACTTTATCTCTACCTATTTATATTTTTTTCGTTAAAATTTTTTTAAATTTAATTTTAAATTTTTTTAATTAAAATTTCTCATGTTGCGTAAGAATTATTATGATCATTCTCCATCACCTACTACACTTTTGATAGACATATTTTATTACTGTTTTTTATGATGTATTTTTTGTCTCAGTTTTAATGCATTTCATACAAGATAAGATATCAAGACTTTATATTAATAATATTTTTTTTTAGATTCATTAATTCCCTAGTTTTACTTAAATATCAATGATTATTTTGTTTTAATAATTACTCTGTAGAAATATTTGAATTTTTAATTGCTTCTAAAATCACCTAGTTTTATTCCACTCCATTTGTTTTGTTAACCTTTTAAAATTATTTAAAGAACATTTTTTTTACCTTCATAAGTGCATTTGTTTTTATAGAGAATCCATTTGATTATGCCGGCAATATTTGATTGAAATTAAAATATTAATCAAGATTAATTTAAAGAAAGATTAATTGGTATTCAGTTGCCTAAAATGAATGGAGGCTTTTCTTAAATGTTTTGTTGGATAATGGTAATTTATATTCATGTTTAGCTCTGAGCTTTTATATTTATCAGCATATCCTGAATAAGCATTTTCATTTTTCCAATTTTTTTATCTTTTTCAATGGTAATTTCCATTCATTTATATTCATATTTTGCTCTGAGATTATATATTTGTCATCATGCCGTGAATAAGCATTTTCATTTTTTTTTTTTTTTTCCTTTTGTATATAAGGTTCCTCCTAATTCGTTTTTGTCTCATAACTGTCTTAAAATGCTGAGTAGGAGATGGTTTGCGGAGGAGAAACTTATAACAGACAACCCACGCTTATGAAGTCGATAACCCAAAATTGGCATTTTATTGCGGATTCTTTTTCTGATAAAGGATAGTTGTAAATATGACTAAGCATAAGAATTTAGAAGTAATAAAATATGAAATTGAATTTTGTTAATTTATTAAGCACTTAAGCTCTGAAATTAGTGAATAGTGCTGTGTATTGAATGAAATTAGGATATATATGCGCAGTTCATAATAGCGTATTGACGCATTGAAAAACCAAATGTATTTTAAAACCATATAATTATGAATTATAGTTATTATATGAGATAAATAAAATATTTTTTTTATGCTCTATTTTGAAAGCGTTATGGCATAAACTGCCTATTAAATTACCAGAACATGAATTCCAAGTAGACACCATTATAATATAAAGCATGTAATTCACTTTGAAATAAACTTTTTCATGCTTTACGTACTATCCGCAATTATATTTGTACAGTTGCAAATTTACACATAATTTCATGATAGATTTTAAGTTGTTAAAAGTCTAATCTTTCCCTATTGCCTCATACGATCTTGTCTAAAGGTATCCAAATTATTATTAAAATTACAAGTGATTATTCAGGTAACTAAGATCTTAAAATTGAAGAACTTCAGTATCTTATTTGAAGGTTCGTTTGCATATCAGTTACCAACGGACATTTATAATCACAAAAATAGAACTGTTTTAAATTTTATTTATTTTGTGTCTCATAAATTCCAGTAATTTAATTCTTTTATGTATAAATTTGATTGAAAAAAAAAAACTTCCTCTAGTTAGTTGCTTATAAGTAAGGAAAATGTACTACATTAATTAATTAATGCTTGAATGTAATTATTAATTAAAATTAATTTAGTAAAATGTACTACATTAATTAATATTAATTACTATGTTGTAATACAGTACATTTAAAATTAAAGTAAAATATTTAGTTTAATGTCAGTCGATATTTGGGAAAAATTCATAATTTTTACTTGGTAAAAGAAAATTCTTAGTTGCTTTTTTCCTTTTATATATTTTGTATTAATTTCTTGAATTTATGCTTGTATTAATTGAATTGGATTGAATTCATGCTTGTATTAATTCTTGAATTTATGCATGCCTGTAACGAATTTCTTTTAAAACAATTATTTTCCGTTTTCTCGAAATACATGCTTAATATCAGACAAGATTCTTTCTTTTCCTTAAATATTATTTGTATTTACACTAGAGTGATCCAGTTTTGCGGCTTATTTTAAGTATTTTAATTCGCTTAGAATGCAATTGTTCCTTTAAAAAAATACCATTAGGTTGTGTGCTGTCTTAATAACTGACCAAATGGCCGTTTTAGAGAGACATTCACATCGATATTAATCATTTTGTTTTTATTCTTTTACTGTTGATCTGCCCGACTCTTAGCCTCGTTACTTAGACTACCTGCTGGGAGTTTTCTCCGGGGCGGGGTAGTTCCCCTAAAAGTCCTCCCGGAAGGTACTGCCCTTCTTCTTCAGCGACTCGGATCTAAGTCAGACTTCTACAAACAGGGCTCCATCACAACAGAAGCTGCCCCTTTCCCTCCACCCATCAGTAGACTACATAGGGTTTCCGTCCCGCTTTGCTGGACACTGAGAATTAGTTACAACAACAGCAACATTTTAGATCTTAACTCGTCCTTAACTTGAATGTGTTTCTATTTTGCTGTTTAATTTACGTTAAATTTTTTATGCTGAATAAATTACGAACAGTTAGTTTCGCTTATATTTTTATGCCGAATGTTGTTTCGTTTAGATTTTTATGCTGAATGTTGTTTCGTTTAGATTTGTAATGCTGGATGAATAACGAACAATTAGTTTCGCTTAGGTTTTTATGCTCAATGTTGTTTCTTTTAGATTTGTAATGCTGAACGGATAACGAACAGTTAGTTTCGTTTAGAACTTTTTGATTCCCTTATGTTTAAAACAATTTCTGCAATTCACATACAAGAAATAAATGTTCTTGAATTTTTTCTAAAAAAAAAAAATAGGTTCGCTGCGCATATATAGCCCAAGTTATTTACTTGTGACGTTTAAAATTATGTTTTCTGCTAAATTTTTGTACAATATTGGGAGAACTTCAGTGCTGTGATGAATTCAAGAACATACGTTCTTTGATATTGCATAGCTGCAAGCAAATTTTTAAATTCCCAGTTCTTTTTTTTTCCCTGCTTATCTCGTACGTATTTGTTATAAATGGTAAAACCATATATTTGGTAAATAATACATTGATATATGTGTGTTAATTCTAATGTTTGTTGTGTAAGTATTTTTTATTTGTTAAACTAACTTTCGTAGCCACCCAGTGCTTGCGGCCTGATGACCAATTAGCTAATGCTCTGGCCGTTGGTACCACATGCTTCAGATTTGAATTGTGGTCATGGCATGGATGTTTGTTAGTGGTTCGGAATCCACGTTAAACTGTAGGTCACGGTCTAGCCCAAAGTGGCAAAAAAATTACCGTAGAGCGACCAACTAAACCATACCCACCACTTGTTTCTGTGTCATTTTCCCCTTTGGTTTTAATCAAACAGTTTACCCCAACAGTTTACTCATTAAAATTACATTAGTGAACATTTTTTTTTTTTTTTTTTTAAATCTTGGACATTCTGACAATGGGCCATTTTCACACTAGTCACCCATATGTCTAGTTAAATATGAGACATAAAAAAGGAATATTTATAATGTCAAATAAAATAAAGAAGGAACGAAAACGTTCTTTATGTTCTCTTCTTTTTTAAACTACTTTCCTACCCCCTTTGAACAAAGAAAAATTAAAAACATTTGTACATTTCAGTTCTCAATTCATAATGCAAGGTCAAATTCATTTAAACCAAACCTTTTTATTTTAAATGTGCAGTACATATGTGATGGATTTAAGTACATGTTTGACTTCGAATTTGTTTTGTTGAAAAAAGAACTCATTCGTTTAACAAGGTCTACTTGAACTTTTTTTTGACGTCATTTTCTATTCAATTAGGTACCTTAGATTTGACTTCTTCAATTACAGTTATCATGAATTTGTTTTCGTGTATTGTAAATACATCGGAATGTTTATCTTTAAATTCCATTAAATTAGACAATTTTAAAAAAGTATTTGCTATTAAATCGATTCATATTTTCATTCCCCTCCACTTTATAAATATGATTAACATTTTAATTTTTTTTTTGGTTCTTTCCATTTGATTGATTAAAATAACTAAAATAAATATGCCTTCCATTTACTGGTAATTATTTCTTAGAATACAGGAATCTCAGCGTGCATCATACTTAAGCTTGAAGTACTGACCGTTCTTCATCGGTTTTAACCTGAGGCATTCTTCATTTTTAGTGTTGTCTAACTACTCTTTCCCATCTAGTTTCTTGGAATCTAATAAAGAATATTTACTTTCTGTTTATAGCTTCATAAATTATGCTGCTCATTTCAGGCTCTTTTCTTTTTCATTTGAATAGATTTTTGTTGTTTTTCTAGGTATATTAAATTTCTGAACGTAGTCTTATGTCTTCTCATATTTCTACTTCGCTGTTTTGCATTTAATTTTTTTTTTTATTCCATTAAGAGATATATTTTTTCAGACTGTTTCTAAAAAAATATTGTTTTATGTATTTAAAAAAAATGTTTATTCTCTGCTTCGAATAGTATTTTTTTATAAATAATTTAAAAAGGTTAAATTAAAAAACTAATTCTTTTAATTAATAATTCTTGAAATATTTTTCGGGGAATTAAAAATGACGATACAATATATCCAAAATTGATTTTTGTATCTTACAATTAATCAAATCACGTTAAAAGTATGGATATTAAAAAACAGTTTGTTGAAAAAGTATGCTAATTTGTATGTGAGAAATTACTTTCTTTCAATATATTAAACGGTGTATATGTTATATTCAAGATTGTATCTCAGTTTAAAGTTTATGACTTTAAAATTGAATAAAATTAGTCAAATATGATACCAAACAATATTTTCTCACACCTAATACAATAAATAAGCAAAAAAAAAAAAACGTGTATGATTGTTGCTTGTTTGTATGTATAGAAGGTTATCAATAACTGCATCATTTAGATTTCTAACAGCTCAGAACAGATTTCAACAGAAGGTTATTAATAATTGCATCATTTAGAATTCTAACAGCTTTGTTTTACTATAAAAAGAAAAAATAATAAATAAAAAAAATACAGCTGTTTTTATTTTATTTATTTTTAATTTGTTAACTTAAAAGTGCTGTGATAGATTTAAATCCTCCAAATGATTATTGTAAGTAATCGATGTTTACTAATAATTGAAATAAAAAAAAAATGCATTCAGCAATTATTATTGTTTTTGTATGCTTGATTTTTTTTTTTCCTTCGTATCCTGGTGTACCCTTTAGAATTCGAGTTTATACTTATCTACGTTTTCTTTATTTCTGATTTAACTCCTTTTAATCCTCTATTTAAAAAAAAAATATATATATATATTTTTTAAATGCTGGAGTATCTGCTTCTTCAATTTTAAAAATAATCAATCGCTTAGAGCTTAGGCGTTATTTTTTCTCTAATGTCGCTATATTTTCAGTCTGTTGTAATTACACTTTTGCCCATAGGACGAGACATAAAGATGCGGAATAATCCTTCGATTCATTCCTAATCCATGTGGGAGTCAACTTTAATCTTCTCTTCGTGACATTTTACCTTCCATTTCACCAACTCCCATTTTTTCTTCCTTTTATACCTTTTAATGGCCTAGGAAAACATGGGAAAAATGCCGCTTTCATTAAAACATTATCCCTTGTCGACAAAACTGATGTAGTAATTCAGTAAAAGTTATGGTAATCTTTAAAATGGATTGGATTATCAGTAGCCATTTGATTGGATTTTGTTTTGTTTGGGTTTACATATTAATTTCATCTCTTGGGACTTAATTTGAAAGTACTTAAATTTTTAAATTTAGGAAGAAGAAAAAAAATATAATTTTTTTTTGTTGAATTTGTTGTTCCCTATGCCAACAAGGATTAATCTCTTTAAAATTACCTGAAGGATTTTAATATTTTCGCTTCCTTTTTTTTTATATTTAGAAGTCGCATTGTTTATTTTATTTTTAAAAAAATGACTGTGGTCGTACGCTTTTGCTCATTTAATCATATTTTTAAATAAGTTCTGGGAGCTTTTTTCTTCACTTAAAACTACCTTTAGGTTTTTTATTTGCTTTAAAATAAAAACAGATATATATCTCTATTCATTTCCTCCAAATTTAAATGCTTTGCCTTATTGTTTTGAGAATATATGTATTTTTTAGATCCAATTTATCTGATTAATCTGTTCAAAAGATCTTGTGAATAGTTTGTTCGTAAGAAAGAATACGTCAATTAGTTTGTACTAATGTTTTTACGTTTACATATTGATTATTTTAATTTTTGTTCATTCAATTTAATAAACTCTATTTTAGTATGATTTAGCATCGGCTTGTGTTTTTAACGGTTAAGATGATGATAAAAGGCCTGCATCAATTTAAATTCAGTTGATTCCTAAAATTCATAATGGAGGTAAATTGATAATTGATATACTTACTTGACCATTTCCCATTCTTCTATCTATAGTAAAATGAAGCTAGTGAGAACTAATTAAAGACAATTTAAGAGTACAACCATTAATTATTGTTATTCCTTATTTATTTAAAGTGTAATATACGCTAGTATACTTTGTTTTAATATGATTTTGCATGGGCATGGGGTTTTAATGGTTTTAAGATGTTAATAAGAGGTCTGCATCAATTTACTTTCAGTTGATTATTAAAATTCATAATGGAAGTAAATTGATAACTGATATACTTATTTGACCATTTCGCATTCTTCCATCTATTGTAAAATCAAGTTAATTAGAACTAATTAAAGCCAATTTGAGAGTGCAACCATTTAGTATTGTTATTCCTTATTTATTTAAAGTAAGCAAACATGTTTCTTGCTCCATAAAATTTTCAAAGCTAACATAGTTAGGCATACATATTTTACTTTTTTTCCCCTCTCTTATAATGAATTACTCTTGTCTGTTCTACAGAACAGAAAGAAAAAACAATTTTCTTCCCGCAGTCTCATTGTTTAAAGCAGGTGTTCAGCAAAGTCAAAGTAAGAAGTGAATACGTAGAAAGGATATTCACGTTTGGGAGAATTTGTAATTTTGTTTTATTTATTTTCTTCCTTTTCTTTTAGGTCACATCCCCCTTCTTTTTTCTTTCTTTCTTTAGTATGTGTGTGAAAGAAAAAAAAAAAAAAAAAAAAAAAATGGGTGTCGAGAAGGTTCAGTTTTTTTTTCCCTCTCAACTCTACGTTCTGTTAGAACAATTGGTGTGTTAAATTTCAACAAGATCGAGTTTTGACTGCATATATTTTAATATCAAACAACGTGTTTCGAAAAGAATGCCGTATCAAAAGAGAGTGTGAATTTGAGAGTGTTTGTTACCATGCCAGTCCTCTTCAATGGGAATTAATCTTTTGAAAGAGTCAGTTAAAGTTTGAAACTCTTCGTGTTATTTCGATAAAACATCTAAAAATATTTATTATTGTTGCTTGATTTTCGAGCAGGTGTTTAGGACTAACCGTCATAATGTAGTTGCAAAACAGTAATTAATCATTTTTTATTCTTGTTTAAACGTGGCTGCTTTGGCAAGTTGAATCCAAAGAAGTTTTGCCTTTAAGTTGCAAAATATAACTTACAGCAGTGATTTTGGTGAACATATTTAAAATATGGAAATTTGGTATTTTGACCGTTTTTTAGCATTTTTTAGTGTAAACTAATGAATTTTTGTATGAAAACTCATTTTAATTTGAGATATATGGTTAATAATTTACAGAGATGTATGGTTAATAATTTACAGAGATTTATGGTTAATAATTTACAGAGATTTATGGTTAATAATTTACAGAGATTTATGGTTAATAATTTACAGATTTATGGTTAATAATTTGCAGAGATATATGGTTAATAATTTGCAGAGATATATGGTTAATAATTCATAGATATATATGGTAATTCATAGAGATATGTGGTTAATAATTTACAGAGATATATGGGTAATAATTTGCTGAGATATGTGGTTAATAATTTGCAGAGATATGTGGTTAATAATTTGCAGAGATATATGGTTAATAATTTGCAGAGATATATGGTTAATAATTCATAGATATATATGGTAATTCATAGAGATATGCGGTTAATAATTTACAGAGATATATGGGTAATAATTTGCAGAGATATGTGGTTAATAATTTGCAGAGATATGTGGCTAATAATTTGCAGAGATATGTGGTTAATAATTTGCAGAGATATATGGTTAATAATTCATAGATATATATGGTAATTCATAGAGATATGCGGTTAATAATTTACAGAGATATATGGGTAATAATTCATAGATATATATGGTAATTCATGGAGATATATGGGTAATAATTCATAGATATATATGGTAATTCATAGAGTTATGCGGTTAAATAATTTACAGAGATATATGGGTAATAATTTATAGAGATATCACAAAATTCGAATTAATAATTAATATTTCTTTTTTCAAAACACGATTCATTTAATTGAAATAGAACGTTTGACAACAAAAAAAGTTAACTAAGTATTTTAAAAACTCAGCAGACTAGTTAAACTAATGATGTTAAATTTCAATTTATGTGAATTTATTATATAAATATCTTTTTTTTTTTCTTCCAAATTGTCGGTTTTAAAAGAGTTTTTATTCATTCGCATTAAAAGAATACTAGCTTCTTTTAAATTGTGAATTAGTTTCATTTTCTTTTATAATTTTAAAACTGACATGTATTTCTTTCATTATTTCCCATCTAGAAAACAAAAATTACTTACATTTGTAGTTTTCTTATCTTTATCATCATAAAGTTTCTACATAGTCTCCATGAATTTTAATAGTGAGATGAACGTGCATCATGGCAGATGACACTAGATTTCATAAATCCAAAGCACAATAAAATTTTGCCTTCGTTGAAGCAATAACTGACATTTATTGCTATTTTATCAATGCCGGATATAAAAAAAAAAAAAAAAAAAAAAAAATCATTTAAAAATTATGATATGAGAAGAAGTAGGATAAAGTTAATAATGTTAATTTTTCTTTAAATAAAAGCTCTTTGCTTAATTTTAGTATCAAGACCATTTCTTAACATTAAAGCTGTTGGTCCATTAAATGTGCACGGTACAAATAATTTTAATTTAAATAAATTTGTTTAGTTTGTTTATTAAATTGTTTAGTTAAATTTGTTTAGTTTGCTTATTAAATTGTTTAGTTAATTTGGTTTAGTTTATTTGTTTTGTTTTTAAAGCTCTTAGTTTAAATAAATAGTTGTAGTTTAAATAAATTTTAGTTTGTTGAATAGACAAACTAAACAAATTTATTTAAACTAACAGCTTTAAAAACAAACGAATAAACTAAACAATTTAATAAATTGCTTAGTTAAATATGTTTAGTTTATTTGTTTTGCTTTTAAAGCTATTTATCCATTAAATTTGTACTGTACAACTAATTTTAGTTTAAATAAATTTGAGTCTGGAAACAAAATTTGAGAAATGTTTATCGTTCCGCAACTATTTTCTAAAGTTGTAAAGTAGTAGCTTTCCCTTTTGATAGAAATCGATTTTTGAAGAATATTTCAAATGTGATTTTCAAACCAATCCAATATTTTGTAATTTTCTTACTTTTTATTTACGATGTTTACTTATATTATACGTATGAAATCAGATCTCAATTCTGTTACTGTTCTTACTTCGAATTCGAAGAAATGTTTTTTATGGGTTTTTTATGTATTGTGTTTCTTTTATTTTAAAATTTATTAAAAATAGTTAATACAATTTATCAATTTATTGAAAATGATAATTTTATTAAAAATAATACTTTTCAACCTTTTTTTCTTTAAGTAAAATATAACAGTGCTATAGAGAATTACACGCACAATTTCATTTATGAAAAGATTTGATTCAATGTACGTTTACACATAGCTAAAATAATATTTTTTCAACCAATTATTTTTTCTGCATTAAATTGAATTTTAGTTATTCAGATATACAGTAAAAAAATTAAATGTAATGATGTATATTTAATGTCTAAAAATATTGTCATTGAACAGCAAAAATTAAACATCTTCGAAGTTTTGTCAAAACAGCTAAATTAATATTCGCCTACAATTCTTCCCCCTTTTTTTTTTATTATCAAAAACCTTTTCATAAGATTAAAATAAACCAAAAAGCCCGAAAAAAAAAATCTACCGAATGATTAGTTTGAAATCATAATTCTTTATTTGCTAGATATTTTTCATTTCCTTAAAGAAATGAAAAATTTTCTAAAACATCTTTGATAAATATATTTCTTTTGCGTGTGTGTAAGGTATTTGTTTAATTACGAAAAAGTTAATTATAGTTTTCATTTATGCTGAAATATTAGAAATGCTGCTTATAATTTTAATCCTTATACGCTTCAGAGTTTTTCGTATTTGTTCACCATTTTTTATTTATTTTAAATCTGAAATTTCAATAAAATTCTCAGATTTCTTTTCAAAATTTTCTAGTTTATTATGATATTTTTTGTAACTTTTAGAAATGTTGATTAGAAGTTTTGCTGTAAGTTTTCTGCATCATTTGTTAACAATATTATTTTTTATTCTGCATTATTATTATCACGAGTTTGATTTAATTAAAAAAAATTACTTTCAATACATTTGCACAGGCGTTTTCAAAGGACATTTTCAGGCGTGCTATAAATTGATTAAGAAATAGGAGACTTCAAGATGCAAATAGGATGGCATTTTATTTTAATTAATAGTGACTCATTTTAAACTGCATTATTTTGAGCATTTTTTAATGCACAGTAAACATTTTTTCAAATGACAAATTTCTTTTGATTTCGGTTTTAGCCGTAAAATTTCCCAAACTATTGAGATCTTTATTACGATTACTTCACTGAAGTGAGAGGAATTTCTGTTTGGAGAAAATCTTACAGCTTACTAATTAGCACTTGTGTCTCAAGAATAGAAAATTAAGAGAACCGTGTTTCAAGAATAGAAAATTAAGAGAACTTCTTCTACTGATTAGAACTGAAAAGGATTATATAATTGTACCCTATTATATTATTTTAAGTTATCTTTGTGAAGATAAGCTAATTTTAAAAAATTAATTAATAGTTTTATATATATATATATATATATATATATATATATATATATATATATATATATATATATATATTCAAGTTGAAAGACAAATATAAAATATTGATTTTAAAATACTGATATTTCTCTTTCGACAACGGAAAGAATTATAGAGGATTATATAATTTTACGCTATTACACTATTTTAAGTTATCTTTGTGAAAATTAGCCAATTAAAAAATAAATATATTTAATTAGTAGTTTATAGATTTTATAAAAATACTTTTTCTCGAGTTGAAAGATAAATAGAAAATACTGATTTTATAAAAATTCTAATATTTCTCTTTCAACAACGGAAAGGATTATAGTGGATTATATAATTGTACCCTATTACATTATTTTAAGTTATCTTTGTGAAGATAAGCTAATTTTAAAATTTTTTTAATTAGTAGTTTATATTTTTTTCAAATTGAAAGATAAATATAAAATACTGATATTTCTCTTTCAACAACGGAAAGGATTATAGAGGATTATATAATTGTACCCTATTACATTATTTTAAGTTATCTTTGTGAAAATTAGCCAATTAAAAAATAAATATATTTAATTAGTAGTTTATAGGTTTTTTCGAGTTGAAAGATAAATATAAAATACTGATTTTATAAAAATACTAATATTTCTCTTTCAACAACGGAAAGGATTATAGTGGATTATATAATTGTACCCTATTACATTATTTTAAGTTATCTTTTTGTAGATAAGAAAATTAAAATTTTTTTTTTAATTAGTAGTTTATATTTTTTTTTTTCAAGTTGAAGGATAAAATACTGACTTTATAAAAATATTGATATTCCTCTTTCACCAACGTTTAACAACGTGTTAACTGTATAATTTTACTCTCCAGTCTTAATCTTACTTTAATTACTTTTTACTCTCCAGTTGTTGTATAGGTAGAAAATTTTGCAAAATTGGATTAATTAAAATAAAGATTGTAACTAAAATACTTGATCAGTAATATTAAAATAATAAAAATTGTAATAAATCTTAAATAAGATATTTTTTAATAAATAAATATATATTGCGGATTTTTAGATTATTTATTTAAATAATGTTTCACAGATTTTGGTATTTATTATTTCCAAATCATTTAGATTTTGATAGTCATTTATACTTTTTTTTTAGTCATTATCCATTATTTTATGGTACTTGGATATTTCAAATAAATCATCATATAAACTATATAAAAATTAATCATCGAATAACTATAGGAAAATGGATAAACTATAGAAAATGAATTTCTATTAGCTGTGCAATCTATTTTCCTTCAAGTTTAGTTCACATTATTCTTATTTTAAATTTGAATTTCCAGAATTATTTTTTTTTTCTTCTGCAAAATAAGATATCAGCATTCCTGACTTTTATTAACTATATTCAGGATTTCTTTTTCATTTAGCATTTCCCAATAGAGATTTATTCTCTAACATAAAACTATAAATTGTTTTAGTAGAGAATACCGTATTTTGAAAATATTTCAATAGTAAGTAGTTTATTTTAGTATGATTTAACAATTACTAAAAATAAATAAATGTGTTTGTATGGTTCTGTGATTATTTTGTCTGAATAGTTAAGTTTTACCATTTCACGAAGCTATTTTATAATTTATTTTTGTATATTCGTTATCCTTAAATTTAAAGGACAGATTTGTCTGGGTTTTTTCTATTCTGAATCAGAATATTTGAATGAATAAATCTTTATGCATCAAGTACTTCAGTTAATTCAAGACTGTTAGATTGTATTTTGCGATGTTACTTCTAAACCTGGAAGGAATTCGCAATTTTTTTTATATATATAAATGCAATTTCTCCTCGTGAACTAAAATTATTTATTTGCTTCTGAAAATTTCATTATTTAGTAGAACTTTTAGTAATTTATAGTTCTATTTAGTAGTTTAAGAACAAAGCATAATTGTTATGTTAATTAATTATTATTTATGTTAAGTTAGTAGTCTTTTAAATTTAAACTTTTTATTTTTTAATTCTTTTATTTTTTGTTTTTTTATATACATAATATACGTAAATTTCTTAAATTTTCGAAACTTCTTCTGTCAGTCACTTATTTTCCGTAATTTTTCTGATATTCATTAATACCTTATATATTTCTTTTTTTTAAATTTCTTTTTATTTGTTTGTGTATTAAACATAAAAAACATTTTTGTGGTAATATCATTCTGCCTTTATGATTATTTATATTATGTAACAAGAATTTAAATTTACAGACTGCGTCTTACTTGTAAGAGAAAAATTAAAAGCATGCTTTTATGAAAGTCTTTATACGAAATTAAAAAATAAAATTAATAATGTTAAATTAAAAAAAATTTTGATAACTGTTTTTAAAGTTATTTTTTAATCAAAGTAGTTTGATCATCCTTTTGTGGTCAAAATAGTTTAAGAATCTTCATGGTGAAGAAAGAACTTGACGTATTTCAAATATTTAAATACGTCTTTTATTTAAACTTAATAAATAATTAAATAAATAATAATAAACATTGGAAAAGTCCCATCAAAGATTTTAAAATCTTTAATTACAAATTGTTTTTATGTGTATTTTACTTTTCTTTACAAATTTTTGCTAAAAATTTTTTTTTTTTTTGAAAAAATTATTAAGCTTATGATTTGAAAGATTGAATTTTATAATTTCATACAAGAATATACTTTCATATGTGTAATATTTAAAATTACATGAAAACTACATATAATTCATGATATGCTCATAAATGACATAAAACATAAGATCTTTTTATAAAACTGAAGTTTTGTAATTTTAAACTGTTTATTTTATTTGATCATATAATTTTAATTGTCTTAATAAAAGTTATTAAATCTAGTGAGTAGGAAAATAATTATAAATAAGTTCATTTTCTCTCACAAACGAAAATTTCCTTACCTGCTACTAAATCACGAAATGAAATAAAGACTACTGGCTGTTATTTGGTCCACTGAAATCATGAATTCAAAATATATTCCTCGCATCATGTATAAAAGTATGATGGAATATAATGAAACCAATCAATTTGAAGATAATCTTCCATTTCTGAAAGCTTCAGATAAATGAGTTAGCTGTCATAAACAGTGAAAGCACTTCTAGATTTCCTTTTGAGAAAATTCCAATAACAAATATATGACAGATTAAAATAAGGAGTTGGAAATATTGCTGATGTTCCATTTGAAAGACGTTTTCTATTTATTGTTTCAGTATCAACATCCCAAATGACGGCTAGAGTTGGATTTTAGTTTATTGCAAGTTTCCCTTTAGAAACATTGCGGAAACTTATCAAAACACCATTGTTTATTTAGATATGCCAAATCTTATTTGCACAGACTGGCAAATATATTCCTGGCAGAAAACTTCGCTCAACTCAATTCAATTTAATGAAGTATTTCGTGATGGTGTTTTAGATATATTGATATACAGAGGAATGGAGAAGTGGAATGTCTCAGAGCTTAACCTATACTTAAATATGTTGACTTGTAAGCGGAAAGTTAATGTTAGATGATCGCGAAGCTTTTATCAGCTTAATTAAAGCTAAGTCTCTTACTTATGGATTAAAGTGTAATAATTACCGCAGTTGGATAATTCATCTAGTAGAAATGGACGAATTTATGCTTGTATCATTGTATCTAAGGTGCCATAGAAATTTAATTATTATTATTTATTTATTATTTGCCCACATATGATCTCTTCGTGTACATGTAATGAGTAATATTTATAATAATCATTAGAAACACAATATAATAATACACGCGAACAAATAACTACATGGAATGAAAAATAAAATAATAAATAGAAAAGAAAAATTATAATAAAAGTTGCATCTAAAGTTGACAACAACAATAATACTAAGAGAAAGTAAATACCCATACACATAAGTCTAAAAATAATGCACACCTATGGTACAATTGGCAAAAAAAGTTTATAAGTATACATTAATCCTTGTCAATGTATACTTATATACATTGATAAGGATTCTCAAATTCTATAAAAACTAAAAAGGGAGATTTAACTTCTACAAATGACATAAAGGCAACCAGACAGTATTTCTTTAGAATTTGGAGATTTTGGTAAAGAATCCTTTCATTGTTTTCGATTGACATTTTGCACCTCTCCAACAATGCAACAACTTAAATTAGTTAATTACTTTGCGACAGAATCAAAGGTATTAACGAAAAGAATACTTAATTACTATTGACTGATAAACTGGAAATTTTACGTACTAGACGCAGTTTGCTGAAATAAAATAATGAACTTTAATGTTTTAATGCTATTTCGACACAAGCATACTGGCTCTTCATTCATATAAATTTATTCCTCAATAAAAAAAATATCAATAAATTAAAAAAAAAAAAAAAAAAAAAAAAAATCAGAGCTTGATATAATTTTTTTATTATGTTAACAAGTGTTTGAATGAATCAGTTGAACTTTTGATTTTGAAATTTCTTATCTGTTAAATCATTGTATTCTCCCTAAATCTTGGAAGAACTACGAATATCATTAGTAAAAATATTTTAGTAATATGATATTGATTCTATATATGAAATAGAGAAAAATTTTTTGAGAGTGACATATATGCTATCCAAAGTTTATGATTAGGGGAAAAAAAAAAAAAAAAAAAAAAAACACGCCATATTTGTTTATTTGTTAAAAACAATTTCTCATATGCAACTATGCTTTCAATAGAAATGTTCTTTCATAAAAAATTTTCCTTTGAAACGAAAAACCTGTTTTTATGGTGAAATTTTATTTATAAATTAAAATCTGTCCATATGAATTTTAAATATCTATGATGCAAGACAATTTAAATAAAAATACGGGATTTGAAAAATTTTAAGTAATAATTTCAAATCCCATATCATGAATATGGGAGCAGATAGTCTTTTCTTTATTAGTTCTTAATACATGCAAGCTTTTTTTTAAAAAAGGACTCTGTGTAGTTCTAATATTTTAGACATTAAATTGATAGTGAAAGCTCATAAGATAATGTACTAGGAAGTTCTTATAATGTAATAATTGAATTAAAGAAAGATGAAAATTTGTTATTATTAGGCATGATTGTACTGTCTGAGGAAAATTAAAAATTGTCGGAACCAGTTTTGTATGGGAAGCCATGCAATGCAAACACATTAAAAGAAGCCAACCAAGATGTAGAGAGTGAACGGGAGAAAAAAATAGATCTTTGTATGGCGAGATATGAAGATAAATTGGTATTGCTATAAAACTTATTGTCTGGCTACGTATGACAACGAACGCTTTTATCCTTTGTCATGAGGAGTGAAATGATATTCTGCATTTTTTGCGACAAAAAATGAAATACTAAAGGCAATTTGTAGGATGTTTTTTCATTAGTAAAATGATTTAATATAGTATATTTTTTTATTCTACTGAAAGTAAGGCAATCGTTATGTATTTTTTTTCCTCGATCATTCTCTTTCTTCTCGACCGCCAACATCACCCATTCTCAGAAAAATCAAAATCTTTAAAATTCTGTGCAGTGGAGGGAAATTTTTACGAAATTGATTATTGAAATTGATTGATAGATTAAGATTGATTGATTAAGAAATTGATTTATAGGCGAATTTTAGCCTCAAAATATATGAATATTAAATTGATTTGCATTAACATTATTTTTTAAAAAAATTGCATCTAATAGTATTTTATTATTTGAGTAATGGAAGTTTCAATTGCAAAAGTGATAATTGAACAGAAATTTGTTAAAACATTTGTTAAGTTTGTAAACATGATAGAAACGAAGTCGAAATTTTAAATATCTTCATTTTGTTCAAAGCACCTTTGTTATATAAATTTTGAAGTTTATTTATTTTTTATAGTTTTGTATAAAATCAAATTGTTAATATTCTTCTGTTGTCATGTAAAAGAAATTAAAATACATGTGCTAGTAATTTAAATGCATATACTGGTATATATTTAGCTTGATACTCTAAAATTAATGTTATATTACTGAATGTTGTATATGCGGATACAACCTTCTTTAGTATGTGCCTTTTTAAGAATTGATGTAATTTTCAATAGTGCCGATAGGTTATTGTCGCTTAAATTTGATTAATTTTATTTTAAAAAGCTTGAATTGCCCTATTCAAATAAAGCGAGTTCTTTAATTCCCTTATAGTGGATAAGTTCTAGTAGTTACACGCGACCTGTCTGAAATAAATAAAAGCTATTTGAAAAATATGAATTTGGTATTGCTATAAAATTATCTTCATATCATTTTTTTTGTCGCAAAATATTGCAGAATATCATTTATTCCTATGACAACGAATGCTGTCATCCTCTGTCATGAGGAATAAAATTATATTCTGCAATATTTTGCTACAAAAAAAAATGATATGAAGATAATTTCTAGGATGTTTTTTTATTAGTAAAATGATTTAAGATGTAATGATTTATAAAATCATTTCGGACATTTTTTTTTTTTTTTTTTTTTTTTTCCCCAATGCGTCTGGGAAATTGGAGTTCATTTAAGTTGCTATATTTTGTTGTGCAAAAGAAAAATTTTAAAGATAATTCACTCCAAAGATGAGATTATAATAATACTGCTACGAAACAAATATAATTAAGTACCAATATTTCGATGATTTCTGTAGTTTATCATCCGAAATCACGTTGAAAGCCTGACGAGTAAAAATATCGCTCTCTTGTCAAATTATTTTGCTATATCTTTGATGCATAACTTTTAATCGATCTCATAGCGAATGTCCCTGAATAAATTATGGGATAATTAATGGATTTATCAGATTCTTTTACGATTTAATAATGCTTGTTGAGTAGCAGTGCAATATATCAGAATTCTAACATTACTTTCTTGTATTCTTTTTTGAAAAAGTTATTTTCATGCTATTCTTTCTCTTTATACTTGATCTTTTCTTCGTAGAAAAATGCCAATAAAATCCAATTTTCCTAAATTTTTTTTGCAAATAAAAACATTTTAAAATCACATATCTCTTTATAGACATATATTCGTGATCTCTTACTTGATTAAAAAAAAAACTGTGATTCAGCGTTCCTTTTAAACATCTATTCATTTTTATTGGAAATTTGTTTAGTACCATTTTTAAAGAGTTTTTTTTTTTTTTTTTTTTTTTTTTTTAAAAAAAACCAATTTTTCTTAAGGAATATCCGACATGGAGAATTAATGAATTGGAACGAAATAAAGAGTTACATTGCTGATTTCTGCTATCAGTCATATCGATTTTTAGAAACTTAGACGCTTGCAGACTCTATTATTAATGATGTTTGCTGTCTAAACGAAACATTTCTTTTTCTCTTTGAAATCGTAGTAATACTTTTGATTGTTTGCGTACGCATTCTGCCTTTTCTGTCTACAAATTTTTCTTGATGTAGATCTGAAACATTTTTTCTTGTGATCTTAAAAATAAATCTTTCTCTTAAAGTGTAACACAAGTATGTTCTTGTTAGCTAATTACACATAAAAAAAATAAATAAAAAAATCAGTCTTTTTTTTATTTTTTATCCTGATGTAAAAATAGAACCATTGTTGGCTTCTAATTTCACATTGCAAGCTTGATTGCCGTAAATTTTTGTTCTCGTTAAGCCTTCGTCAGAAGTTGAATATAATGTTAGAAGCAGTGGGGAAAAAAATGCGTGATTATTAGTACAATTGTATACATGCGACTGAATTTCCATGGTTCTCAACAAAAGGCGTCTGTTTTTATGAAAGTCACAAAAGAATAAGAGTTCTCATGCATGACTGTAAAGGCACAATACGCATTTTCCATCCGCCTTGCAGAGTGTGTCTAGGCAGGATGTTACTAATTCAGTTGGGTTTCATGCATGGTATGCGCATTTTTGTTATTTTGAAATCATGATATTTAACTTTTGTATTTCAAGGCTCATGTGTGAGCGTCTGTATATTTTATATTTGATTCATAGAACGAATTTAGTAAATTTTTTTCTCGGAAAATTAATTATTGTATTAATGTTTATGATTTCTTAAGGTACAGGAATTATTTCATCCCTCATATTTGTTATTTTGAAATCATGTTATTTAACTTTTGTATTTCAAGGCTTATGCGTGAGCGTCTGTATATTTTATATTTGATTCGTAGGACGAACCCAGTAATTTTTTCTGAGAAAATTAATTATTGCATTAATGTTTATGATTTCTTAAGGTACAGGAATTATTTTATTCCTCATAAATAGTTAGGTTTAATCTCTGTGTACATATAAAGTACAGATTTAATTTTATGAAAATAATTACTTGCATTAAATACATATTTAATGCAAAATACGGTTTTTAATAATTTTGTAAAAAACTTACGATGTGTTGTAGTTTTTTTCAACATTTTAAAAATTCTTACATTATGAGATGGTTGAAAATTACTGTTATTTTGTAAACATATATAAGCAACATTTTTAACCATATATTATTCAGTTATTTTGAATTAATACTTTGAAACAGATTGAAAAAAAAATCTCTTTAGTTCTGAGATTATATTCCTAATCATCCATAATCCATAATGGTGAATGTTCAATTACGGTTGTTCCAAAACAATTTATAAAATCCATCAAAATTTATCCAACATTTTTTTTTTCTTTTAGAGAAAAAAGAAAGGCCTTAGACTTTGCTTATTGCAAGAAAAAAAAAATTTTTCAGTTTGCCCTATCTATCTAATAATACATTTAAGTATAACTAAATCAAATTATTTGTACTATCTTCCTTTTTTATTTAGTGTTCATTCGTTTCTTTTTATATTTGAAGCTTAGTTTTGGCTGAGGTCAGTGCAGCTTTGTCAGTAGTTGTGTAATTTAAATTTCAATGGTGGTCTAATTGAATTTTAAAAAAAAATCACGATGACATTCATTAACATTCTGGAAATTTTAAATCAGTTTTTAAATTTTTCATTTAGTTGCTATTTATTACTACTTTAAATATTTGTTATGATGATTTCAGATATATAGCTGTAATTTTTTTAAAATTATTTTATAATAATAATTATTTTTGCCCTGAATGGATCACATGTCATAGAACGGTCTATTAATTTACATTTGAGTTCTCATCGTCACAGGACCTGGATACTGAAGACAACGGAATGCTCGGAATTATCCATCACAAAGAACGCCTTCGAGTGTAGCTTCTTTAAGAAATCTAATTCAGGTTTTCTCATTTAGCATTTGAACTTCAGCGTGTGTACAAGTATATTACTTTTATCTGTTGAAAGAAGCCTATTAAGATGTTCTCGTGTTGTTCAGTGCCACACGAACTTGTAGTGAGTCAATTGTTATTTAAAGAAAGTTTCGTGTAAGAAGCTAAATATTCATTGCTTGTAGTTCTGATCTGCTTCGCTAGTTATGAAATTAATGGAATTATATTCCTTGTGTGATTGTTTTTTAGTCGTGTTTAATTGATTGATTTTCTAAAGAAACCCTTCTCTGTCATTTGTTTTGTAATGCATTTTATTGAATTAGGCATTTTATTTAAATCTGATTTTATGAAATAATTGATTCTATTTATTTTGGAAGAGTATTTATTTACTTACTCTTGTTGTTAGCAGTATGTCTTTAGACAATGGTGTAATACCGTGATACAGGATAGCTAAAAAATTTTAATGTTTTTTAGAGCTATTGGGAGTGAAAACTATTATTTATTAAAAATGTTTGTGGTTGTATTGATAAATACTTCATCTTAGCTCCTTTGCAGATCTATCCCATAAATTAGTACTTATATTTATGCTTTAGTGCTTAGTTTTTATTGATTCAGTATTATGAATTTCAAACTTAGCGTTTCTTTGCTGTTTTGTTATATTTAAATTTTTGTTTCACTTTTCTTGGATATCTTTTTTTACGCAAATCAAAATCTCATTCTTATCTATGTTACTTATAAAAACATAAAATCTTTTATTGATTTATTTCAATCGTTTGAATATTTGTTTTGTAGAAATATGTTCATTATGTGTAAAATTATTTTTCATCAAAAAAAGATCCTATTTGTCTTTTTTTGTGCTTTTAACTCTTCTCCAATTAAGAGTGAATAAATAAGAAACTGCATGTTTGTGCTGCCGGCGAGAAAGGAGTCTTTTTTCTGTTTTAAATTCCTTTGCTTGTACCCTCAGCTCCCTTCACCTTCACCCCCTACTGCCATTTTCCCTAAGTCAAACTGGTGGAATTCCTCATTCTTTTGTTGGATATTTGTTGCCATTCCACCTCAGTGTAAACGCAATGTCAATAATCTGCAAAAGCGATTCGCGTTTCTGTTTGTCGAACTTCTGAAGTTCAGGTGTTCTTTTTCCCACAAAAAAATTCTTTGCAAGTTACTGGCGAGATAAGCAACGATAACCGACTCCACATCTTCGCTGTCATCAATCAGAACTCTTCCAGCTCCAGGTTGTTTGATTTTTTTAAGGCTTTCTGTTTCTTTTTATCCCTCCTGACTTCGGTTTGAACCCTATTTGACAACTTTAGTAGTTCGCTTCGGTTTATGTCCAAGTAATAAGCAACAGTTTTCTTTTTGGGGAATTTCTTCTAACTTCTATTGCTTTTTTATGTGTTAGTGTCTATCTACCCTCACATATTAAGGATATGTCTTCATTTAGACCTGTCTTGAAAGGATTTACTTCAAGAAAATGGGATCGAAAGAAATTATCTGTAAGATTGTGTTTGTATCTTTATTGAGATATAGGTTTTTTCGATAAAATCGATGAATGCTATAATCGTTTTTTATACGCTTGAAATAATTCAAAAATATATAAAATTCTTCGATTCAATAGTACTATTTTAAATATTTAATATACGTTATAACATTACTATTAATACGGACACGTTACTATTAATATTTAAAATGTGAAAAAACAACAACTTTTAAACATAACTGGACTGTGATTAGTTAATTACCCTTTAGGTTTCCTTTAATTATCTTTAAAATTATGCCAAGTTCAAAATTTTCTATTAAATTCCGAGGTTACGCTTGAACACTTTATTGCATTGTTGACAGTTCCCCAAATTGACAGATTGATTTTAAGTAAGTAAATGAATCAATTTGTTGATTCAATTTCATATATAACAAATCTTTTTCGGCTGATAGTACAGAAATATGCCTTTTAAAAAAAAAAAAAAAAAAAATTGTTGATTAAACTCTTTTTTAAATAAACTACAATCTTATATATTTGTCCAGTGCCGAGAATGCGTTTCTTCTCTTATATTGAAATGACTATGAAAATTAATAAAATTCAATTAAGCGAGCTAATAAATATAATTTTTTATGAGGAGATTTGCATCTACATATCTTAATCATTTTTTTTAACTAAGTAGCTAAATTTTTTTATAAATAACAAATCGCTAAATAAAATAAAATAACTGTTAAAAATTAAAGTAGATCACTGAACGAGTACTAACTAGTCTAGTTTTTTCTTGGAAGAATGTTTCTAAAAAGAAATCCTTAGAAGAAGTTTCAAAGACTTAACTTTTCTAAGTAATGTTTAATTCCAAAAACTGTTTAAAGCAACTATTAATAATATTTAAAATTTTGAATCTCATTGCATGAATCGTATTCAGTAATTTAATCAAAATTATCTTATTAATAATCGAGCTGCTTTATGACATTTGGTTTAAAATATTAAATATGTGATTTTTTTACGTATCCCATTTGTCAAAATCGTATGGATTTTCTGTATTAAAAGCTTAGGTGGAAAAAAAATGAATAAATAACACATGTTTGCATATCGTTGTACTAAAAAAAAAAAGTACGATATTTTAATTGTTGGGCATGTAAGTTAATTGTTTAAATTGATGTACAGTAATATATTCCCTTTAAATAAGATTAGATATTCTGTTTGTAAAAATGTTAAAATGCTAGACACTTCAAAATGTTTATTCTGAACCAACGAATTGGCAATTAGCTAAGGGAATTGCTTCATTCAAAGTGCCAATATATATTAACCGACATCTATTCCCTTGACTGTTCAACCTACCGAAAGTCTGCCCAGTGTCTAAAATAACCTGAATACCAATCCCTTAATTACGAAGTCTTCCAAATAGGCCATTGAAAATGCTGTTTCTTAATACTTTTCTTCTATATCAATGCAAAACTTTATGCAACTGGATTCTCCACATCAAATTACTTAAGCTTATTTGCATTTGCATTAGAGGAAACTTGCTTCATTTATCATTTTGCGATTTCCTGAGAGAGGTAAACATGAATGCGCCAATTTATTCCGGAGGAAAGCATTACTCTTAGCGTGGAATACTACCAATTTTTAATTAATTACGATATTGTCTGAGCTGTTTCTCGTGATGGTAATTCAATCTTTTGTGTGTGGTACTTCGTGGGTTTTCCGTTTTAAATGACAAAGAGTTTTGTATTTTTTTTTTTTTCCATCCCTTATTTTGCAGCAGATCTTTACATTTATTCTAAAATTACTTCTAAATTCAGTGAAAATTTGTGCAGTGCTAAGTCCTGCATTTGTAAATACTCGAATTCCATTGATTTGAAGGTAAAATACCCGATGCTTAATGTTTATGTGTTGTGATTATTTTTTGTAAACAAAATTTTTAATTTAATTTTAATTATATTTTGATATACATATAATTTTACATATATTTATGCATATAAAAATATATACCAATAATACACAGTACATTAGTTTTAAAACTAGTTCTGTTAGCTGTTCTTTTATCCATGATAAAGGCAAAGTTACAGTGTAATAATTTTGCTTTTTCATGTGGAAATGTTTTATTTTAATTAATTAATTATTTATTTTAAATATAATGTAATAATAAAGATTTGTGATTTATTTCTTTGACAAAAATCACTGTATGTGTTCTCCTTCGTTGCAGTTGTTGAGTTCTGGGATGTCTTTGGTATTCTTTAATTGCATACATCCATCTAATTCGTCACTTACGAAAGGTGTGATACAGGTTGTGATTTTTTGCAAGAAACAGTTACAAAAGAACAGCTTGGGTTAAATTACGTGAAGAGATGGGGAACGAAACTACTCTTGCAAACCGTTATCACTTGCTTGACTTTCAACCCTATACTTATCAACAACCGTAGTTTCTTTTCTTTGCTTGTAATGGTTTCTGTGCTCGCTTGATTTCTGTTCTATCTTGCCTCTTCTGCCATCTAGGGTGTTTTTAACACTATGGCTCATTAGATTGGTTGTCTGGCATCTTTCTGTTGTAGTGACCGTCATTTGTGCTTTGAAATTTCCGTTAATTTTTTTTTCTGAAGTATGGTTATTTATCTGGTTTTATGATAATATCCCCAGTTCCTTCTTCTTTATCATATGTAGTCAAGTCATGATTGTAGTATGAACAGTTATTTAGTATTTTGTGTATAAATCACCTAGTTTTACCATTGCTGCGGTTGATTTTTCTTCATGAAATGATGTTCTGAAGGAAAATGTTTACCTATGAAAGGTAGGCCGAAATCTTTCAAATCTTCTGCAATCTTTATGTATTATTTTCCTTTTTAATAGCGGCAATGCCTGATGTATATAAAAATGTGATTTGTTGGAGTTTATAAAGTTAGAAATTTTTGGGAAGGAGTTATAAAATTTCGTGTTAAATATTTATATAAAAATCGTACACCTGTCTAATAAATGTAAGCGTAGTTTATTTGCTATTTTATATTTTAATTAGCAAGGTAAATTGTACCTAAAATTACCTATGTTTTAAATATTTTTAAAAAATATATATATTTTCTCTTTTAGTCTACAATGGCATTCTATGTATATTCAAATGTATGAATATGCCTTTTTTTGGGGGGGGGGGGTTTGCTATTAGTATCTATTATAGATTTTGTGTTGCTGTTTTACATTTCGTCAATATTTAAATTATTATTTTTTGAGTCATTATTTTTAAAATCCTAAATTATTTTCTGATCAACGTATTTGGCATATTATGAAATGAATATTGAATGAATATTATGAATGAATATTGAATTATATGTAATATAATATTTCATGAGTGTTATGAAATGTATTGCATTGGTTTTTTTTTTCTTACGCACGCTGCTAGAAATTGGAGATTCCAATGGTTTAAAAAAGCTACTAAAATGATGAAAAAAGTAAGTAATTTTATTATATCTTGTTAGATAGTATTACAAATGTGGTGGTGTAAGTATTTTTGTTTCAGTAAGTAATTTTATTATTCGATCAAACTAAACGTGGGAATATATTCCTTACATGACAGTATGTTAGTGGTGATCTTTTTAATGTTGATACTGTTCGTGCAAATATACTGAATGCTCAAATTATTAAGAACACTTCCATGTTATTTCTATGAAAAACGTAACAGTTACTCCAACTGAATTTTATTAAATGAAGTTTAGTAGGAAATTGGTATTTAAATTTTAAGCTTCCTTGTTGTGTGGGATTCGAATACTTAACTTAATGGAACTAACTTGTACTTAATGGAAAATACTTAAGAGGGAAGACGTTGAGTTGAAGATATACACATCGATGTATAACTTTGGTACTTTTCTACATATCGATGCCATGTTATTTCTATGAAAAACGTAACAGTTACTCCTACTGAATTTTTATTAAACGAAGTTGAGTAGCAAATTGGCATTTAAATTTTAAGCTACCTCATTGTCTTTATGAAAAAGTGTGTGGGATTTGAATAAAATGCTTAACGAAAAATACTTATGTGGGTAGACGTTGAATCAAAAATCTACACATCGATGTATAGCTTTGGTACTTTCTACAGATCGATTTACTGGAGAAAATATGTTTTTAAATATAACTAGAGGATTTTCATTGAATAAAAAGCCTCTTGCACAAGTTTATTATTTTAAAAGGTGTAGAAAATTAATAATAATATTTATATAAATATTTTAAAAAAGCAAGATAATTTTTTCAATGTACTCAAAAATTATGAAAGATTTAAATTAATCTCATTATTATTATTGTTTCTCTTGAAGACATTTTTTAATGTAAATTTTCAAATGTCTCCAATTTGCTACTCAACATCAAAATTTTAAGAAATACTAAGAATTTATAAAATTATGCGATATTTGTTTTGTAAATAATTGATTTTCCACTATTTGAGAGATTGTGAGAATTTGAATAATGAGAATTTGTGTAATGCCACTTAAGAATAAATGTTAGTGCATCTAATTTGTCTTATTGAAATTTTGCAAGACGTAACTTCCAGAAAGTTTTATCAATATTTTTATTTCATATTTTTTTTCAAGTGAAAAAAAAATTGTCTTAGCATTTAAGTCACTTCAATCTGTAAATGACACTAGTTTTATCAATATGATTAAGGTGAAACATTGTGTGGCCACTGGATATTTGTTCAATCTTCGAGTGATTACATTAGCTTGTACTGGTTAGATACAATCCTATACTGCAACTTTTTTCAGATACTTTTTACAAAAGACTATTCTTGTTTCTTATATGTATATTAAATTTTTTAATTGCTCCGAGGGCTTAGTTAGAATGGACTAACGTCTGCCTATATTCCGCTGATTATACACCGCTGAGGACAATTTATTGATTTTTTTTTTTTCAAAAGCTTTATAAAATTCGGTTGTATAAAATCGCTACCTAAATATGCTTTTTATCAATAAAATTTTGTGTGACTGGAACATAAACAATCTTTTAAACATAAAAAAAAAAAGAAAAGAACATAACAGTGTGGATGATGGAAGAGAGTCGAACTTTTGCAAATGAGGTAAAAAAAGGCGACGCTCATCACAAATAAGCGTATGTTGGTGGATATAAAAGGAAATGGAATGAATATAAGAATCAAAAAATGCTTTGTAGAATGTAAAATTATTATTAGCTGTAATACTGATCAATATTTTCGCCTCTAGCAAATATGAAGGTCACCAATTATTGGAAAATTTCTTTTGTTTTCACTAGTCTTGAATACCTGGTGCTCAGTACCACAGGTTTCGGGGTCGAGTCCCGGCGATGGCATGAATGTTTGTAGGGTTTCGGAATCCACTTTAAACCCTAGGCCCCGGTTTAATATTACCGTTGGGCGTAAGGCTGACAAATCCTGCCCCATAAAAAGAAAACATCTCCTGTTTCTGAATCCTCCTGACTAACTCCCTGACTGTAGTGCCAGGGAGTTAGTCTTGAATACATATCATCTTTCCATTATCTTAAATTTTTAACATACTTTTTTTTTATATAATTGTGACATAAAAAACGTTCTTCAAAACTGAAACTCTAACATTTTCTTACTTTTATTTCATGGGCATGAAATTAAAATTTTATAAGTACAGGAGAAGCGGAAATCGCCCACGTATTATACAAGGTCTTTTATTTGTTGGCAGCTAAAATTACACCTGCAGGCTATATGATGCTACGGATTATAGGCAGTAAATTACGATAATTAAATTTTAATAATTTATTTTCTTGATTTCTGTTCTGTCTCGCCCCTTCTGCCATCTAGGGTGTTTTTATTAGTTTTAACTGCCTGGTTTTTGTTTATAGTAACCGACATTTGTGTTTTAAAATTTCCGTTGAATTTTCTTCTATTATTTATCTTATTTTATGGTAATATTCTCAATTCCATCTTCTTTGTCGTATGTGGTGCACGTTATAAATGTATTATTAGCTGCTATTTGATATTTTGTATATAAGTCACCTAGCTCTGCTATTGCTGGGGTTGTTCGACCTGATGACCAATTGGCTCTGGCCTTTGGTACTTACATGCTTCAGATTCGGATCCTGGTTGTGGCATGGATGTTTGTTAGTGGTTCGGAATCCAACAAGCGTGGATGGTAATTAATAGCTGCATGTTTTATGTATTATACCTAATGCTATTTAAAATTAAGGGATAATATCTTTAATTGAGCATTTCATATAAATTTTTTTAACAACTTCCACAAAACTATATTATTCTTTTCTATAAAAATGGTACTTGATTTTTACTTTTTTTAGCATTGAATTTTTTATTTCGGAATATTTCTCTCGAATATGGAATGAGGAACTCATATTTTTGAATAGAAATTGTGATTTGATTCGTACGCAAAAAGAATTTAACTGACCAATAGTTATGTGTGAATTTATATTTAAAATGCGAAATATATGTGGTTCTAACATTGTATAAAATTTAAAGATTTTATTCATTCTAATTAAACTGGTTAAAATAACACAAGATTAATTACTGAGATCAAATTTTTGATTTTTTTTAATTTAAAAATATTTTAAATAGTTTGCATTTGTTGTATATCGTAAGTTTTGTTAATGTAAAATTACTTGTTTGTAACTTAATTGGAGAGAAAGCTCAAAGAAGTTCTGAATATTTTGTTAATCATAAGTTTTTATATAATGTTTTTTATTTATTTATTAAAGGTGAAAAAAAATGAACTAAAGATAAAAAATAGTTTAGAACTTATTTACTGAAAAGTAGAAAAAAAATAATTTTCTAAAGACATTTTTTTTTTTTTTTTTTTTTTTTTTTTGTAAACGAATTATAACGAAAAAAATCCTATAAAGCAAAAATAAAGTTTTACATTTATTGTCGCCATTGTAATATTGATTTTAAGTACTTTAATAAAACTATGTTTTTCAGATCTTCATCGTAATTATCCAATGATTCTTACTTCCTATTCACTTTTTATCAATTTACTATAATTGTTAGGGCGGAGTAAAATCGCTCGTAGTCTAATATAAAGATAATGGTCCATGCCCGGGTCTGATAATGACGTAATTGATCTTTTTAGGAATTCAATTAAAAAATTTTTTTTTTTTTTTTTTTGTTAATTACATTTTCACTTCGATTTAAATGTTTCTCTAAGTTGCTAAAAGGCTGCCTGAGGGCCAATTGGCTAGCGCTCTGGCCTTTTGTACCACAGGCTTTAGGTCAGGCCGTGTCATGGATGTTTGTTAGTGGTTTGGAATCCATTTTAAATTGTAGGTCCCGATCTAATTAGCCTAAAGTTTGCAAAAAATGATCTTAGGGTGACAAACCAAACTTAAGTTGCTAAAAGAGAAAAAGGAATAAAAAAGATTTTATTCATAAAATTGTCTAAACAGTATTTTTTTAAATGGAAATATTATGAATTTTTATCTGTTTGTTGAATGGATTACCCATAAAATGATTCAAGAAACTATAATTTTATTGATATATATTGAAAAATTTACGGAAAACTTCTCCATAGTTAAAAAAAAAAGTGCCAATAAAGATTATATTTCCACAATTGTTTATGGTTAGTAATCATTAACTTAGTTTAAAAAAAAAAATTATAAGAATTACAATTGAAAATTTATCTTAAATTTTTACAGTTTTTGAATTTTGCTCGTCATATGCATTATTCTTAAACAAATTCGATTAAATACTTGAATAACACGTACAACTTTTTTTGTAGTGAAGCCCAAGGGAAAAAAAAAAAAAGTTAAACCGAACAAGGAAAATGACATTACAAAATAGAAAAATTGCAACATAACTCTCAAAATATTGAATACAATTCTTCACTTTAATAATAAATAAATAAATAAAAACGTTTTTAGATATTATTTTCATTGTCAATTTTGAAACTTAAATGCAATTAATCCTCATTCGAAGCATTTTTTATAAGCATTTTTTCTTGTTACATAAACACCTGCTGTCTTGTTTCCTGGACTACAGAAGAAGTGAAAAGCATAATTTACAGTTTACGAGTCGGTGATTTCTCACCTGGTCAAAAAGCATAAATCGTCTGGATGAAATACACGTTTCCATGCTTGTGTTCGCTGTTAAAATGGATCCTCTAATTTACCAACCATCTCAATTATTTTTCCACGTCAAACAAATTTATGGACTCGGAATGAACCATAGCCTTTAAAGCGAGAATTAGCTTATATAATTTTTCATTAATTAAATATATTTATGATCGGTGGATCTGCTAAGACACCCTGGCTCGTTCCGTGGCTTCTTTATTCTTAAAGTACGATTAATGTTCTGTTATCAATTCCCAAGACGGTTTTATCTCTCTAATCCTTCGTAATTAGAAGTTCTCGAAACTTTACAAGGCAAGAAGGTTGAAATAACCTCTGTGCTTGCGAAATTCTTGACACCAAGTGAGTTACTGAAGTTGACTGTTTGAGAGGCACCTTGGGTGTTATGCAATCGTTAAAAAAGTAAAACTTACCTCCAATTTGTACTTGTTGGCTGTGCTTAATGTTGGAATTAATTAAGAACTTGGCGAGATATGTAATTGATAAAGGGAAATCACTTTGCCACGCTTGATTTGCGACTGTCTTGCTTAATTGTCGATGTCGACTTTCTCTTGATCTTCTAATTTTTATTTTTGTGGGAAGTCTTATTAAGATCTTTTAATTTTAACAAAATTTATCCATTCTGGTATTGAGAAAAAAAAAGTTGCTGTTCACAAAATTTTTAATCACTTTTTTTTTTCCTACAACATTTCTTTTCTTTCACTGTTGTTGCATTCTTTCTCTATGCCCTTTTGTTGTTTACATTCCAAAAACCTGCGTGACCAGATTAAGACTTGTTTTAACGAGTTAACACATGCGCGTTGTGATAGTAAAAGATGGATGGATTTTTCATTCCCTACCCCCTTTTTGTTTTTTGTATTAGATTTCACAAATAAAAGCCAGTTATAGTGATTAGCATATTGAAACCTTTTACATTAATATGTTAATTTATTCACTAATTTTTTTTAGTTTACTTTAAAAATATATATCTGTGTTAATTAATAAATTTATTTTAATTGTGCATTTTTATTTATTTTTTTATTAACCTATTTCTAATGCTGCTAAAGTTACTGCTTGTAATTCCAATATAATTATACATAAAGATTGAAATTTAATCATTGTCTCAAAACAGGAAGAAAAAAAAAATGTGTTGCTGCTAAGAAATATAATACGCTACTTAAAAATTAAGATAAATATCAGAAAAAGATAATTTGAAAACCATCCGAAGTTTGAAAACCTTTTCAAGAAAAGTCGTTATTTTTTTTAAGCCTTATGGTTATCCAAAATTGGAAACTATGGAAAGCAATAACATAGTCAAATAGTCAAAACAACATAGTCAAATCAATTTTCAAGTGAAGTTTAGAAATCCTATATAGAAATAATAATGGTGTAATCTTTTTCATCATTTTTTCCATTCGCCACTAATACGACAGAGTTGCATCAAATACGACGTTGTAGCCGACGAACTTATTGTGCTTTACCCGTACCTTATATTTAGTTTACTATTGTAAACAATACAATGGCTAATATAAGAAAGAGACGTAGTTATTGATTGGAACAACTGAATTTATCTATTACAATTTTAAAGTAAAGCAAATGCTGCCAGGTTTGGGAGATGGGATTGCTAAATCTTAACTGTTGGTCAACTACAAGATCATTAACACCGTTTCAGTTGAGTTTTTAAAGGAACTTTTGTACTTTTCCTAAGTGGATGGTGCAAAGGGAATCATTGTTTCTGGGCATTGGAACCATGTTTAAGAGGAAAAGATACAAGAGCATTCTTATGCTTCGTTAGGCAAGTGGTCTCTAAAGTGTGATACTCGTACCCCGGGCCGCTCGGGGCTCGGGGGGATTTCTCATAATCAGGCCAGCTCTACAGCGATGCAGGTGATCCCTGTGTTCAACATCTTTGATGCTGATGGAATTTCGGGCACAAATTTTACACTGACATTTCAGCACTTTAATATGCTTTGCGACATAAGTTAATTTCGTTTGCATGCAGACTCGCAAAATTCCGTTGTATTTTTGTCTTCTCTAAAAAAATTTATGGAAATCTAAAACACTTACTTTGTCCAAAAGAAAAAAACATGAAAATACGCATACATTCCAAAAGAAAAAATATCTATTTAAGAATCTTCTCACCATTCAAATGAAACACTTGTTCCTTTAGAAAAGGAAGAGAGAGAGAGAGAAGAAAAAAATTCCTGCGTGCTGTATAACCACCGCAAGTTCTTTTCCCACTCTTGAGAAAAAAAATTATTTTTCTTTCATCTCTACCATTCCAGAGACCTGTTGATCGCTGCAAATGCTTCCTCTACGTGCTTGGACCTCTTAATTATATTAAAGGAGGATCAGGGATTACAGTGAAAGGTCAATAGAACTTGTTTACGAGCTGTTCTGTTAATCCTTATAAGGCTCAGAAATGTAACCCGAAGTTCAGTTTCACATCGATTTGCTCCATAATCTGACGTATTCGCATTTATCTCGGCCATGAATTTATGTTGTTTTGATTACTGTGTTTGTAAAGTAGACATACCTTATAATTTTGTTACTTCGACGAAAGAGAGAATAATTAAGAGGTACATTTGTCAAAATATGCATTGAGTACATTGGCACGTTATGAAGAATTAGGAGTAAATAAATGCTACAAACTGTATTTTTATTGATGTTCGTAATTTCATCAACACATTTGTTGTCAGTACACATTTTTTGTTTTTTATTTATTGTTGGTGCATGTGTTTTTTTCCCTTTCTTTTGTTGAACTGGTATAGGATAGTTTCATTCATATTACTCAGAATCTAAATTGCGTTGTCATAATCACATTTTGCAGTTTGGATAATATCTTATTTTTTCGGTTTTTCTATTTGACACGTTATGAAGAATTAGGTGTAAATAAATGCTACAAAATGTATTTTTATCGAGGTTCGTAATTTCATCACCACATTTGTTGTCAGTACACATTTTTTTATTATTATTTATTGTTGATGCATATGTTTAACGATATGTTTTTTTCCTTTCTTTTATTGAACTGGTATAGGATGGTTTCATTCATATTACTCAGAATCTAAATTGCATTGCTATAATCACATTTTGAAGTTTGGATAATGTCTTATTTTTTCTGTTTTTCTATTTAGGAGGGAAGAAATAAATAAAGCGTTTACAGATCTTTAAATAGCATTCATTGTTCGTTTATGTTTAATAATGTATATCATACTTTTAAATGAATCAATTTATCGAAATTTAAATACGGCTACAGCGTGCATGTCGGACACAAAATCACACTTCGATATATTGAAAGCTATGCAACATCCAAAGGTGATTGAGCTCTTAAGCTTCCGACATTTCCGAAAATTTAATGTTACCATTCGGAAATCCTTATCTTTTCGAAAATATCCATCTCTGAAATAAATATGTTTAAAAATACATATTAATGTAAGGTGGGATTTCTCAACAAATATTATTTTACAGTTCTGCTGGAAAGACGGGAAGGTCTTCTTTCTCCCTCTTTGTCTAGATTAATGTTAACTAAATTTTAAAAATGGTAACTCGAAATTATAAAGTAGGTAATTTAAAAATAAGAGAGATGGTTTTAATTAGCAAAATGACAAATGGAGAATTAGTCTTATCTGGTGTACATTAATTTCTACTTTTGATAGCAATAAAAGTAAAATCCCTTATGCCCTCCGTTCATTTGTTTGGTTTCGAATTGTAATTAAAATTATTCGCTGATTTTAAGGTATATTAGCTGTTAATGTTTAGAAAAGAACGATTTAAGTATAATTATTCTTACCAACTCCACATTCAGCTTCAAATGAAATGGTATTGTATCCATATTATTAAAAACTAGACTGTTAGGTTTATGGTTTTCAATCTTTATCAACAACTATATCAACTTATTAGATATTCAACTGTTCTGCAAAAATAAATCGCTCGAGACTGGCTGCAAATAATTTGTTCTTTTTTTTTTTCTTGGAGAGGGAGGGAGGGGGGTTGTTATTTAGGTATCTTTAAAATCGTTTGACTGTGTGAAATGAGGAATTAAAGAAAAACAGAGTTGCGGCTTATTAAGTCTGTTGAATTTTTCTGTTTCGGTGTTGATGACGCTGAACGTTTTCATTTTAGTTATTTCGAATGGAAAAAGGTACGTTTTTCCCAAGGGAGCAGAATTATTTTCTCGAAAAAAGCATTAGTTCTCATTTCCGAGATTCGTTATATGTCGCTTTTGTTGTACTTTCTTCTTGCCGACTAAAGGATCCAGTATAATGCATTTGCATGCGTAAGTATTGTAAACACCATAGAAAATAATAAATAATTACAGCTGAAATGTTTTTTATTGTACCTAATGTCTTTCTATTTTTTTTTTTTCTTTCTTCCTTTTTCGGCAAAAAAGTTGTGCTTATTATGTTTTTCATAATAAAGAGTCATTACTATATGTGTACATAATGTTGTTTTGGTTTGAGGTTCATGATATAAAAATATATGATGCAGTAAAGTAAAACATTATTAATCGATGGAATAATATAGCGCAATGAAATTGATGATGATTTCGACATTTTAACATATAATCATTTCATCATCAACAAAACATTACTTAATGATATTGCTAAACATTAGATTTTTTCACGGCATTAACAACATATGAAATTTTTGAAAATTTGTTGTTTAGCAATCGTTTAACAACTGGTGAATAAAAATTAATACAATAAGCAAGTGGCATGTCTCTTGAAGTAAGGCAAAAGTTTAATAATAATAATAACAACAACAGCAATAATCATAATAAAACGATGATTGTGGAAATCATTCAGTAACATTCTTTTCGTTCAAAATACTTATTCACGCATGATACCTGTAAATCTTCTGGAGATTTAAATTTTTAACATACATTTGTGTGAACATACAATTGTTTTAGCTACTTTATAAATTCTGATATTCTTCGCATTCAATATTAATTTATTATGATAATTCATTTTCTTATATTTGTAAGACAAAGAACCATTCATATTATCTTTTAAGATAGACAAATCTCATGTTTGCGAGAAAAAAATATTGCATTTTTGCTTGATGTCTTTTACCAGATTGTTGATAATATCTCAAACAGTGTAAATCTCCCCCTTTCCTTATAAACAGTAAACCTGTTTAAAGTGACTAGTGATATGCATACTAGTTACTCTAAACAAGCTTACATAACATGGAATTTTGCTCGAAAATAAAATGAAAATAATGCATATTAATTTGTTCACTTAGAGTACAAGGTTAATTGCATAAGTTGCGTACAATGAAGTCACTATAAACAATATTTTACAATTTGCAATAATTTCTATCCTAGTAAGTGTGTAAAGAATTTGAAAATGAAATTTTTGTACTGAATGACCCGTGTTGAGGGATTTTCATTCGAATTTGATTTAAAGATTGTTTTATGGGCCCGAAAAATATTTTCCTTTCAAAATTATGTATTCTTAAATGAATTTCTTATTGATATAAATTGACGTCTAAAACTGGAATTGCCAAAATTCAATGTGTATAAACATTTTTTTAATTGCATTTGTTGTATTTAAATACAGAATATTTAATAGATATTTTAAATGTTGGTGAACTGACGAGAATAGATCATGTGGAGTTAAAAGAATTATAGTTATAAACTCAGAACTTAAAAATTAAATGCACTTTCAGAATTAAATAACAAAATTTCCAAGACCAGACATGATGAAAACATTTCTACTGAACCTTCTTAATACGATGACACTTTTCATTGTTTTTCACCCCTTTTCCCCAGTGATTAAATATTCATCACTCATTTTCAACATTATTTATGACTTTTTCCAAAATGTTTTTAAGTCGAAGCAACTGGCTTCAAAGAGCAAAATAAGTGGTAACAGAGAATGTCTGCGGGTGTGAAAAGTACCTTTCTTTGTTGCTATAGTTACTAATCCCATTAATGTGATCTTCTCCGAAAATCACACATCAGAAGGTAATATCCACTCCATTTCTAACCCCCCTAGGAGGTTATTCTTTTTAACTAAAGGGATTTTAAATTTTGCTTAGTTCATATCCTATTACTGGCGTCTTCCTGTTTCCCACCAGGAGCTCTGAAGACACTGAAACGGAACAACTCTCGTTGCTTTTCCATCTTTCTTTGCCTTCATCTTTTTGGTTCATCCCGCAGGTGCCTTTTCCTTTCCCTTGTGTCTTATAAATCTTATTCAAGGTAATTTTGTTCGCGATTCTCAGCTTTATCGTTCCACTATCCTTTTTTTCGTAACCAACTTACTCAAAACACATCCCTTCTTTGCAGATGGATATATATATTGTTGCAACAATTTAAATTTTTCTATTAAATGTAATGAAAGGGTTTTTTTTCCCTGAGGAATCCAGGTTAGTTTCCTAGTTTTAGTTTCAAAAGTTTGTTCTATTACCTTATTTCAAGTATTAAACTAAATAAATTTTCTACTAAATTCTGTGTATTTTGAAATGTATCTCATTCAGTAACATTCGAATGTATCTCATTCAGTAACATTCAAATGTATCGAAATGTATCTCATTCAGTAACATTCGAATGCATCGAAATGTATCTCATTCGGTAACATTCGAATGTATCGAAATGTATCGCATTCAGTAACATTCGAATATATCGAAATGTATCACATTCAGTAACATTCTTTTCGTTCGAGATACTTATTCCCGCATGATACATGTAAATCTTTAAGAGATTTAAATTTTTAACATACACTTGTGTGAGAAACTCGGTTGTTTCAGCTATTTAATAAATTCTGATATTCTTCGCATTCAATATTAATTGATCATGATAATTCATTTTCTTACATTTGTGAGACTATCATTCAGATAATCTTTTAAGATAGACAAATATGTTTGCGAGAAAACTTCAATTAAAGTCACTTCTTGATCTGACTGAAATGAAATAAAAAAAAAAAAGTACTAAATATTTTTTTTTTTCCTTGAAGAAATAAATTGGAACTTTATAAAAACAACGCATGAACAACAGTAATGGTTTCATATCGACTGAATTCACGATGACATTTAGTATCACAAAAGAAAATTACATGTTGAATGCAAAACTAAACATACCTTTTCTTTTTGTGTATTCCATTACGTAAAACTTTGTGAAATTTTTTATAAGAAATGCTTTAAAATCAGTAATGATGATTATTTTTTTTCTTTGATTACATTTGATTCTGGATATGTACTAGAAGTCTTTTGTTCTTTTCTTTTAATAATGAAGGTACAAATTTATTTTGTTAAACTGTTACATAGCGCTTAATTTTGAAATATTTAACTGAATATTTAAAACATTTGTCCTTGCTCTCCCCACCTCTCCTTTTTAATTTTTTTTGTACTATTTGAGGTTTAACGAGTAAGTTTATTGATATGTTCGCTTTTAAATTTTATTTATTATAAGATTATTATGTTTAATTAAAAAATACAAAATCTTTTACCAGAAAATATATATATTCACTTAACTTCGATACCGCTTGGAAATCTTGGCTTGTATGAATTGATAATACAAAAGTGAATATTGGAATTTATACAATGTAATTTTAAATTATTGTTTTATATCATTATTACTGTACTTTCGATAAAAACTTTTTTCTGCGTGGCTTAAGTTATATTTTTCTATGTAAATTTTACTCCTTTCAAAAGATTTTTTTGTCTTGTTGTCGTTCCTTCAATTGGTTTAATTTCATGTATATATGTGTAAAAGATATCGGCTTATATATGGTGAAAATTAGAGAATAATTATGTTGAATAAAATATTACTCCTTATTAATTGTCATTGAAATTTGAGTGCGCAAATTTTTCTGATTAATTATTCATGACTTCGGATAAATTGTGTAGAATTACATATTTATTATTTACTGAATGTATCATTATTTCATTTAATTAATTTCATGAATGGTGGGAAGGATCATTAAAAATTTTATTTTGATAAAAAATCGTCTAGTGATTTATCCTAACCTTTTTCTATCTATGCATTTTCTTATAGTTAAATTTTTCATAAAAGTTAAGAACAATAATTCAAATAGCAAAATTAAAATCAATTTCAAAATTGAAGTGTTTCCAAAATATTAATTTAATTCAATGAAAATGTTATAGTTGAGTCCAAAAAATGGCCCTTAGAACGTTTTTTAAAAACTTATTTACTTTATCGAACTTATTTAAAGATAAATTTAAATTGCATATTATGAATAAAAAAATTGTGTTGCATGGCAAAATTACAATTCTATTTAAAATAACGGAAACAGTGAAAGTGATGAAAACTTTAACTAAGTGCCCAATGTAACGCCTTATATCTATAATATAGTTGTGTATAGTAAGTTCAATAAAATTTTAATATGAATGATTTAAAAATAAGTTATTTTGAAACTATTACTTAAATCATAATGCCCTTTAATGTCAAAAACTGCTTTGCACTAGACATTTTTTTTTGTCTATCACTTACTAATTAGAAACATAAAGAATAATTTAATTTTTGTAATTTTATTATGCATGCTGTTCGAATTTTACGTATTTATATAATCATCAATGATTGTTACGTTATCCGTCCTATGGGAAAAAGTGTGCGATTTATAATTTAACAATTCTAAATAGAAACGTTCTAAATATTTTAAATTCATCCAATTTCAGCAAAAGAATAGCCTTACTATATTAATAATTTTAATTATATTTCGATTTTGTATTTCAAAATGCTCGATGCTATTCATTTTATTGAAATAAAACATAAAAGGAAAAGTTTTTGAAGTCAGTAGCGCCATCTATGTACAGTCTTTGAAATGAAAATTACCTCTAGTTTAGTACATTTATTTTAAAATTGTTTCTTTCTCCATTATGAGTAAAACATAAAATCGTAATTTTTTTTATTTAAACATTTTTATAAAATATTTTTATATTAGCTGATTTGTGAGTTAATTTAGCGCAATAATTAATTTTTAAAGAAAAAAAATGTTCATCACTATTGCTGGTTTTGTACAAAGAAAAGCATGTTGTATAAATTTCTCGTAATTATATTTCTTGACCTCAATTCTCTTAGATATTATATTCAGTATTTTATATCATGTTTATTGGAATAGCTATAATGCATCCCAAACTTGTATCTTCGAATTAGCCTGTCAAACCTCTTCGAATTAAACATGATTTTAGTTCTTGATAGTGTAGCGACACCTATTGATGTAAAATGGAATACAAATTGAACGACTTCTACTTTCACTGTTAAAAAGGGAATTTTCCCGCTAGAATAAAAATAGAACGTAGTAAGCGTTCGAAGTAGAATAAACATGTTGTAATTGTCAAAATTGATTATCGTCTTTTATTTTGCCGTCTGGATTTTAATAACACTACGCAACCTTTACAATACCGCCACATACTTGGTGACCCGTGAATTGTTTGCAAACAGTGAATTATTTACAAAATGACTGAATCTCATGAATCGGCGAAAAAAGATGAAGTAGCGCGGGTAAGTGTCAAAATACCTCCTTTTTGGGCTGAAAAACCAGAAATATGGTTCTTTCAAGTTGAAGCACAGTTTTCAATTTGTGGAATAACAGCCGAGGATACAAAATTCAACTACTTAGTTTCGCAATTAGAACCGAAGTTTGTTGAAAGTTTGTGGGACATTATAAGTGATGATAATAGAACAAAATATACCGCTGCTAAAACACGATTACTGAATACTTTTAAAGAAAGCGAAAATAAGCGTCTTCAGACACTGCTGACAGGACTTGATTTGGGAGATCTTAAACCCAGTCAACTTTTACAAAAAATGAGAAACCTGGCTACTGACGGAATAACAGATAAGGTACTAACAACGTTATTTCTACAAAAAATGCCTGATTCCGTGCGGAATATTTTACTAGTTAGTGATGAAAAAATTGAAAAACTGGCATTAATGGCGGATCGTATTCTTGAAATGCAACCAAAACAAGAACTTTACCGCGTAAGCAATAATGTTTCACCAGGATCAGAGGCCAGAATAAAAATAGAACGTAGTAAGCGTTCGAAGTAGAATAAACATGTTGTAATTGTCAAAATTGATTATCGTCTTTTATTTTGCCGTCTGGATTTTAATAACACTACGCAACCTTTACAATACCGCCACAATAGGTATCAACTGATTTAGCTATGGTACCTGTAAATAAGTGTATATCCTGTATTAATTTGTTTATAGTATACTGTATTTTTCAAAGATTTTTTTATGTATAATTTGTTGTGCAACTTGTGATGCAAATTATTTTATTCCTGTAAACAAATTTCATACCTCACAAAATTAAAACAATGTTTCAAATCATAAAATACTACATTTTAAATCCGATAAATTGATTTCATTAATCAATCTTTTATCAAATGGTCATCTTCATTAGTCAATGTTTTAAGTTTCTGTGGAATAATATGCATAGCAGAAGAATTCCCGTTCTATTTGTTAATACCATTGCACATCAAATAATGATATCTCTTTATGAGTTGCTACTATATGTGAGAAATATTTAATACTATCACTAATTGCTCCATAACTGTTGGGGGCCTGAATGGCCGAGTCGCTAGCGCTCTGATGCTCGGTACCACAGGTTTTGGGTTCGAGTCCCGACGGTGCCATGGGTGTTTGTAGTGATTCGGAATCCACTTTAAACTTTAGGTCCCGGTCTGTTTAGCCTAAAGTGTGCATAAGATGACCGTAGAGCGACAAACAAACCAAACCAAACCATAACTGTTGGTGTTTAGACTTTTAGTGAAGTTCATGCAAACGCTCTAAATTAATGCTGTATTTTTGTTTTAAAAAAATTGCATCTTTTTTTTTTAAACATGCATATTTGGTAATGAAACTGTTTCTGGAATTAATTTTTATTTTTATTTTTACACACACCAGTGTTTTGTCTAATTTTGTTTAATTACATAAAATTTTAATGATTTATTCAACTTTTTATTTTCATAATAATAACAAATAAATTTCTTTTTTTAAGGCTAAAAAACTTGCTGGCAAGACGAAACATAGGGATCCTGTTACTAATCAGAACATGGAACTGAGCAATCAAACCTTTTCGGCCAATATAAGTGAATGCTCCGGTGCATCAAGTCCTCCACTTTCACCAGTGAATAGCTCTAAATCAAACCAGTGTACACCAAATAATTTACCTCTGGATTTATGGTCACCTTTGGGAGGAGCTAGTAGCTGTGAGGAAAATAATTCTCCCACTGATGTGAATTCTTGTAAACAGATTAAAGAAAAACCACCTCTACTGAAAAATTTGGAAGTAGTCAAAGAAAATGTTTTAGGGGATGAGAGTTTCAGCCATGAATTACCAAGGCCATTATCTGGTGGTTATATCAATGAAAGCTCTTCATGGGAAAGTCCTCAGTTACGTCTCCCAAAATATAACACTAGTGGTAGAGCTGATGGATTTTCACCCCTGAAAGTAAGAAACATATTTTCCACTAACATTTTAAAGCTATATTTTTATTTATTAATGTGTAAATTCTTTTAATTTGTGCAACCTTCAGTTGTGTTAGATGAAGGGTTTCTTAGGTGATTATAGTTTTTCATCAAATATTTTTATATATTTCATTGTATAATACTTTTTGATAAATTAAAGAAAATAGTTGCATAAATTCAAAGAGAGTCATTTCTTCTCAGTAGAATTATGTGTGCATAACAAACACTTATTGTATATTTGTTTTGCTTATTTTTATCTGATGTTACCTTTTATCGCCAGATTACTTAGAATAAAATTCAGTCAATTTAAAGTTAGAATAATATTTTATTTTATTATTAATTTACTGTGCATTTCCACATTTTGTCTCTTTGAGCTGAATGTAAAATAAAACATTACAGCTTTTCAAATTTTTTATTATAATCATTATCTAGAATTTCTTTGTAATGTTTACTTTTTGATTTAACAAATGGTACATGTACTGCATACAAGAATAATAAGCAGAGTTTAAGTATAACTAGAAACTATGTCTTTGAAAAATTACGAAAACATTTTAACATTATTGGGGGGATTTTGTTCTCTTATTCTTATTTATATTGCATAAAAGTAATAAAAAATTGAATAAAGAATGTTTGAGAAATAAAAGTAAAGTAATTGAAAAGTAATAAAGAATATTTGCTGTTATATAGAATTTTGAAGTATTTAGAATGACTAAATGCAACTTGTTTATATAATTACAGAAGTTTTCTTTGGGAAGTCGAAGCCATATACCTTCTGCTCCTCCTACTGATGAAGAAAGTCTTTTGGAAATGTCTACTGACCAAAGCAGTAAAAGATCATCTAGATCATCATGTGATCAGTCAACACCATCATTATCATCATCTCTCTCTGACACCACTGAAAGATCTGATGTGTCTAGTTGCTGCAAAAGTAAAAGAATTAATCATAATGATAGTACATCAAGTATTACTCCACCACCACCTCCAGAAAGGTATTTATTTATATTTGATTACAAAGTTATAATGAAAATATTTTAAAATTTTTTACTTGCATGTCTTTTTTACAATTTTTTAAATTCTAATTAATAATAAATTTCCTAAAAAGTGTTAAGAGCTTTTCACCTGTAGCTACTAGATGAATTCTTACATTATTACTTTTTTTTATCTTTGAAAACAATTTGAAATATTCAATAATAATGATTATTTGTATATTTCATTAGATTTTTTTTAAAGAGAGAATTAAAAATATCAGTATGAAGTATTTAATTTCCCTATACATCTTGAAAAATGCATATAAAACACAAATGAGTTAACAAAGTATATATATATTATATTTACCCTAAATTTACAGTAGAGTTTGTTTTCAAAATTTCTGCTTAAGTCAAGGACTTATTTACTTTAATTAAATTTTGAAATGATTAAATCAATTTCTACTAGCATTAAATATGTGCTTGTTTGCTGTATTTAATTTCTTATTTCCTAACATATTGAAAGGGCTTCATGCTTTTGTTTGGCTCATAAATAAACTAAGAAAATTTTCTTTAATTTGATACTCTGATTCTTTCACTAACATCTTTATTATTGCATGAATGGGCTTTCCTCTCTTTCTTTTTTATTACAATTTTGCATTTTATATTAACTTAATGTCCCTTAACTACTTCCATTATTTTTGTTTTATTATGATTGCTGAATCAATTGAATATGATAGTTTTTCTCATGTATTTTATTAACTTCTTCCCCTTTGTTATGTACTCCTATGACTTTCATTTCTATGTTTACAGTTAAATGCTATCCCTATTTTTTTTTTTTTTTTTTTTTTTTTTTTTTTTTTTACATTAAAAACTACACTTTGCTTTTCCTAGCCATGATGAGTTAATGCCAAGTTACAAAAGTTGCATCTAGAACAACAAAAACTTTTGATGTTTTACTATTAATGTGCAAAAGTCTGTAATAAATCTGAAGTTTTTACTAGAAATGTTTTCATAATGTTGAAAGGCACAGTGTTGCTAACTAATGTAAATGTTGTGATGTGTTAACAAAAGCAGCACAGTGTAATTATATATATATATATATATATATATATATATAAATATAAACAAGAATTGAAGTTAAGTTTGAAAACTTTTAGTAAAAAAAATTGGCTTTAAGCAAACACTTCATAAAAATATATATTGTTAATAATATTTCTGTTTTAAATGTTGTAGCATAACTTTTTATAACAAATTATTTTCATCAGAATTTTTTTTTCTGTCAATATTTTTCTAAAAATTACATAAAGATATATCAAAATTTGAATTTCTGAGTAATAATATTTAATTTAATTCATCATTATCATTATTATAATTTGAATTTACTTATTTCATTCTTATTTAAATGGCAAAAATGCATTAATTGTACTAAATATAATATCTTTTAGACATGATTCCTTGTATATTGCTGATTCTGAAGAAAGAGAATTAAGAGCAGCCCCTTGGTTTCAAGCAGGAATCCCGAGGTAGAATTTATAGCTGTTGAATTTACTGGTGTTTAAAGAAAGACATTAAATACTGAAATTCATATTATTTGCTTCCAGTCCGTTAATTTATTTTCATAATTTTATTTGTAGTGTTGTACCAATGCCTCATTGCATATTTTATCAGCCATTACATAATAATGCACTTTACATAAGTCATTATATTATGTAAAATTTGAAACAAGTCGATCTAATTTTTAAATTAAAAACAATTTCAGTATAATATCAAACATTATTTATAATAAATTATTCTTGTACAAATATTTTAAGAATATGAAAATAATTTACTTCAAATATTCATTTCTATTGTAGAAGCAAGTTTTGCATTATTAGGTAATTTAAACTTAGTAATAATAATGAAATTTATGTTTTATTAAAAATTTGAAAAATATATGCAAAAAACAATGTTACATTGAGTAAGTGGAAAAGTCACCAGGACAATGTTATGTTAATTAAAACTCTAACGCAATTGTACATGGCAAAAATAGCATTTATTGCATGTAATTCAATTTAGCTGACCAATCACATATAATATTAAGAACTCATTGTTACTGAATATATTTTAGTTTCAAGTTTGTATTCTGTTACTTTTTAAACCCTTTAATATTTTAATGTTTATTATTAATAGCAATTGTAGTAGTGTTTTTTAAATTATTTATTTAATTTTTGACTTAGTGTTCTAGTTTTTTTTGTTTTTAATTGTATATTTTGTACTATAATTATGTATATAACATATAACTCACATTATACATTGCAGTGTAGAAGAATTATTACTTTAAATTAAGGGGGAAAAAACACCTCTTTCAAAGTTAAGACTGTAGCATTTGTTTTTTTATTAATTTAGACAACACTATAAATGTCACATGATTTTTTTTCTTGAATTGGATAGCATCCATTTAAATGTAGCTTGACTGTAAAACAATTTATAAGACTTGAAATCTGCTACGTCAAAACATAAGTAAGGGTATGTTATAGTTAATGTATGTAAAGGTAATACAAAAATTAATAAAGCAATAAATGAAAAGATCAGAAAATGATATGTTATAAATGTTATTTTGACTGTTTTATTTTTCAAACAGTTTAAGGTAGAACATTCTCCCATTTATTTTAACCATTACTTTAGGATTGTTTTTTTTAATTATACTGATAAGCTGTAGTAATAAATAATGTGTAATTTAAATTGAAGTAATATTGCATTTTATGATCATGTATTCAATATTTGTCTTCAATCCATATAAGCCAATATTACAAATTCGGTTGAAATCAATGTGTATGTAAAAATCAGCATGATAAAACCTGAAATTGTTTTGCAAAAATTAGTGAGATGTTGATTTAAAATTCATAGTTATTAAGAATCTTGGTATATGCTATTATATCATTCCTTATCATGAATTATAAGTTCTGAATTTCAGTCAAATTAATTTCAGTTTTATAAGATTGCTTATTCTAAATTCATCATTAAAGAGACAATATTATCTGCTAATCTGAGGAATTATTGATACAGTGTTTTACAACTTAATAGTCCTTAACTTGCAAACAAATTCATTTTTTTTTTCAAACTCAGGTATAGGAGGATGTTAATAGTATATTTCATGCAGGCATATTGTTTTACATAAAATTTGATGATTTGATGAAAACTGCTTAACAATTTCTGTTACCAGGCATGTGACTAAATATTTTATTACAAAATTGTCTTTGGCATACGGCAGGTAACATTCTTAACAAGGTTTATTCTTTGCTATTTTTCTAAGGACTCTTCTTTGTTGTTATCTTCTAGTTATTCTTTGCTATTTTTCTAAGGGCTATTATTTGCTGTTATCTTCTAGTTATTCTTTGCTTGAGGTTATTCTTACTGTCCATGTCAAAACTGATATGTTTATCACTTTCCATCAATAAGTTCACAGTCTCAGTAATAGATGACAGATTAGAATTCTTATTTAGCTTAAATTTTATTACTAACTGCCTGCAAACTGTAAGTGTTATGTAACGATTGTCAACAAACTGTGTTTTTATCATTTTATTATTTTGTTTGTAAAAACTGTGACAATGTCTATTAAAATTGTTTATAGTTTTGTGAAATAGGCATTTCAAATTCTGGAAGTGATTATAGTGTATTATATAAAAGTGATATTACAAGTGAAATATAAGATAGGGATGATGGCTATTTATTTCATCACTTAGCCTGATTAATATATAGTGCACTTGACTAAAAAAAAAACATGTTTTTAGATCAATTTAAACCTATTAAAAGGTTTTTCTGCTATCATCTATTGCTCTTTTTATGCAAAAAAAAAAAAATCATATCTTCTAAATTATAAAAAAATTGTTTTATGCCAATTGCACTTCCAAGTTTATAAAGAATCTTAGATTAAAATTTCTATTAAAAAATTGACTTGAATTATTTAAAATAATGATTGTAATAAAAATTGTCATTTTTAATCATTTAAATAGCCCCAAATGGAGACTGCTAAGTGGTTATATCATGTACAGTCATTGAGGAATATGTAAAAATCAGAAGAAAAAAAAATTTTAATTTAATTTTTTTATGCAATAATTATTCATACATGATTTTTCCCCCAAGAAATTAAATCTTGATAGTGGAAGCAATAAGGGCTTTTTCTATGGACATGCTAATAATTGCAATCTATCTATTTTAGTATTATTAGCATTCCATGTGTTGGCAGCAAAATTACTGATTAATTTATTTTTAATCTAATTGAATCACTTTAATACTTACAATTTATTCTAGTTTAGTATTCTACATTTTTTGTCCAAAATTTAAAAAAAACCAGGTATTTATACAGAATTTAAAAATATTTTAAGCTAAAGTTAATGAAGTACGACTTTAAAATTTACTAAAAGGCATATCTTAACATTTAAAAATAAATCAGATTTTGTGACATTCTTTTTATTTTACCATGTCTTTGTTTCAGAGAAATCGCTCTTGAGGTTCTTGCTCTGGAACCAGTTGGTTCATTTATGGTACGTCAAAGCACCAGCAAACCTGGCTGCTTTGCTTTATCATTACGTGTGCCGAGGGATTTTCATCAAACAGGAATAGCCCATTATCTGATCATGCGAACAACTAGAGGTTATAAGATCAAGGTATGCTTGCGTAAAATTTCATAAAATTATTTTGAAAAGTTTTATATTATAACTGTATAATATAACTGAAAGTTTTTATCGTTTATTTAAAATAGTATTTTTGCAAAAGGAAATTTTAATTTCTGTTACAAAATTTTCTTTTTTAGTTATGGAGTATTACAAATTTGTGTTATTTATATATTTTATAAATTGTGCTTAATAAATTTATAGAATCAACAGAAATATATATTACTTTTAATGCATCGTCATTATATTTTATGATTTTTGATGATCAAAATTAATTTTTCATTTTTTTGTTTTACTCTTTTGTGTACTTTTATTAGTTTCTTTTTTATTAAAAATGATTCAATTGTTGTGATTAAAAAATATGTATAAACTTGAATTTATTTTTTGTCAGGGTTTTACTAAGGAGTTTAGTACACTAACAGCTCTAATTACCCATCATTCAGTTATGCCAGAATTGTTGCCATGCCCATTATCTCTCTCTCGATACAACCCAACTTTCAGAAGACAGGACTCTGAAGATATGGTAGATATAGATGAAGACCCTGACTATAATTTGCTGTCAGATTTTCGAAAAATGTTAGCAGATGCCAATGTTTAATTTTGGTAACCAACTGATAAAAATAGTTAAAATGAAACAAATAGTGCAGCTTTTTACATATTATAATTTATTACTTTTAGTGAATTTATTTCATCTACAGATTAAATTAAAATTAAGTATCAATAAATTTTTATAAATTCATCAGTTTTATTTTCAAATTTGTTCATCAAATAATAAGTAATATTTTTTTATAAATTAAATAACAATTACAAATTTATTCCAATTTAGAGTTGCATTTTATAATACATTATTTATGGTGCTATATTTTATGAAAATGTGAGATTTTTGTTCCTTAAATTTTGATAACATATTATGGATACTAACAATTATGGAGTATCCATAAAAAGGCTGATAATGTTCTTTAAAAGTATGATAAAAAAAATGGTCAAAAGTTAAAAAAAAACAATCCTTGATGAAAGTTATTTTGGCAAGGCATAAGTTTTAATGTAATTAAAAGTTAGATTGAAAAATTTATAAATTTATTGAATAATAAATAATTGTATTAAATTTATATGTTTATTTAAATTTTTTTAATTATACCTTTTTTATTAAACAGTTTAATATGTAATTCATTCCCTGTTTCATAAATTTGCTGCAATTTTTTAATTTTTTAACTTTGAACATTTTTTTATTTCTTTAAAAAACGATCAGTTTTTTTCAAAACACTCCAATACATATGTTAGAAATCAGCTTACAAGTGTGGTATTTAATTCAACATTTGATAAATATATTATTAGGAGCAATTGTTTCATATATGCAAAATGTCATATTTTCAAATTTTGATTTCTGAAGAAAGCTCTTTTTTAAAGGCTTATATTCAGTTTTAAATTATATAACTTTGTTTTATATTTAACATTACATTGTATCGCTTTTTAATTAGTTGGCTTTTATAATTAGCTTTATTGTATGGCTTTTTATAATAAATTTCACTATACAAGTTAGTTAAATAAATATACATTTAATTTACTTTTCTTTCACCATTTTTAACTTAACACTTCCTTAGACTTATCTTAAAAGTCTTGGGTATTTAGATAGTTGTTCTTATTTATGGAATTGATTTCCTTTTTAAAAAATTGTCATGTGTGATACTTTTCTGTTTCCTAGTAAAGGAATTATAAATTTCTATTAATACTTATAAGCAATGGAATCATCCATTCATAAAATTCCATGGCTATTCTAAAATCATGGTGCACTGAATACATTTTATGTTTTTGATAATTTGCTTGTGACACTTTATTAACATTTTCAAGGTCTTTTTCTAAATTAATGTATAGCTAAATAAATTTTTTAAATGAATATTTTTGAATTATTGGCTATAGTAAATTATTTTAAATTAAGGTTTAGATAAAACAAACCTGAATTACATTACATTTACAGATTTTCTTTAAAGAATATTCTTCACACTTTCCTAAAACTTGTTAGAAAATTGAAAACTTTTGACAAGGCCATCATTTATTATATGTACAAAATACTTTCTATTGTACATATAATAAAAGATGGCATTGTCAAAACTTTTCAATGATCCTCAGTATTCTGAGAGGCATATTTTGGAGAATATTTTCTGACAAAGTATTATTGAATGTATAAAATAATTTCAGTTACTTAAAAATAGGCTACCAGCAGATTTATTTTTTACTAATTTTTCGTGTCATATTAAAAAGTTATTTCCATTAATTTCTTTTAAATTGCCATTTGCTATTATTTAACAATGAATTTCTAGTATTCTCCGATTTAAAATATTTATTTTATGTTAATTGTATGTACATATTTGCTAAATTTATAGTGCATTCTATAAAAAAACCTTTCCTTTAAGGGTTTATTAATGTTTATCAATTCTTCTAAAGAATAGTTGAGTTTTACATTAATGACAAAGTTATGTTGTGATGAAAAGAAAATTATCCAAAGACATCAATTTTAAAAATATTATATTAGTTGGTTTCTATATTCACTTTTCTCATTGGCCTTTAGTAGCTTTAGTGATTTAATATTTTCCCTTTGATTATGATACTTTTTTAAATATTTATTTATATTAGCATGCTATTTATGTGAAATTCACAATGTATATTGTTCCCTTGTTGAAATAATTGACAAATTTCAATGTTTTAAATCTAGTATTTATGATAATTACAGTGTAATTTTCTATCCAGTAAGCTTCAGAATATATATAGTTGAAAACTTTTCCTTTTGGTCATTGCTTTTATGAAATAAATATCCGTAGATAAAGTATGTTTATTAAAATGTATTTGAATGACGACCTACTGAAAAGAAATTCATGATATTTTTTTTTTTTAAATGGTCATCTCTATCTTTACAATTCTCTGTGTTGAATCAGAATTGCACTTGCAACTCTAGCTGTAATACATGTTTTAATCTTTGAAAGCAAGCAAAATTTAAAAGAAATAAGCATGTTGGACATTTAAATTTTTTTTTTTAATCAGTTCTACACTTGCCAGACTTAATTTTTTTAATGCTTACCTAAATCATGAATCTATTAAAATTCTGTGAAATCATTCAGGTTTATTTTTACCGCAAAATAATTTATACTTAATTAAATTTAATGTATGCAGATTGGTTTTCAAGCATCTTAATAATAATTAAATATTTTTAAGTGTAGCTAATTTTAAAAACATTTAATTATAACTTCTATCATAATTTGAATTACACTCTTTAATGCAGATTCACTTTTATTCATCACATATTCAAGTTTACTTTAAGAATTAACTAATTGCATTAGTTTATATGTATCGTCCTTCTTGTTTTAAGAGAGAGAACAAAGGAAGGAAAATTAAATCTTTTTTCTTTCCATGATATTTTGCCCAAAGTCATTTAATACCCTTTAGATATAGTTATCCATGTTTTTCAGTAGAGTGATGCACTGTAAGTAGAAAAGAATCAAATCTTTATTCATATCAATGTATTGTTCTAGAGGAATTGTCATAAAAGATTTCATTATATTAGTGGTTTTATGTTAAATGGGAAAATAAAACAAAACTTCTAAAATGCTGAGTATTTTCCCTTTGATGTCATCTGTGATATTTGTATTTAAAATAGATTTGGTGATCAAAAATAACTGATAAATGAAGGTGAAAATGCTTTAGAAATGATTGTTGTGCAATGTGAATAAACTTTTCCATTTTCAGTTATTATACAATCATATATTTGGATTTTATATTAAAATTTCTATGTGTGTGCATGCTTTAAATATTCTGATGGGGGCAGAATGACTGCTTCATATTTTTAAATAAAACTAAAACAGCTTACAATTATGCTTATAGTCATATTGATATATCAGGATATGTATTTTGTGTAATGAATTATAACTTAATAATGTTGTAGCATTTCAATAATAATTTTGTTTAAGCTCAGCAATTTTAATGTGTAACCTACATAAAATTGTTGAATTTTTATATATATACATCAAAGAATTTTTTTGTGCATTTTTCTTGTTATACATGTTCTTATAATGCTAAATAGGCACAATTGGATATCTTATTACTTTCCTTTTTTTTTTTTGTAGTTAAAATTGATCAAATATTTATTATCAACGTCTATTCTTTAAAAAAAAAAATCTGTTGAAGTCTGTGATTTTTTTTCTCTTCTAGATGTAATGTCTTGTAAATATAGATGTATTAATAGTGTATTCATAGCTTGCTAAATATTATGCATGTAAAACATTTTTAAAGATGATGCATTATCACTTGCAGGTTTTTCTTCTTTAGAGAATTTTAGTCATGTGTTTAATATTTTGTATGTAGCATACTATTGGGTTGGCAAGAAAGTACGTTCCGTTTTTACCGTGTATTTAAATGATGTAAACCGAAATTACTTTCTTATCAACCAATATTTTTTTTTCAATCAATCAAAAGAGTGTTTAAACCTGGAAGTTTCATGTGTGATGATTTTGGTTGGCTTTATTAATACTACTTAATTGTAATTTCTTACTATTCTTATTATAGTCACCCTTAACTAGTCACTATGAAATTTCTGGCTGTTTAAGTTATTGTAGAAAATTTAATAACAGGCAAAGTCATCTGTCTTATGTATTTTTCAATAATCTTTTAAACCCTGTCACTTACACATTTAATGCTTCTGAAAACAGGTATTTGCAATAAACTTCAATTGTATTTGTTTATAAAATGTTTTGTATAAAGTTTTTTTTTTTTTTTTTTATTTGGTTATGTTTGATTTGAAATGCAGGGTATACTTAGGTTACTTTTTAAAAATTTCATAGTTGCATTTTTTTGTGAATAATTAAGCTCCTTGTGTTTTGTGATATTACTATTTTAAATAAAGTCTACTTAATATTAAGAATTTAGTTTGCTCAATTATATCATTCTTATTTAAATTGTTAATTTAGCATTCAATGTATTGTATACAAATTAATTAAATACCATAATCTTTCAGTGAATTTAAAACATTTCGTTTTACAATAATTGCTATAATCTAAATGATGAAATTTTAATTTCTTTTTTTTCTAGATGCTCATAAATATAAGGAAAATAGGTCCATCTTTAATATTACTCATGAGGTATAAATTTAGTTTAATTACTAACAATTAAATTTATAACAATTTCTAGACAATAACAGATAATAGGTACTGTTGAATACCTATGCACTAAAAGATTTTCTATTTTTGCATAGTATACACTTTGTTTAAAGCAAGTTAAACATTTTATTGTAATTAATGTTGTTTTGTTTGGTAAAAATAATTTCATAAATAACATTTTTTAAATTCAGATAATGTTTTTATTCACCCTGTACTGTATTGCTCTCATATTAGCAATAAATGTTCACAAATTTACATTCAGCAATTAATAGCAGAAATAAATGTCATATAAATTTTATGCAGATTCTCAAATTGCTTCCCTTTTTTAGAAAATTATGATGATTTTGCATACATATAACATACAATCTTGGCACATCACATAAACATCTATGTGTAATTTAAAATTGTAAGTAATTTTTAAAAAATAAACCATGAACTAAAACACAATCATGTCTGAATTTTGAGAAAAAGTGCAAGAATAGAAAACAAATTTATCTATGTAATTCAGCACATTACAATAATGTTGCCAATTTTATTCTTGAAAATAGTCTAGATTAGATTAACTTTTGGCAAAATATATATTATAGTAAAAGACTACATTATACTTATGTTATGTAAAAATTAGATCCCAAATAAGTTTAAATAATATAACATGGTATATCTATTTCTAGAGAACATGCATTTCAAGCTGAAGCTGTGTAAATAAAAGAAGAAATACCTTTATATATTTCAGGAATGAAATGCATATGTTTTATAAAGTAAAGTGCATATCTTTCATTTGAAAAACAGCAAGCAAAAGTTTGAGTCATTTGTTTAAATGCATTATGTTAAATTCATTCAACAAAAGTTCATTGAATAAAATCTTGACTGTTTACTGTGATAAGTTGATACACATTGTTTTATACAAAGAAACATATTTTTGTATTTTGAATCCTATAGAGAACCACAAAAGCACGTGATTGTTTCTATGAAATTTTGAATTGTTTCTATTTTGGTTATTCATTTTCCTGAGAAATATGATCTATAAGTTTAATTGTTTTATGGCACATAGCCAGTAACACAGCTCGACACAAATGCTTCATGATGACTTGAACTAGATAATGTCCTTTTCAAAATGTTTCATAAGCTCATGGGTTAACTGATTCCATTAGTAATTCCATCCTCATCAGTTCCATAAAGGGACCCTAGAATGGAATTATCAACAGAAATTTAAATTCTAAAAAAACGAAAGGTAACTAACATTTATAACTAACTATTGAAAATATTTTACAAAAATTCTGCAAACAAATGGTAAACTTCACCAATTAATAAAATATTTTAAAAGCATAATTGAAGATCTAATTTGACATATTTGAATGTTTAGATATATATTGATTTTCAAAAAAATCTTGCACTAAGGTATGCCAGGTTATCTATAACAGTTTCAAAGATATAAAAATAAACAAACCATTTGAAATGTCACAGGTGGATCCGATCCATCCAGGAGGACATGTGCATTTACCAGTTGTAGGGTTACATGTTCCCCCATGTTGGCACTGACAGCGTTGCTGACAACCTGGTCCATATTTACCATCACGGCATACTTAAAAGTATAAAATTGATAATCATAAATTTGTAACAATTTGAAGGGAAAAAAATAGTTTATAAATCTATTTATTTCTTTTTAATGATGAATGTTATTTTTTATTGAAAAATTCCTTCTTGTTTGATTTTTAAATAAAAATTAAGTTAATGAAATGGAATAAACTTTTAAATGTACATTAAGTAAAGCCTGTTATATTAATTCGATTAGCGATTCATTTATTATTTTTTAATTAGGATTAACAATTTAATTCTATAAGACATGAAACAGTGATGCTCAATATCAAGCCATTAAACCTCTATTTTTGAATATCCATATATACACTTAATACTTAGCTTTATGCATATATATATATATATATATATATATGAACAGAAAATTGTCACCTTTTATTGGCTTTCAAAAATTCTGCTTCTAATTTCTCATTTGAGCTTAGCACAGTTCTAAAAAATAAATCTTCAGAATTCTTTTTTTTTAACACTTAATTTCTTACAATAGTCATCTTTAAGGAATCTTCTACTTGTATATGACAGTAAAGAAACAATATTCAATAGTATTTTTTCAATAATTCAGTAATAGAATCTTACTTTCACTACACTGGGGGCCAGTGAATCCAGGTGGACAATGGCACTTGCCTGTAGTTGGGTCACATGAATGATTTCCACAATTGCATTCCTCTTGGCAACCATGCCCATAAAATCCTTGAGTGCAGGCTGAAAAGAATTCATTTATCAAAAGAAAAGCAAATTATATTTATTTAATAAAAATGTTTTTGCAATTATTTATATTTTGAAGTAGGACGATTTTCAGAAATAGTGATTCATAAGGTCCATGTAATGCAATTTCTTGTCATGAATTATTTTTAATTGATAACATTATTATTAGATATAAAATTCTTTTTTGGAAACCTATAACAATTATGTATAAATGTGTAGTTGAAAGCAATTCTCACTTAAACTCAAAAGTACAAATAGAATTTCACACTCCAAATGCTTTTTTTATTAATTTGCTTCGTTTTTATTGTATATATGTATACAAAAAATAAAAATATTTGTTTATCAGCTCCGAAAAATATAAGAAACTTATTTAGTCACCCATCAGACTGAAATAGATTTATGACCACTTTAATTTAATTCTGTGGCGGAAAAAAACACATAAATTATAACTTACTTTCAACATTGCTTAATGATTCGTGATTCATACAGAGCCTGAGATAAGCTTTGTGAATCGACTATTTTGTACCTCAAAAAAAAGTTGGCAACCTTGTATTCATAAGATACAGGCGCCTAATATCAATTATAACTTTCAAAATTTCTGTAACTTTATAGTCAATAAGAAAATATACAGTCGTATTTTACAAACATTGTCAAATCCGTTCTATAAACAGTACAATCAAAATATTTATTCTCTTTGAACAGACTACTAATTTTTCTCATGATTAATTAGTATAGTGAACAACATTTAACTTCAGCAATGTTGATAAATTGATTTGGACAAATGCAATCAAGTTATATTAATAGTAATTTTAAATTGAAATGTACAATAGGTAATTTAATAAGAATATTAAATATTATATTAATTGTTCAGCTATAATCTAAAATGCATGTGCATAGTTCATATCATTCAGATTTTTACCTTTTTCGCATTTAATACCATGCTGTCCAGCTGGACAAGTACATATGCCTGTCACTGGATTACATAATGCAGTGCCAGTACAGTCACATTGTTGAAAACAAGATTTTCCATACCATCCAGTTGGGCACTCTACAAAATAATTGTGTCAACTTTAGGACAAACAATATAGCATGGAAAAATGAAAATATATTATATAACGTTGAAATTAAAAATATATAAGTATTAAAGGGTTACATATTAAACTAAAGCAAGATGTGTATTTCCTTTGCAATAAAGTGAGAACACAGAAAGTGAAAATGTGACTTAAAGCTATAATAATTAATAAATGCATAAAGGTTTGGAAAATTTATAATCATTAATTCAAAAAAGATATTGAATAAACAAACCAAACCATGCTTTCTGCACCTGAAATTTATATTTCAAATAATATTAGTTAATATTCAATTTGAGGCGTTTTTAAATGGTACCTAAATTACAAAATTGTTCCTTATAATATTGAGGTATTCATTAAGTATCAATACTAAGGAAGTTTTGGATAATCCTTACCATATTCACAAAGTGTGCCAACAAATCCACTCGGGCAGTGACAACAGCCTGTTACAGGATCGCAAGATGCATTTTGCTTACACTGACACTCTAATTGGCAATTAGGTCCAAAGAAACCTTGCGGACAGCCTACGAAAGAAACATGCTGATGTAACAAAATATATTAATTTTTTATGAACTTTATAAAAAGTGAAATATCATTTGTTTACCTTCAGCACATTCTAATCCTGTTGTACCAGGTGAGCAGAGGCATTTTCCAGTTTTAGGATCACATTTATGATTCTCGCAGTTACATTTTTCTTTACAATGTTTACCGAATTTTCCAACGGGACAGGCTTAAAAAAAGTACATTAGAATTTTGAGTTAAAAATATGAACAAAATCTGTTTACAAAGACATTACAATAAAAATTTCCATTATCGAATTAAATACTAGTTTTCCTAACTTTATTACTAAATTTGTTGAAATCGTTCGAAAGGCATAAAGTTTTTTTTTTTTTTAAATGTGTAAAAGTATTACTAATGAACTTCAAATTAAATACATTTCTCAATTACTGGGCGATTAGAATACATTATTCTATTACTGCAAGTTATGTATTGAACATTTAAATTTTTTTTATAGTTTATTTCATTTAAAAATTCAATACGAAATAAAATTAACTTTATAATGTGGTTTAATTTTATGAAATTTGAAGAAGTTTTGAGCTATGTTAACTGTAATACTGTCTAAAAAAATTAAGATATTGTTTTAGCTTTATGTACATAAATTATAAAGTTTTTTCACAATTATGGCTAACGAAGACGAGATGCCACTACTTGCATAACTTTATTGACTCAGATACTAAAGATTCTTTGAGATTATTTTTGTTTACCGAGTAGCAGCTATGCGAAAGCAGATTTAAAGACAATTTATATTAAAAAAAATTCTGTTTCAACAAATAAAACTTTGAATGCGAAAAATATAAATTTAATGTATACATCATGATTAAAGTTTTGTATAAAGTAAATATAAAAAAGAAACGTTTTCAGTTCTTTTCTCGATTGTATATTAAGAATTGTGATTGTTAATAGGCTGAATAATAAGAGAGAAAACATTTTAAAAGTAAAATACCAACCTTCCTCGCAAAATTGGCCTGTGAGACCAGAAGGGCAAACGCATTGACCTGTTTTGGGGTCGCATGTCGCCCCATTTTGACAATGACATGTTTTTAGACACTGATCCCCATGATAGCCAGTTTGGGCATTCTGAAACATAAAAAAAGTTTGAATATATATATTTTTAAATGATTTTTTTTATAATGATAGAATAAAATACGTAGAATCGATCCTCGCTAAACCACATATTTTATATATAAGGATAGTGGTTTAATGAGAGCCGACTGTAATTTCTTGTCGTATATAAAAATATGAATTAATAGTTTTCTTTTAGCTTTGAAATGTTATAAATAAAAGAAAGAATAAAAAATATTTATTTCAAAATAAAACACTGACTCTCACCTTGAGCACAGGTTGGTCCAGTAAATCCAGGTGGGCAAATGCACGCGCCAGTTAATGGATCACAGTTTGCTCCATGCTCACAATTACAGTGGTCAGAACAGTTGATTCCAAAATTACCTTCAGAGCATACTGAAAAATAAGGAGATTATATTCACGATAATACCGAAGTATTGTGAATAATGCTATCGTTATTATTGTATTGTAGGGTAGGCATGAGTAACCTTTCCTAATTCCGAGCCCAAATTGTCAATTTATCTTCAAGATTAGTCTTTAGTCCAAGGGCTGGACCAAATAATTAAATAAAATAAAGGAATATAAAACGAATTATAACAAGTTATTTCATAGTTCATTTATTTGTAATGTAATATTTTGGTATAAGAAGAACCTATATAAATTTTATAATATATTTATATTTGCATTATGTTTTAATCAGTTATCTGCGTCTGGACTTTTGATTTATTATATTACATCAAGAGTTCGAATTCAAGACGAGAGAAAAAATGAAATTCACATTTTTTCTCTCACCAGGAATCCAGCTGATTTTAATTAACTAAATGGATCAGGCTGGATCAAAAGAAGTAGATGGTCAGGAGTAGCCCATATGTATTGTAAGGGGTCGTATAAATTTTTATAAAAAATTAAGGTAACAGTTTCAATGAAATATTTTTTATTAAAAAAATGAGAATGTAAAAGACCTTTAAAGAAAATTTAAAATGAATGAAAACAGAGATTGTAATATTTAAAATAAAAAATATATTTGCAAACCTAAATTCATACAGATTTATTATATATAAATAAAAAATTGATGAATTTACTTTTGTCGCAATTGGAGCCATGAAATCCTAATCTACAGAAGCATTGACCATCAACAGGATCACATTGATGATTTAGAGGACAGGTGCAGTTTTCTTTACAATCAATTCCAAATTTTCCTTCAGGACAAGCTATGAGAAGAAAGTATGATAAAAATATTTTTGCTGCGTCACAATTTTTTTACGGTTATCTACTGATTTCATTAGTTAATTACTTTACACATTGTTTTTAAGATCGATTGGCAATAATTAATAAATAAATTTACAAAGAAAATTGTAATTTTATACCCTACCCGTTGTAATAAATAAATGTATATATTTTTAGATAAATATATGATTTTATTAATAAATTTGTTTAGTGAGAAAAAAATATTGCTCTTAGAAATCGTTGAATATGTCGTTCTTAATAAAAAACTTTGGAAATAATTATTTTACAATTTTTAAATTAGTTTTATAAGAGAAAAGTATTCTTGGGGTACTTTGTAACTTACTTTTTTCACATCCCTTTCCAATTTTTCCAGGTGGACATGAACATTGTCCTGTTATATGGTGACATGGCTGGTCATTTCCACATATGCACATTTGAGAACACTGATGACCAAAACGACCCTTTTCACAAACTAAATGAAGAAAATCTCAGAAATTATGTTTTGAATTAAAGTAACTCATTAAACATGAAACATATTCAAAAATATAACTCATCATATATTTAACTTATAATATTCTCATATGTATTTTATTAATTAAAAATAAATGTTAAATTCGAATTATTCTTAAAAGCTAATAATCGAAAGATATATGACATTTCATTTTAATAAATTAAAATATTTTTGGTTTTTTCTTTACATTTTTCGGATGAAAGAAAATTACTACCATCTATTTCAAATGGTTAGCTAAGGTAGTTGACTTTGATCTGTTACTTCATTTTAGAAACGGTTTATTGCATTTATTTTTGAAAACAGAATGAAAAATAGATTTCATAATATTTAATTTATAAGTTTTAACAGATTTGCCAATACTTGAACTTACCTTTTGCACAATATTGTCCCTTGAAACCAGGTTTGCATTCGCATCGACCATTTCTGGGATCACATTTTGCATCATTCTTGCAAAGACAACCTCCTTCACATCCTAAACCATATGTTCCACTAGGACAAGCTAAAAGTAAATAAACCATGAAATACTCTGTCTTTAAAATCATCGTTAAGGAAATTCCTTTACTAAATATGGAAATAGATGTATTATAAACTTTTTATTTCTGAAATTTCTAGAATATAGTTTTTATCTAAATTAGGTGTAAAATGTATTCATAAATTAAATTCCATTTTACCAATTAAATCCCATTAACTTAGCTTTATTCGTAATTGAGTGAATTAAATTAAATTTTTGATCGTTTAGAACCATACAAATTACTCTGTTGATTTAATATTTGTAACAAAAGCGATATTTTGCCAGTAAATAATAAAATTCAATTGTAATAAATGGTTAGGGAAATACAACTATTCTTTAATTTAATTTTTATATTTTGCTTAATAAATTGGTAGATTTTAAACTTTGTTATAACAATTTATTAGTGTAATTATAACAACATAGTACTTTGTATTACACAATTATAACAGTATTTATTTATCAATGTTAAATATCCACAGTGATTACACATTATTAAATTTTAGGCTAAAGAACCAACATCGAAATTGGATTTTTAAGATGTATCATATCGATGTAATAAAGAGTCTGCTATGCAGTGAGACTGTAAACCAAAGCCATATGTTTATTCACTCGAATTTTTCAGTCTTCATATCTTTATTATGGAATTTATAAATTTACATTTAACGAAAAAAAAAAAAAATTATAAATATTTTACGTGAATTTTCATTAGACATTTATTTTTGTTGTTGTTATAATTATGAATTTATCACATATTATAGGATTCTTGTTAATAAGTTTTTCTGTCATCTAGAATATCATCAAATTTAATTATAATTTGTCCATCAATTGATAAGCCATTGATTATGCGAAATACTGAGTAAAGAAGAAAGCACCAATGAGCCAATAATAGTATCCATTCACAATTAAAGAAATTAATATCAGAACTGAGAATAATAAAAAATAATGTACATTTCTAATAAATTACAGAAGGCAGAAGGAAATGAAACGTTAGTGAGGGAGCTTTACTAAAGCCACAAACTATACAATTTTTAAAATAACAGACTTAAACAATATTGCAATCATTTTTAAAACAAATAATTGTTTTGTTACTCAAAATTTAGTTGTTTTAATAATTAAAAATGTTATGAATTTCAAGGGCAACATCTTAGAAAAGCATTTAAGAAATTTGCATAATCCAAAATAAAGTATTGTGAAATTAAATAAGTGCATTATCACTTGAACAATTCATGAAATAACGGGATCGAAAACATGCTATAATGGTTAGATATCAAGAATATTGATGGTGATCATGGTCAACATGCAGTATGCCCACTCAGCATTCACCTTAGAGGATCCACTCACCCGATTGGCATGTGTTACCATGCCACCCAGGACTGCAGTAACATGTGCCATTTATTGGATCACATATTGCACCATTCTGGCATAAACAATTCTCTTGGCAAGAAGTTCCAAAAGTGCCGGGTGGACAAGCTAAGAAGCAAATTCTATTTTTAAAAAACTAGAAAATAAGTAAAGTAATATTTGGCATCACACGACATTTTACAGTTAGAAAGAATGAAATTTCTTCGTTTAAAATAACCAGAGGAAGGATAATTCAGTCAAAAATAAATAAAAAGCTGGCAAACGTTAATTTTGTATGAGTGGCAGCGTTATGAAAATGAAATGTACGCATACGAATTATTTGTTCTATATGTTATGAACAAAATTAAATAACTATATTTATCTGATTCCTTAAAGATATATTTTATTTATTTTTAATTTTGAACCCTAGCTAAATGGCATTCATTGAATTTTTTAAAACATGATATTCATCTTAATTAATACTATGTAACTTTCGGGTTATGAGACTACTCTTTAGTTTACTGGTTCTAATACCAGAGTATCATGGTTTAAAATAAAAGTCTACCACCATGTCAAATTTCAAGTTATAATTTAAAACATGTGTTGAAAAGCAAAAAATGTATTCTAAATATTATGGGATCAACGTAAAGTGTGAATTTATTCTTGCTTTCCTCTAACCATGTTTTACACACACACATACACACAAAAAAAAACCCCATAATGAAAGCTGCTTTTATGAGAAATCATCTACATTATACATGTTTAATAATTTACCACCAAAAGAACTTTCTTAAATAAGATTTAGAGAGTAAATTAAAAGATGCATATTTCATAGAGAACTTATCGAGTTACTTACTTTTTAAACACTTATCACCATGCTTTCCCTCGGGACAGTGACAAACTCCTGTTTCCGGATGACAAGATATGCCGTGGCCACAATCACAGGTTTGATTACATTCGAAACCATGGAATCCAGCTGGGCATGGAATCTGGCAAAATGTACCTCTCCAACCAGGGCCACAGGTACAAGCTCCACTGATATGATCGCAAGTAGCTCCATTTTCACATTGGCATTCTTGTTGGCAATTTTCGCCGTATTTTCCAAGAATACATGCTTTAAGAGAAATTACAAAATACTTCAAATATTGAAAATAAATTGCCTTGATGCCCAATTCAACAAAGTGACAAAATATTTTATTGAAAAAGATTGTAAAGTTAAATATATTAAGCTGAACAGAAAGTAATGCGGGATTTTAAATTACCTAATTTGAAGTCGATATAAGTGACCGAATTCGATTTTAATATACTTTTTAAATTATTTTCAACTTAATATCATGCCTTTTATTCTACACTCCAGTACACTTACATTTTAATTTTTATTTTGGAGAGAAATGAAGGAATATGATAAGTTGCATATTTGCCATAACATGCTTTTTGAGTTTTGGAAATGCTGCAAAAGGCAACTCGAAACATTTCTTCTGTGCATCCAGGTTCTATAAGGGAAAGTTTATGATTGGTTTAAAAAGAAGGTAATTTTAGTCTTGAAGAGAAACAGAAGTAGTTGGCCAATTCAGGTTGATAGTGATAATTTGAATACACAGGAAGAGTCAGAACCTTATATAACAAGTAAAAAAAACTAGATGATTGACTCCACCGTACGCAAACAACAATAATAGAACACCTAAAAATCATAGGAAAAGTGATTGAATTCCACGTGAACTTACAGCTCAAACAGTTCAATGCTTGCACTTCAGTAGTCACAAGAAATGTCATCCTTTTTTAAAGCTTATAGCGACCGAAGATGAAAAGTGGATACTTCATGCAAGCGTTATTTGAAAAAGACAACGACTAAGCCCAAAAGAAAAAAACTATGACAGCCAGAATTGCATTCAAAAGAAGGTTTTGCTTTGCATTTGGTGGGATATGGAAAGCGTGATTTATTTTGAACTGCTTGACAATAACCAAATTATCATGTCGGATATGTACTTTCGACAATTAGGTAATTTAAAGCGGTGTTTTATTCAAACGACCTGCATAGCTCAATAGATGGGGCGTGATTCTTCAACAAGATAACGCCCGACTCACACCACACGAATGACTCAACAGAAGCTGAAAGAATTAGGATGGTAAATTCTATCACATTCATCTTATAATCCGAACATAGTCCCGTCTGATTATTATGGGTTTAGGTCTTTGCAGCATTTTCGTGATGGCAAAAATTTTAGCAATAAACAGAAAACTAAAAATTCTATAAATGACTATTTTGCTGCAAAACCAAAATAGTTCTTCCAAGATGGAATCAAAAGTTATCCGAAAGATTGTTAAATGTCATAAAAAATGAAGGAGAATACAATAATTATTAAATATGTACAACAACAAATATTTTTTTCCTTTCAAAATTGTCTTTTTAAGTCCTGCATTACTTTTCGTTCAACCTAATAGAAACATCATGTAAATTAGACTAATCCAAGTAAATACTTAATAGAGAATTTTTATCCATTTACTTTTTAATTAGTTTCAAAATATCAGAAATTGATTAAAATGTTATTGCTTTCTCGTTCGCAGATTTAAAGGGAAAAAAAATTATATGAGTACTGGCATTGTTTAGTGACGAAACGGTGTAGTGGATAACGCATTGGGTTTCCGCGTGTAGCACGTTGTGCACCTGATAATGCTGAATCTGTTACATATCTGCCATTTTAATGACAAATGACCTCAGGTCAATATACCCGGTATTAAAGAATAAAACGATAAACAACCAATATTGCTTATTTAAAGTCTTAATTGATTGCATTGAAACAATTTAACTTGTTAATATTTTCATGATCTAAATAAAGTAGTTTACTATAACAAGTTCCAACACACACTCTCATTCAAGTGTATCATATTTCAAGTGCATCATATCTACTTTACGTACTTACATTTTTCTTTCAGTTTCATTTTTAAGTCTTTTTATGAATATTTTACTTGGTAAATAATTATTATTGGTCTAATAATGAAGCTAAATTATTTATAACCAAAAGAATTTTTTTTAATAAGACTAAGAAAATAAATTTAAATAGCACATTCACAGAGAAGGTCAGATTTAATTATTGAACAAATCTTTCACCTTGGGATAAACAACTCACCAATTTTATTTGCAATCAATTCAGTTTTATTGTGATGTTTACTACATGAATTATTAATATTCATTTGAAAATTTGCCATTGAAACAAATATTGTGACTTAAAGTAATTTAAACTATTTCTTACAAACAAAAAGAAAATACTTTCAAAATTTATTTGGAACTTACGTTTTTCACAAAGAGGTCCACTCCAACCAGGTGGGCAAATGCATTCACCAGAGAATCTGTCGCATTCGCCGCCATGTAAGCATTCACATTCATTTTGACAGTTAGGGCCGTAACTCCTAGGACTACAAGCTAAAGGGTAAAGATAACATAAATTATAAGTTTATTTAAAGTGATTTGAACTACAACAAGATAAAATAAAAATAATGCATTGGTGACTGTTATTATACTAAGTGTAAAGTTCTTAATTATCAGTAAGGTACGTTGGACAGGAAAGCTTCCGTATCTTGAAATTATTTGCAAACAGAGAAAGCTATAGCTATGCAAGTCAAATAACGATATAATAAAGCGACTATACCCGATATAAACAACTAGTAGTACTCCTAATGGATAATTTTGAAAGAAAAAGATATACAGCAAAATTTCCACTAGTTGTTGAGCATTAATCAATTAGTACGAAACGATATTTGGTTAATATAATTGAAATAAGTTACCTATACACCTTAAAATGTCTGCAATTGATGTGAACTAATTTGTGTTATAAGTTGAAGGGAATAGGCATGGTATGAACAATGCAAACAAATAAATATTGTCCGTCAATACCCCTGATAATGTCAGATAAAAAAAAAAAATTAAACTAGTTCACAGTGAAAAAAGTTAATGTTGAGTAAATTCGAAAAGTTCATCATTGGTGAAGAGACACATTTTTATTCGTGAAAGTATGCATGGAAGTACCTTTATCAGCATTAAAGGTATCCCACTATTTGCAAACATCTATAATACGGGGACGTATTATAAATATACGAAGATTTAGACTTTCCCGAAGACCTGTAGGTGTTGTTGCATGCATCTGATTTCTTATATAAACCTAGAAGAAATGCAACGGAAATGCACGTTATCCTGTAGCCATTTTTGACCAAGAAATATCAGACATTATGTTGCTTGCTTATGTGTGGACTGCCTCTGTGTTGTTGATACTCTTTCTTGGCCATCAAGGTTAGCAGACCTTTGACCAATTGAACATATATGTAACATGGTAAGTTACCAGATGCACATATATGGAGCATCCATTGAAGAATGCCTGGCAGAAGGCATACAGGATGATTAAGAGTCTTTATCCCTCCTCACATAGACATATATTAGCATGCCTCACTGACAAAAAAAGTTCTACAAATTACAGATTTGAACAATCAATTTGGAATTGGTGACCACTGATAGGTTTTAAGGCCTCGAATTTTTCATTGCCCGTGAGTTTCACGAATATTTAATTTCAATAAAAACAGCCACTTTCTTAATGGTGCTTCGTTTTTTTTTTTTAAATGAGTGTAAAACGACATTATACCTCGAATTATAATAAGAACAGCAACAACAACAAAAAATCTGTCATCAAATGGAACCGACAACAATTATAATATAATTATTATTGCTATTTATTAGATATAAGATTATTGAAGTTAAGTACCGAAAAACTAATTAAAAAAGGTTAATGAAAATCTTACGTTGATGGCATTTAGTTCCCGTCCATCCTGCAGAGCAATGACATCTTCCGTTAACTCTGTCACAAGTTGCTCCATTCTCGCAATAGCACTGATTCTTACAATCCTGTCCATACTTATCAGGTGGACATTCTGAATTAAAAAATACAATAAAGCCAAGTTGTTGAAGTTATTCATTAAAAAAATTCAATACATTTTATATTTCGACTCACTTTTTTCGCATGATTTCCCTATGAAACCACTTGGACATGCACATTTCCCATTCTTGGAATTGCAAGTAGCTCCATTTTCACAGGTGCAGTTGTTCAAACAGCTTTTACCATATTTCCCTTTAGGGCAAGCTGCAGAAATGAAAAGATACCAAGAATAGATATGAAAGAAGTATTGTACCCTGCATAATTTCTCCAATTACTATAATCTTCATAATTAAATCTTAATATATACACACAAAATAAATTAGAACCTATATTTTTAGCAAAAATTAAAGTTCAAAGGGTTGGATTATATTTTAATAGTGTCAATGTCTTTACTATTATATAATAAAAAAATTAAATGTTATCTATTTAATTTTTAAAGTTAAAAACTCAGTCTAAGTTTTAATTTGAATTATAGGATTTTTAAGTTAGTTTCATTTTATTTCGAAAAAGTTTTGGAAAAAAAGTTTGATTTGATTTTGAAAAAATGAATACTTAATTGCTGTTAAATTTAATTCCGATAAGCTTTGGATAAAATTCATTAAACAAAATTAACAATGAAAGTAATATATTTATTTATTATATTTTTATGCCCATCGGCATATATATAACATGAATAAAAATTTTCACTATGAATTTAATATGTTGTATTTCTCAGCGAATACAATAGAAAACAAATGATATCTTCTTATAATTTGTAGATTTATGGCTAATTTATACAACAAAATTACAAATTTGAATTATTCATTAAATAAATATAAACTCTGCAACAAAATTATATGATAATCTCATGGAATAAAAATTGAAATACTATTTTTTTAAATTTAGAAATTATCATTGGCTTGATAGACAAAAGTAAAATCCAATCAATGACATCTGCATTTCTTCTGATAACTGTAACATTAATTTCTTTTCTATTCATTCAGTCCTAATTTTATTCAGCTTAATAACGGTATATTTCAAAATATCTTAATAAATATTTTGAGATATTGATTCCATTTATATAAGTAACTCTGAGTATTAAAAAATACCTTGTGTACATTGTGGTCCCATTTTTCCAGCATCACAAAGGCATGTCCCTGTCACACTATCACATTCTCTAAGTCCACAGAGACAGATTTTCAAGCAATTTGTGCCATAGTATCCATCAGGACATCCTACAAGAAAAAAAAAATATATAATTCCTATATGAAAAAAATAAATAGAATTCTACGAGAATAAAATAAAATGAAATTCACTTATAACATACTGGCAACATATTATTTTCGGATTTGTACTATAATTTAATGGTTTATTAAATTTTTTAACAAAAAATTAAATCTGAACATGTTAATAGTTACGCTAAATTGATTCAAATATAATTTAATTTATCTAAAAAAAATTATAAGATTCTGCAGTAATTTCATAAATTGATTAAAATAATTTTTTTATAATTACTTTCTTCCAAAATCATCCGCTGCTAAGAATAATATATTCTCAAACATCCAGGCATAAAATTTTTAAACCACATATAATGTTTGCTTAAATTTATTGCAATTAAAAGGAAATTAAAAACTACCAATTGTTTGTCTTGTTTTAATCTTTCCTCGTTTATCACTAACAAAAATAAAACATTAGATTAATTTAAGGAGTGGACAATAGAAATTTTACTTTAACAATAATTGGTTCTGTTATGTTGAGGCAAAATAATTGTCCATAAACTGTCCATCTAATGAAATATGTTCACTAAATATTGTTAGAAGCTTAAAAATTAAACAAAGGAATTTTTCGATTAGTATTATGCTTATTGAATAAGCTGGCTAGAAAAATGTATGTTAAATATTGTTTGAAAATTACTTACCGCTCAATTTTCATCAATACTGTTAAATATGAATGACAAAGTTAAAGCTTACCTTTCTCACAGTTTGTTCCATTAAATCCTGGTGGACATTCTTTCAGGCATTCTCCGTTCTGAGGGTTGCAAACAGTTCCAGTTGGACAGTTGCAAGTATTCTGACACGTTTCACCATAGCGATTAGGTGGACAAACTGTTTCACACCTTGCGCCAGTAAAACCAACCTTGCACTCGCATTTCCCTGTCTAAAGAATAACGGAATGTTGCAGTGGCAGCAAAATAAATCACACAAAGCAAAAAAATCAGCTTTTTATTGACAGCTTTTAAGGAACTCAACTCAGAATTAGTATTTTGTATAGATAAAAGTGAATGAAAGCATAAAAGGTTCTATTAAATTCACTATAAATCTAAAAATCATATTATTAAAAAAATTAAATGAAGATTACGTTCAGTAAGCGATGCACAAAGCAGAAAGGTAACAGATTTAGTAAGGAAGAAAATGATTTATTATAGAATAGATTATTAATTTGGAAAAATTCTGCTGAAAAGTCCAAGAGTTTTAAAAATTTTTTTCTACGAACTTACCTTGCTGAATTTTGAATGTTGATACGAGGTTTAAATATCTAAACAAATATGCATTTTACCCACCTGATGAAAAGCAAAAGCTTGTAAGCAAAAAAAAAAAAAAAAAATAAATAAAAAAAAAAAAAAAATAATAAATAATAATAATAATAATAATAATAAGATAAATGTTAATAAACCTATAATTTAGCCCTTAACTGTATTTTGAGTCCTTTAAAACTATCAGTAAAAATACATAAGAAAATATAAAGGATTTACATTGTTGAAAATAAATTTACCTTTGAATTACACTTTTGCGTGTGTTCTTTTACACATTTGCATTGACTTCTACAGTTTGGTCCATAAGTATGGTCAGGACAGGGCAAATTGCATTTAGGTCCAAATAATCCAGCATCACATTCACAGTATCCAAATATCTTGTTACAGCGGCCACTTGGACAACGCTGAGGACAATTTTTCTCACACTTATCACCAAATTTTCCTGTATAATGGAAATCAAACTTTTGAAACATTCGTTAACTAATTAAAAATATTTATTTAATCGAATGAAAAAAAAAAATTCGAGTGCCTTTGCTTTTTCGATGTTAGACTTTCATCAAGTTCAGAATAACATTCGATACACTACTATGTTAGAAACAGAGTCTTTTTTCGTAAATTTAAAGTAGATTCTGCTTCCATTTACATGAGATAATGCTCAATTTATAAATAATTATTCATGTTATTTACTACCTTCATTAAAGTCTTTATGATATGTAAACAAATTTGTGCAACAATTTATTTGAAGCAAATATCAAAATTATTCATCAAAATTATTTGACAGTATAAATTTTAAACTGAAAAATTTTTTCATATTTGTTTTCAGCAAAAAATGGTCCTTTTAATGTTTCTTTTATACAAGACATTCAGGATAAAACGCTTCTTTTTATTTCATGCAAAAAATTCAGGATAAAATATTGCTTTGAATGTTTCTTTCATCCAAGAAATACATAATCAAATGTTTCTTTCATCCAAGAAATACATAATAAAATGTTTCTGTCATACAGCAAATTAACACGCACAGGAATGCAAATTAATACAAATTCTTTTATATATTCTTGAGAGACTAATTTCATTATAATTTTAGGTTAATAGTTATGTAGATCTGGGTATTACGGAAAGTTTCAAAACGAGCTACCGTAACCATTAAGAAAGACCAATTTTTTTAATTAATACAATAAAAATCATTTTATCAACAGAATGCAGAAGTTCTCAAGATTTTTTTTTTTTATCTTTGTACTTCTTTTTCTTTCTACCAACAAGGTAAAATATAGACGTGTATACCCAATAGAGGTGTTGGTACATCTCCCACAGATCTACATAAATGTCACAGTAACATAGATGTTTCTATTCCCATTAATTATAATGAATACCAGAGAGTTTTTTAAAATAAAAGTATTCACAGAATTAGGTTATGATTAAGGGCTAAAAACGAAACGATAAATAATTAAAAAATATTCAATGTCTTATTTCAAAAATAAATAAATATTAAATGTCGTGACAGAGGTGAGGAATCGGGAGTCAAGCAATTTTGAAGGAGTCGGTATAAAAATCCGACTCAAGACTCTTTTATAAAAATAATTTTTGCCAACACAATTCAATTCAGTTGTTTACATTGGTATCCTTCAACAACCATTATTAAAGACAGTTACTGGCATAGCAGCAAAATAAATAAGTGTGGAGAAAATTTCTTAAGCACCGAGGGTTATAATTTTAAGTCTGAAATTATGCGTTAACCAGAGATTTATCATTATTATTTTCAAAATGCAGGATAATTGAAATTTGTATTTGTAAAAACATCTGTCATATAATGTTTTGAAATTTTTGTAATTAATTTTAAGTGATTTATTTATTTTGAGTAGAAAATGCCATTCCTTGCTTGGGGATCACGTCCCACAATTTGAGAACCACTGACATAACAGAAAATGAACTTATATTAGATCACTGTTATTATTAGAATATTTGTCCCTGCAATAAAAGGGGCATTTCCGTATTACTAGAGTCTTTTCGATAAACCGCCAAAGTAATCGCCAATTAACCAGCAATGTCAGGAAATGAAATAAAGTGTGTCAACTATCTATGACGATCTTTTTGAAAATACGACATGATCTTAGCGTTGTTTGAATAACGAGGATCTTAATAATGATAAAGTACAAAAAAGTTTTAATTTACCAGGAGGGCATCCATCTTCGCATTTCTTCCCTTGTATTCCCGGAGGACAAATGCATTCACCAGTAGCTGGATCACAAATACCACCATTGTGGCATTTGCATTTCTTTGTGCAACCCTGTCCGTAAGTGTTCTAAATAAAATAAAAAACGACATTAATAAGTATACGTGAAAATTGTTTTTATGCTCTACATGAATGATAATTCGAATAAAACTGCAAATAAAATTTTACTGCTAGTAAAAAATAGAAGAAAAAAAAAATGAAATTTGATTTAGTATTTATTGTGTATCTTTAATTTACATTTAAAATTTTGAAATATTTGTTCATTTCACAGCATAAGATACCAGATTTTTTTTTTATTTAAAAATATGTACTTTATGATCTGATCTCAAAGAACATCTAAATATACGAATACTTATCTTAAAAAACAACAATATTATGTAGTTTTACTTGGATAAGAACAGTTTGAATCGCAGACACATTATTGGGTTAGAAAGAATTACCATGTTAGTATAATTTTGATAATGTGAGGGTCGGTAGTTGAAGGGTTTAAAAGATAAAATCAAAGCCTCTGTGTTATTTCGAATTAGATGAAAGAAATAAGGATGAGAAATTGGAATTCCATCACAAAGTTCAAAGAAAGAAAACAGAAAAAACATTTGGATCGTAGCGTCTGTAAACGATGCATTTATTGATTAACAAAATTCAAACATGGAGTATGTATGTATGTATGTAAGGATTTTAAGGAATGATAACCTAAATACAATATTAATTAGATTTTATAATATGTTATTATTAAAAAGTAGTAACCCAAACAAGTAAATTTTTCAAATATGCAAAAACATAATAATTTTCCACGATATTTGAAGAAAAAAATATTTATTCGACTTACATCTTTAAAAAGTGTATTTATAAGTCAGTATATCAATTTAATAAAAAGTGTTTAACCTATGTAAGTGGATCAATTTATTAAAAAATAAATCGTCTTTATTATAATAAATTAAAATGAAAACTTTTGAGCTTGATTATATGCATCGATTTCCATTATTCACAAAAAGTTATTGCTTCCCAGATAGAAAAATTCATATGAACAAATAAAAAATTCTGTCATGAAAATATCACATAAATTAGAGATTCTAAAGTAATTCTGATTTTGGTTATTGAATATTTATTTTTATAAAGTAGATACTGGAACGTGAATATATTATAAAACATATAGTGCATTTTTACTATAAAAGATTTATGTTTTAGGTGTTTAAAATTATTGTTGGTTCATAAGTTGTAATACAAAATATTTTACAATTTTTTAGATAATGAAAATTATTTAAGACACTTTTCACACATTCATTTCTTTAAAAAAATGTATAATAAAAAAATCGTTTAATTAAATTATCAATCGCTGTATTGAATTTATTGAGATGCAATAAGATGGAAGATTATTTGATTTGTTATAAGTTCCGATACTGTTTTCCCCAATTTATAAACGTTAAATTTAAAAATTTGTTAACGTTGGCCGATGGAGTATTAAGTGTTGCCTCGTAGCTAAATTGTAGCAAATTAGTCAGAATTTTAGCAAATGAGGGCAAAATTTAATTCAATATTTATAATTTTATGGCTCTTTTTTCAGCTTAAAAGAAAATATTTTATATGTATTTTACGTGTTATTTATAGGCAAATTTTTTTTTTTTTTTTTTTTAAATTCATATATAGAATGTATCAGTCCTTTCGGTGAATTTGAAAGTTTTTTTTTTTTTTTTTTTTTTTTTTCCAAAATTGTAAGAAACTAAGGGAAAAAATTAATAAAAACTAATTTAAATATTAATATACTGAATTAATTTATCCATAAAAACTTAATGGAAATTGATGGTTTGAAAAACTTTTAATTAAATCCTGTAATTAATATTTATCTTTGACGAATGTAAAATTTTAGAGATATTACAATTAATTTTTATATCATTCTTTATAAAAAATGTTTATTGAAAACGAGTGAGAAACATTTATAAATTGATAATAAAAAATTTGATACTTGGTAGTACTCATATAAATTATTACTAAAAATTTACGTTAGAAATTTTAACTAAATTAAGATATTAGTATCTAAAAAGGAAATTAAAAAATCTTTCCAATTTTAAATGTTGAATCGTATTGAAGTTTTCTAACGATCTACCTATTTCCGAATAATGATAGGGTTTAACTTAAAAGAAATCTATTTTCTATTCAGATAATATAGTAGTTTAAAGTAGTACACTTAAAAGTAAAATGTCATTCCTTCTTCATTGGCGCCACAGTCCCATCGTGGGCCAAGACCGTCAGCCTGCTGGCAGACATTCGAGACAGGAGATGTTTTCTTTTTACGGGGTAGGGATGTCAGCCCTACACCCTACAGTCATATTAGACCGGCACCTAATTTACCTAATAATTTACCGGTCTAATACCGATACAGTCCAAGATCTTTGCGCAAAATACTGTGCAGGCTGGCTGTAGCTGTCTAACTTCTGTGAATGTCTTCGAATGGGAAAAACGAGTATCTTTAACAACAGTACGAATTTTGAGAACTGATTCCACGAAACTTTCACCATTTTTGCAGTTAATTTTCAATATTTCACTTTTCATTTTCATTAACCGTATATTTTTTCTACTCTAATGTTAAAGAATAACAGTTGCAACTTTGTCACAAAGTAGTTCACAATTTCAAATGGAATCTCTTGTTGAAACACATTTATATATTCAGTTTCTAGTATTTTTATTATACGGCTTATATATTATTATTTTTACAGTCCATATTTCATAATTTTCATCAACAGTTAATTACTATTTCAAAAATAATTTAAATGTAAAAATTAAAAAATAAATAAATAAAATCTTTAAAAAAAAAAAAAAAAAAAAAATCTTAAAAAAAAAAAATATGCAATCATTTTGAATAGAAATATATATGGCAAAAATTGTACATCTATTATATACAATATTATAATTTTTAATATTAATATCACAAAGATCTTTTACATGAAAATTAATTTAAGCTTCATAATGTCGTCTACATTGCTAATAAATATTTCGAATGCTTTAGTTGGTTTTCTCAAAGTTAGATGGCGCCACATGATAATAAAATTTCGAAATTAGCACTTATTTAATACCTTTGGATTGTGCAAGATAAAAGTAATTAAAATGTAAGATGCTTAGAAATGTATTAATTTACAATGCCTAATTTTTATTGCACAGTTTTGTTTAAAAATTTCATATATTTTCGGAAATATTGAAATCAGTGTGATCCATCTATAAAAGATCAGCATTTATTTCCAAACTTGAATTTTATTTCTAATCGAGATTTTAGATTTTTAGTGTGTATTATCTTTGAAACGCTTTCCAGAAGACTACTGAACTCTTCTTTACCAAAGTTATGCCGATAGACATAAATATAAGTTGTAAAAAAGGCGGGAAAAAAAAAAAAAAAAAAAAAAAAACTAACCAAGGAACAAAAAAAAAAAAAAAAAAAAAAAGTTTATAGAATCTCAGTTACGTCATTAAAACTTCTTATAAAATTTTATGTCATCAGAAACTTTTTATAAAAATATGTATATTCTATAAATTATCTAAAGATTCATTTTCAAAGTGGTATTGAAAAGACACAAACCTTTGGGCACGTCTCATTACATAGGAGTCCAGTGAAGCCCGGCTGACATGTGCAACTTACAGCTCTAACGTCACATTTACCACCATTCTGGCAGTCATCGCAGTTGAACATGCATCCTGGACCGAAAGTGCCTCGCACACAAGCTAGAAGGAGAAAAAATAACCAATTAAGTTTTGCGTTTAATATTCAAGCACTTTGATATTATCAAACATTCAAATTTTTGTCTTGAACAATAATTTGTTCTTTTAAAGTAAATGCTAACCGAAGTAGAATTTTTCGAAAAGTTTATGGTTCATACATATACTCATGATAGTGAAAACCGCAACATTACGATTAAATCTAGCAAATAAAATGAAATTTATACGGAAATTGAACGAAGGGTATAATATGCAAGTTATTGGAATTTTGAAATGTTAGTACACACGTAAGCTGAAGAGAAAACAGCTGTTCAGAAACGTTCAATGAAGTGTGTCATTATTTGCGAGCTGTTTCATCGGAAGTCACTATATCTTGAAGACAGCAAAAAACGGCGTATCAGCAAGTTACACTGTTCGAACTGGGCTATGCTAGTGCAGCTTCCAACTAAACCAGTATGTCTAAAAATTTTTTCTGTTCAGTTTTCCTTAGTAAAAATTTTCGTTTATGAGTAAACTCTCACAATCCATCTATGCGAAAAGGTTTTCGTTAGATAGTTATGTTCTACTACATAATTGCTATAATATTTAGCAAATTAATCAAACTACTTAAATTGATGTCATTTATAAGCTTTTATTTTGGTTGATACACTGGCTTTTTTCAGTACAAAATCCAATTTTATGGTCATATATTCGATTTTATCAGGCATCTTAAGAACTGTTTTACAATCCTAAACTTTTTTTATTTCTAAAAAAATATCAAATAAGTTTGCTAGCACTCACTTTCACGAAACTTACAACTCAACTGAAGAGGATGGTCCTTAAAAAATGTTTTTGAACTTGGTATCTCAATTTAAACAATCAATTACCAAGTTTATGCGTATTTTTTCCTTTTAATTTTTTTTTCTCCATGACTATTTTCGCGTATCCTTAACTGGTTCATACCACCAGGATATGCACACCCCAGGTGGGAACTGCTCATCTAGAACAGGGTGAGCAAACCGACCTTCAGAGGGGTGGTGAGAAAATGTTTGTGGGTCACCAAATTCAAAGAAATTTATTTCACAATGAAAATTATAAGGCCTTCAATAAATATCAGGTGCCAGTAAAATAGTGAAATGGGCTAATATAATTAATCAAAATGTAACTATATTTTTTTACGAAAATGTCCGTATTAGTACATAATATGTAAATTTCGAAGAAGACGTAAATGTAGAGGAACAAACAGCGTAAAATGATAATTGTCAATTTGAGATGCCCTCTACTTGCTCACTTTTCCGACGAGATCCCTTTTCAATTTTGATTACAAGAGTGATTGATTACCCTTAGATGTTGTAGAGATGAATACAATCTTACAAAGTGGATTATCAACGTCATATTAAATGAATAAGTATGTTTGTCTGGAATGCTATTTGAGATCAGAGATATCACACCTACTCAAGATTACGTATGCCCTCAAAAGCCACAGCTTCAACACAGAGATTTCAAAGTTTGAAGTCGTATCCTTACGTCAAAGGTATATTTCAATAAAATACAACACTGGAGTGTGGATTGTTTGTCCACATGTCATCCAAGATATGCTAAAGCTTTCCCTTTCTGGTTGTCAGATATCTGTTCTTCCTTGGCCTTTTCTGCATTTAAAAATCAGAACTTGATGAAGTCATTACGTGCTGCTGTTAGAATTGAGTAGTGGATGGTTCATGAGAGAGTTGTAGACTTAACAAGATTGTTTAGGTATTTTTTATTATTTAAGAATCGGTTGTTAATGTTGTATATTACTATAAAATATGAATTTAGTTAAAACTATAAGTCAAATTACTTATTTATTATACAACAAAATATTTGAATTGTTCTAATTATTTCATATGAAAATCAACTGTTGTTTTCAATTTCGTTAGTGAATTTATTTTTGATCAAATTTAGTTTTAACCAGAAATGTTTGATATTATATATTTGCAAGAGCCACATTCCCAATAGCTGGATTTTAGAAACTCTATCATTTTATTTTACGAACTTTTAAGTATCAGTCATTATCTGTTGATTTTATTTTAATCTAAATAATAGTAATTTTCAACAAAATTATCCCAGAAAACTATCAGCTAAACTATCCGTTAGTTAGACTTATGCGCGAGCGGTAACATTTTTACTAGCACGCAGGAGGGCACAGTTTCGAATGCGCTAGCAGTGTGAATTGCAGTCCCTGCTATCAGAAACAAAGAGACTCGATGGGAATTGCAACAGTGACGATCACTTTAATCAATAGTCAGATTGGCTGATGGGAGTTTTCGGGATTTTTCTCTCATATTCAAGATACACAAATGTGGGCAGTCACCTCTGAGATAGGAAAGCAAAACCCTTTCTTCTAACAGTCGGCGGACTATTCGTATCATACCACTGTGTCCAAAAAGGAAGGCCAATTTTCAATTTAAAATTCCCGGGGCTTATGGAATTTAAATTTTTTTTCTTCTTTAGGTTGCTGGCACTGTCCTTGACATCTGTGTGAAATTTCACGTCAAAATATTCATTAGTGTTTGAGTTACGCTTGGCTGTGTGAGACGCTAAAACTGATTCCGACGATTTTTGAAATGTTTGAATTAATTGAGCAAAGAACTTGCATTAAATTTTATTTTCATGAAACGTATAAAATGTTGCAGAAGGCACTCGGTGAGCATTCCTATATCGGAAAGAAATGTTTAGAAGTATTATAAACAGTTCAAAGAAGGCAGAGAACGCGTTGAAGACGAAGAACCCTTGGTCGACCATCAACCTCAACCGACGAAGCTCACGTCCAAAAAAATTAAAGATTTGGTGCTTGCAAACCGTCGATTTACAATTAGAGATCTTGCTGATGATGTTGGAATTTCAAAAGGATCGGTCTATTCCATTTTGGGCCTCAAACGCGTCAAATCTCGATTGGTACCGAAAACACTGAATGCGCCAGATCACACTGCATTGATTCTTCGTGACTTTTTCGTCAAAAAGGAAACCCATATCGTTCCACAACTACCGTATTCACACCGCGACTTCTGGTTTTTCTATAAACTCAAAAGACCATTCCGGGGACATCGATGATTCGATTGAAGAGATTCAACGTGAATCGCCACTCGCTTTGAAGGCCATCCCTGTCGATGACTTTTTAGCATGCATTGAGGATTGGAAAAAAGTTGACATAAGTGCATTGTGCCCGGAGGGGATTACTTTGAAGGCGATGAAATAAATTTGGAAGAATAAATAAAGAGTTTTTGAAAAAAAAAAAATTGGTCTTACTTTTTAGGCACAGTTGTACATAGAAGGAAAACAATGTCCAATATTATACATACATATATTCTAGTCTCTGTAAAATCTTTCTTAAAATGATACCTAAGTAGTCATATTTGTAGAAAATGTAATCATTTTACATAAAATTTATCATCAGAAAAAAAAATTAGTTTAATGTAGTGGCTTTAAAATCAATATATGTTTTTGACGCATACAAAATTCTATAAATATAATTTAAATATTCAACATATATTAACAGACATCGTTATTTCTGTTAGAAACAGTAATGATGCATAATATATTTATTTAAAGAAATAATTTGCAATCTTTTCCAACAGAAAAGAAGATAAAAAGCGAAAAATAAAGCATTGTTTCATGAAAACTCATTAAAGAGCATTTTGTGCTTTTATAGAAGAGCAGAAACTTTTCTTTATACTTAAAATAACTTTGTGGCTACTTAATGAAGCTGAAGCTTACAAAAAAAAAAAAAAAAAAAAAAAAAAAAAAAAAAAAAATGAAATTCATTTTGCTGCAGAAAAATGAAATCAATAAAACAAACAAAATTTAATATTTTTTTTTTCTACAAATTTTACGACGGAAACATTTTTGAGAATTTAATCATCCGTGGAAAGACGAAACTGAATTACGACGTATGAAGAAAAACTTGAACCTGTCCTTTTATTGTCATTGCAGATAAAAAAAAAAAAAAGTTTTATTTGTTAAAAAAATTTGTACTCAAAAGTTGGGTACGGTTTTAGATTCGCTTTCTTCTACTTTTATTAGATAGTTTCTATTGTTGTGTTTACATATATATAGCCTATAACATGGCGTTGAAGGAAAATAAATGAAATATTTAGTTTTGCTTAAGAAAACAATAAAATCCTTGAATTCTTTTAAAAATGGTTTTTTTTTTAGCAAAGATGTTATAAATTTTTATTCTATTCTTTTCTTTCTACATTACGGGCCTGAATGGCCGAGTGGCTAGCGCTCTGGCGTAGTACCACAGGTTTTGGGTTCGAGTCTCTGGCGGTGCCATGGTTGTTTGTAGTGGTTCGGAATCCACTTTAAGCCGTAGGTCCCGGTCTTAATAGGATCGTAGAGCGTTGCGGGGGCATTGTTACTCCGCGTCCGTGGCTTATCTTCAAGTTACACGCGCCCCCTGGGTAATGCAAAGTGAGTACGTCTGTGCAGCACTTGCCTTAAGGCATCCAAAAGACCAAGCTGTCTGTTTGCCAGCTGCATTAGAAAGAAAAAAAAATCTTTCTACATTACTGTCTCTTGTAGTAGTTATTTTAACAAAAGACTATTATATTTTGTACAGTTTTTCTGTTAATTGTGATAAAATATTTCCGAATTTCCATAAAATAGCAAAACATGTTTTAACACGACAATTGGAACCTTTAAGGATACTGTACAATTATGATAAACCATATATAGATTATAATTTACTATCTAAGGTATGGGTGGCCAAACCGCGGCGCGTCTCAAACATTTTTCTGGCTCGTGAGATTTATCACATTTTTATAAAATATATTTATTTTATAATAGCCAAAGTAGTGAAAATTAATGTATTAAAAAATACATTATTTTTGAGTCCATATGATCCAGTTTGAGAAATCTAACACAAAATCTAACGCTTTTGGTTTAACTTACACCTGCGAATCATGTTTTTCGAAAATGAAAATTGACCAAACACAAAACATGCTCAAACATAACGGACGCTAACCTGCAACACCAATTGCGATGTGCAAATACCCAAATTGAGATCGAGTTGCAAAAGCTAAGTGAAAGAGCGGAGAAACAAATATCACACTAGTAAAATAAATATTTTTTAATGATTGCATTTTTTTTATTTCATTTAAATTTATATATTTTTTATATCTCATTTTGAGTGTTATATATTTCTTTACAATGTGCGTTTAGTATCATTATTATTATTATTATTATATGATCTATGTTTACATGTAAGAATAATAGTAAACACAAAAATAATAACTCATTTTGATTCAATTTTTCACTCCAAAAATTGTCTATAGTGTGTCTAAATCTAATATGGGGATATATAATTTTATATGCGGCCTGCGGAGTTATGATGCATTTTCAAAACGGCCCTGAAGATCTTTTGGGTTGGTTACCCCTGATCTAAGGTATTCCCTGGGTTTATCTGAGAAGATTTAAGGAGTTTTTTTAACCACTACTTAACACCTCTACCGACCCATCCTTCGCACAGATGAAAAGAAATTTTTTAAATTAAAAAAAATATTTAAGGAAACTCTAATTTATGGAAATATGAAGATGAAATAACGAATCAAGCCATTTGCGGGCAAGTACAGTTTAATCAGTCAGTCTAGCCTAGTGGTCTACAATTTTTTGATCATGTACTGCCCCACCCTAAAACGATACAATTAAAAGTTATAGGTCATATATATGTGTGTGTGACAATCAAATTATTCGTTATATATTTATTCCAAACAATATATCTAGATTTAAATATTATAAATTTATATTTTTAATTAGAATTTATTGTAAGCAATGTGATTACATTAGTACAAGTTAGGGCCGGATATGCGTGTGGTCTTGATTCAGTGTTGTTTCTTTGTAGAAACTGAATTATTTCTTTAAATAATATAAGAACGTTTTAGCTGTCGTATTTATTAAAATTACAAAAGCCAACACTGCATAACTGCAACACATAATGTACAAAACAAAATTTAAATAACAAATATTTACAAGATCATTTTAAAAGCATGTTGATTTAAAAGTCTTTGTACCAATCGTTTTGCATGGAACTCTTCACTCCACTCTCTGTATGAACGATAAACATGATAATGAATGTTAGTCAGATTCGGAAAAGTTACCTCTCCAGGAATGATTCATATAACTACAATAAGAATGAGGACATTCAGTCTACTGCCCCGAGTCCATGCAAATAAACACCACAACAGTTCATAGATTTATAGGTCTTTCACTATAGGCTGATTTATTATTTTAATACTGCTTTCGGTTTGAAAGATGATACTAATAATATTTTAATTAACAAGATCTTTCTTATTCAAGACGTGCTCGCCAAAATGCAAAACGTAATATCGTTATGAAGACAGACAGCCTTGACCCACCATGGGGTTGTTGCGTCAAAGAAAAAAAAGAAGAATATTGTTATGATTTCAGTGACATTTTCATAGCACTAATCTGAGTATACCAGGTTTGAGACATACGTAAAGTTCTTATCACCTCATTTTTTCTTTATTTTAATTCCCCACAATACTTATAACCTTTATTTTATTCACTATATGCAAGTTTATATGTATAAAAACATTACGTAATGCTTCTCGATTACTTCTCTGGCCTATATAAATTGACAAAGTAATCAATTCTTTGTTGTTTTGCCTGTTTACTAATAAATGAATGATAAATTGCCATGATATTAAAAAAATAAAATACTATTAAAATATTAATTTTATAATTGAAAAAATAAAAATTTAATGATATCGATTGAGTACGTGAATTAGGCTCTAAAAATAAAATTAAAGAAGCAATACAACTCAAGTAATAATAATCAAGAAATTATTATTAGTGATTTGATTTTAATAAAAATATGTGATAATAGCAATATAATAAATATAAATTCAGTAAAATTTTACGAACATTAAAATTCGAAAACCGAAAAAAAGAAACTAACTGCTTTTAAGGTTAAGTAAAACTTATTTCTACAAATAAAAGTAGCTGTCGTTGTAAGTAATAACTTTAACTCTTATTTGATGGCATGATATATTACTATGAACAAACTTGAGTTTAATAATATATAGTTTTTACTGTTAGTCTTGAATAATTCTATCTTATATTAAATTCTAATGCAAAAGCCATTGTTCAAAGTTAATACAATTAAAATAACTATTACATTAACTAATAACAATATCTAATAGTAAATATAAATACAACTACAATAACTATATTCATGAATAATAGATAAACGCGAGACTTAAATTACAGAAGGACGGCAAAAGGACCCTTTTCTACTAATCTCTGCAGCCTCATAACTGATACTTTGATATGGAAATAGATTTGCAGGGAATAGCAAATGGTCCTAGCAAATTTAATAGAATGCATGCTTTGATGTGTATTGCGTCGGGAAAAGATAGCGTGGATATTAATAAAAGTTATCATGGGGTAACTGTTGGGTATTATCTATACAACTCTCAAATGACTGAATTTGAAATTCACAGTGGACCGTAAATCATAAAGATGGCACTAACAGGAGGAGATTAGATTTATCGATTCGACACTGAATAGAGCTTTTGCAATTCAGTTCAAACGCATTATAATGATTTTAAGTCCTGGTATAGAAATTGAAAATTTATCTTTCCCAGTCTGGATTGAATGCTTTTAATTAACTGCTTGATAATTGGGACTTTAGCCCAAATGCGTGCGTATGCATTTTAAATATAATATGATAAACCATAACTAAATGTTTGCAATAAAATTAACAGAAAAACATTGTTATATAATTAAATTATTTTGGTAAGTTCAAATAATTTTGTGCAAAATTCGCTTGAAATTTAAAATGATAATTTAATGTTTTGAGACCAAAAAAAATATTAATGTATGCCCAATTTATGCCCCACTGCCAACGCGTTTAAGAGGATGCAAGTTTGAATTCGCTCGCGGTATGTGTTACAATCACTGCTTTTAAAAACAATGATACTCAATGGCTATTATGTTGCCTATGTAAGATCTTCACATTTATAATCAGACTGCCTAGTGAAAGTTTTTTTGGGTTTTTTTTTTAAAGTTTTTTTTACGAATTTTTCGGTTTTTGTACAGGCCGTAAATATGAAGCAGTTATCCAAAAAAGTCCTCCCGGAATCCATGATTTCTCTATCGGACTATTCAGGCTGTTTGTGTTGTACATTAGTGATACATGAGGCACCTGATATAAACAGAAGTTAATGTAACAGAATCTATACATTCCTGCAAATACTGATTATTTTTGTTGAATATATTTTTAAAAGTAGTAATAGATGCAGAAGAAATTTTAAAAGATTCAAATACCATCTATGAAACTTTTCATACATCATACAAAAAATCTGAGTAAAAAAAAACGAGTATGTGTAAAATTTTTTTTTACGGAAACGTAGAAGAAAAATTAGAATCTTTTGCATTACTTTATTACCACATCTATTAGGAATAAGAACAATAATTCTGCAACTGAATTTAATTCTAATCTGTTGGGAAGCTATTTATCCTATTCCGAATTATCCTTTCCTGAATTTAATCCTAGCCTGAAATTTGATGTACGAAATTTCATCACTGATCAAATTTCATTTAAGTGATCTTGTATTTAAAATAATGTGAGTGACGTTATTTCGATATCATAACGGACTGTGGTAGGAAAAGTAAGGGGTGATAGTTTTTAAATAAAATATCAATATTACTTACTTATATGTATAAAAGTTTTAATTTTGATGGATTTTTTACTATAACAATGGAAATTAAATTTAAATGCAGTGCTAAGTAGTTTTTGTTTTGTTTTTCATTTTACTGATGAATTGCTACAAACGCTAACGCATCACGTCTATAGGCTTGGTTTGGTTTGTTCTCTACGGTTATTTTTTGCACACTTTAGGCTAATTAGACCGTAAACCTAAATAGACGTAAATAGACCTAAGACCTAATAGACCTAATTAGACGTTAAACTACAGTTTAACGTGGATTCCGAACCATCACAACAGGTTTGGTTTGGTTTGTCATTCTACTGTAATTTTGTGTACACATTAATTAGGCTAATTAAACAGGGACCTACAGCCATCACAACAGGAGTTGACGTATTATGTTGTTATACGAACCTTTAGACATTCTTCATAAATATTTTAAATACGCTTATTTATCTGGGAAGATAGGAATATGATGAAAAGTAAGAACTTGAAATATTCCAAAGATTCAGAAAAGTGTACAGTGTTTTAAATTTTTTTTATAGATATCGTCGATCAGTCCAGATAGGATAAAGATAAATATGGAAGATTCTACTTGTTATTTCAAATATTTTGGTTTTATCTTAATAAATATATACTCCTGAATAAGATTTTTGTATGATTATCATAAATTGAAAACAATTTAGATTACTGACGTTATTTTATAGACACGAATTGAAATTTTAACATTACTTTAATCATTATTAAATATTAGAAACATTTAAAACAAACAATCGAAAATTATAATGCATAATATCTTACGCACTGTCATTTAATGAAATTACGCTTGAAATACCTATCCAACACATATCGCTTACGACTTAAATGCTTTTGTTCTACAGATTTATTAATTTTTTAATGGGACCTTCCGAATTAAGTTTGGTATTTTCATCAAGAAGACTTACAATGGCTGACGTCCAACCCTTCCAGTGCCAAGAACTGACGAAATTCTTCATCTAGTAGAGGGACGACAGTTGGAGGAGTGACCTGATATCGTAACCTCGGTGAATTCTGATGAGGTGGTGTGTCCGATCGACTGTGGGAGGTTGCAATTAGTACAGCTTGTCTCGGAGGAACTGGAAAGAAATAATAACAAAGAATCGTTAATTAGTATCATCTACTTTTGAAATGACTTATGATTCCTTGATTTTAATGCCATTTTGAAAGTCTAAACTTTCGCGGAAAATGTCAAATATTAAATATATCAAGTGTACGATGTATATATTGAAGGAAGCATTTTCTTTATACAATGTGTGCTCGGATTTAAATAGAAACATACACAGAGATGGCTAAATAATAATATTTTAATGAATAATTCCTTTTTTTAATTGAAAAGGTCCGTATATCTTGTATGCTTATTTCTGACTGATTTACCTATTATATGTAGAAAGTTTTCCTTCGTGTATATCATTCTGAAATGGTTTTAAAACTTGAAAAATGCCATTGAAGTTAATAATATTACAAATGATATATGACTATGAAGTTTTATTACTAAGATTCAGACTAAGATTTATGAGATATGATTTTAGAACTAAGTACTCAACTTTTGAAAAACGATTCGGGTCTTTGGGTTTCTCTGCTACTGCTGTTAGGTGTCACTCCCATAGAATATCAAAAAAAGTCTGTCATGCATTCTAACTATACGAATTTCTAGAAAATGTTCATGTTATTTCCAAAAAAATCCATCATTTAAAAATGATATTGCTTATGAAGAATGATGCTGTTATATACTCTCAAGAAAGCATAGTATGGCACTACTATGTATAGCACTTTCTTTAATTTAGACTACGTATTATATGATTTCTTGTTTTAATGTAACCTGTCACCTCTTAAAGTGTATCTGAAGAATATTGAAACAATAGAATAATCAAGATTTAATTAGTAGGAATATAACTTTAAATAGTTTTTTTCGATATTAATCATCGATAGGAAATGTAATTCACAAATTAAATTCCCATATTTATACTTTTATTTATTTTCAATTGCTTGAAAAACAAAATGTCACCAGCAGACGAGTCGATCTGAGTACGATCAGTGCGTTTTGTCACTACTCAATAATAATACTAAAAAAAAATTCCCTTGCAGCACTTCAATGTATAGTACTTCAATTTAGATAATTCATTGTATAATATGTTTCATTGTATCTGCCATTCTGCCATTTCTTAAATGCCATGGATTTTGGAACATCTGATATAAGGAGAATTTAAAACGACAGCTTTGTAGACATAATTTTAAATCGGGCTTTTTTTACATATTTTACATATCGGCAGTAATTGTGTAAACTGCTAAAACTGCTCTTTCAAACCGTTACATTTAATCGTTACATTAAATCGTTACATTTTAATAAAGTAAACTGTAAATGGGGTTGTATGGAAATAAACATTGAAAAATTATTCCTTGAACATTTACAAAGGATGCCGAATTTTTCACGATAATAGCATCTCCAAATAATTGAAGACACTTTTAAATAGCTTTTTGTACTTAAATGAATTTAAAAAAATTTGCAGTGGATTAAGTAATATTTTCTCTTATATTTAGCATGAAAAATATCATAATGTAGGATTATCAAGTATGATCAAGTTTTACGCTGAGTTTTTAAGTATAATATAGTAATAGTATGTTAAGGTATTTTATGAGCATATGGATTTCAAACCAGTAATAATCAAAGATTATAATTTTCAATATTTTAACTGTTGACGTTTAAGTTGTATCCTACATCTGAAAGGCATTTTTTAAATTTACAATTCGCTTTGCAAAAACAGTAATGTAATTTATAAGCCAGTTATTTTTATTATTTAAAATACAATTATTTAAAGAATACAAATTATAGCAAGGACAAATAAACTTGGTAATACTCATTAACTTATTCGTAAGCTGAAAATATTATTTATTCGTCAGAAATGTCTTACGCAAAGACAAACTCAAATTAATGATTCAAATTAATATTGCTTAACCTCATTAACTAGAAATTCTTGTTTGTTGATAGTAGACCAATTATTCTTGCAATAATTAATTAATATTGACAATGGCATCGTCAACTATCATATTTATGAACTTAAAGAATGTCCATTTAAATTATCAGTTGTTCTAATATGGACCTGGTTTATATATTTCCTTCTCAGCTGTCAGCAACATAAAAATTACTTTTGTAACTATTCTAGACTATCAATTACGTTAGAAGTCACATTTTTCTATTCAAGATAATTAATATCGTTAATATTTTTATTTTTCAGTCAAGTATATAAGTGTAATTAATTACTGTCTAAAGCATTAAGTTTAAGTAACGCTGCATTATATTAATTATTTTTACATTTTGCATTTTTTTTAGCTCTAGAAAAAGGAAGAAAAAAATAATAGTGTATTTTTTATACAATATTTAAAATTTTCCAAACTATTATTAATATACCAAAATCCATCAGTGACAGGAATTTTTATTCAATGTAACATAAATTGTATGAAAATTAAAACTTTATAAGAAAATCTATGAAAGCTTTAATAAAACTGAATTAGAATACTTGGAAAAAATAAGATGGAAAATTATTAAGGTTTACTTATAAATTGATACGATGATATAAATTTGTAGTTGAACTATGTGCAGTCAAGGAGGATTTTCAAGGAGTCAAGGAGGAAAGTAGGATTTTCCTGGTGCAAAGTCCGAATAATGTTTATCAAGCCAAGACTTGGCTCCAATAGTATTTTTTTTCGCCAAAAAGCAATGCTTTATTAACACACGAAATTCCTTTTTTATCCATTTTTTCAAACTAACAAAAGTTGCTTCACTAAAAATGCTATAACTCACGTACTAATAGTGCAACAGCTGTCAAATTTATACATGTGTCTTTTGAAGGTTGGGGCTAAATAAAATCATATGGATTTAATACTAGTAGAGCCATCTATGTGTCAGCCTACGAACATGTCAGCCCAACTGTTAAAACATATACCTCAACAAAATATGTATGTAATGTATATTTCAGACATGTTTAACATTTTGAGGGGGGCAAAACCTATTTTGAACCGCATATGATATGCTAAGTTCTTTCTCTGAAGCCGTCATGACCTAGCTCTTTTCATCGTTTTAATTTTGCAAGGATATATATTTGATATTTGCTCATATCTAATGTCATTTAGAAATTGTGGTATATATTTTTTCGATATTATATATAAAATATAACGCAAGGTGAGATTTTATTTTTCACTCTTGCATTGAAATAGAATTTTAAAAAAATCATTCAAAGTATCTAAAACAAATACCTCAAAAGAATATGTAAGTTTTGTATATTTCAGAGGTGTCCAACATATTGAGGCGGAAAAATACCTTTTGAACCGCATATAAGATATGCTAACCTTTTTCTTTGAAGTCACGCAGTCACGACCTAGTTCCTTTCAATGTTCTAATTTTGCAAGGATATATATTTAATATTTGCTCATATCTAATACAAGCCAGAAAGCTGTGGTATATACATATCTTCTTCGATATTATATATAAAATATAACACAAGGTGAGATTTTATTTTTCACTCTTGCATTGGAATAAAATTCAAAACAAAAATAGCTCAAAGTATCTAAAACATATACCTCAACAGAATATGCAAGTTTTGTATATTTCACAGGTGTCCAACATTTTGAGACGGAAAAAAACCCCTATTTTGAACAACATACAAGATATGATAACCTCTTTCTTTAAAGTCACGCACTCACGACTTAGCTCCTTTCAACGTTCTATATTTGCTCCTATCTAATGTAATTCAGAAAGTTGTGGTTCAGATGTATCTCACTTATAGAGCCGGCATCAAACAAGTTCAGCAATAGGAAATTCCAAATATTTCTATCTGGTTTAGATTGATTTTGAATGACTGCTTGTTTTGTCTGTTTTTTCAACACTGTTTTCTTTTTCGTCATACATTTTTTAGCTGTGTCGTTTCGTATTCAAAAATAAGTAACTCGAAATCTCCAAGAAAAGATGTTTTCTGAACGAAAAAATGATCGAAGAATCTTGAGAAAACACGCATATGGAATTCGAATAGTGCTTTCAAATCTGTTTTATATCATCTTCGATAGTAAGTATATATATATATATATATATATATAACGCAAGGTGAGTTTTTATTTTTCCCTCCTACATTGAAATAAAATTCAAAACAAAAATCACACAAAGTATCTAAAGCAAATACCTCAACGGAATCTCGACTCGACTCAACTCAAAATGTCAAACTCAACAGAATATGTGAGTTTTGCATATTTCAGAGGTCCAACATTTTGAAAGACTGACTGAAAAAAATATACTAAAATACACATAAAATATACTAGGCTAATGATAATTATGAGTAAAAAATAATCAGATAGATGCTAATGATAATTATGAGTAAAAAATAATTAATAATCTGATTAATTGTAATAATCTGATGGTATTTTTTTTACATTGTTGAGCAGAATTATGAGTAAAAAATAATTAGATGGATGCTAATGATGCTAAATGCTAATGATAATTATGAGTAAAATATAACTAGATTGAAGCAAATGATGCTAGATGCTAATGATAATTATGAGTGAAAAATAATTAATAATCTTTGATTCTTTTACGTGCAGGGTATTTTTTTATATTGTTAAGCAGAATAACAAGTTTTAATCATTGAAATAAGAAATATCTTAGATAATAGAATTAAAAATTGGAAACTGAAATTTAAATAAATAAATAAAAAATTATTACTTTGTATATATTTATGAAATATCAAAAAGTAAATTAATTGAGCACAATTGAATTTTAATTATCAAAAAAATCAATTTAGGAGGAAGGGAAACCGATGTCTTCAAGAAAACAAGTTGGTTGAAATGAGAATATTGATTTTCAGTTATGAGAGTAGCATTCTAATTATGCACAAAATACACTGATTTGAAGGTAATAGATTTCAGAATGAAAATTTAATGTTTCGTGATTATCAATTTATTACATAATTAAAAGACAGTAAAAATAGTCATAAACGTTGTAAATAGTTCGTAAAAATATCCAAAAGGAAAAGAAAAAAAAAAAAAACTGGAAAAAAAAAATCGTTAGTAAAAGGTAATTGAAAATATAGCTTTACAATTTTCAATTACCTTTTACTAACGATTTTTTTTTCCAGTTTCTTTTTTTTTTCTTTGTTGTTATTCTTAGTTATTAAGAAAACAACAAGGAATGATGCAAAAAGTAATTTAATATTAGTAACAAATATTTGAAATAATTAAAGGGATAGTGAAATATATCGATATTTAAAAATATAAATATATAATATCAAAATTAGGAAACATAAGTTTAATATTTTAAAGAAGCAAAAATTATTATGGTTTACTAAAATGGAAATAAAGTAACTGCAACTACGGATTGGGAGCAAGGAGATTCTTGTAATTATAATATACTATTTTTAAAATTTAATGAGTCTCAGAGCATGGAATTTGTTTCTTTTAACAGTTTGTTGGTTTATAAACGAGCTAATGATTGGTTAGGAATATAATACAAAAATTTATAAAGCGAATAAAAATAAAAGAGAAAGAGAGAAGATATAAAAAAATTTTCAATTAGAACTATGAAATTCAGATTTTATGTGATTATTTCAAAAACAAAACATTATATACTGACAAACATGGGTAAAACCCAAAACAAATATAGAATTTCTAGATATAAGTGGTATTTCATTTACAAATCGGTTTTAAAGAAGTAATTTGATTGTGTGGTTGGCAGTTTTTTTTTTAGCAGCAAGCAATTACGAATGGTTAAATAATATTAGTTCATAAGCTTAAATAATACTATCTTATAAATAATATTATTCATATAATTCTTTTTTATGTGATTAGGTGAAAGATTGGATGTGATTTTTTGTACTTCATTATTTAACACTTCATTTTCCACGAAGCCAAAAACTACAGAAAGCCGCACAGGTAATTTTCAATTAACACAATTAAAGTAAGTTCCAATTTATATTTTATAAAAATTTCTAGAAATGTTTATGAGAAAATTGTTTTTCAATTTAACTTTGAATTCATTATCATCAGAAATATAGAAAGATTATTCAATTAGCAGAAGAGTCTTTTATATTACTGCTATTTTTTAATAACGAATTTTGATAATGAAGATAAAACGAAGCACAGAGTGAAACAGAGTAATGATGTAATAAAGATAATTGTTTTAATTTTAAATTACTTAAATCCTGAAAAGGTTTGATGATAAATTAAATAATAAAACATCCGCATGCAATTGGAAAGACTTGCAGCAATTTAAATTTCCTTAAAAATATACATGAGAGATTATATTAGAAAGATACACTAGAGATTAAAAAAATTTAATATTAGAACATAACTTTATATAAAAAATGGATGTCCTAGACCATATCTGCAATGAAATCATGATTTTTATTCTAGTAGCTAGTTATAGCAGAGGAGAAAAAAAAAATGACAAGCATTAAATGTCAAAGAAAGTTCTCTCTTAACTTTCGAAAAAAGGTTCTATATAAAGTTCCTAGCGAATAAAGTACTAAAACTAATGAGCCGCTATAGAACATAAGGTTAAAAAATACTGACAAATGATCCTTCACCTGGGACGTTTTTTAAGGCCCACTTGCGCTGTCATGTCCCATCAACGATGAAAAATCCTTCCTTGCTTGTCGCAGATTTCGTTACAAATTTGCTCTAATCTTCTCTGAATAACGTTAGCGACAAAATCATCCCTTCTTGAAACAAGGCCCTCTAAAAAGCACGGAATCTACCAAACGGGGCAGAAAATTTGGCATCATTACTGCGATGACTTTTTCTTTCTTTCCTCGTTCAAAATGTCCATCACCGAAAGAAGATTGAACCATCCCCACCTACCAAATATGTCTCGTTCACGCATCTGTGCCTCAGAAAGACGGATATTTTGAGAAGACTATCGATTGACGATATAGTGTCCTTCAAAAGTATCACCATGGCTATGAATATCAAAATACTTTTTCCTCTAGCTTGCATTCTCTCTCACTTGCTCCCAGAGAAATCGTCAGTTGCAATAAAAACGTCACATTTTCGCATGATTTAAGGGGAAATTCTATTCGGAGATTTCCATTCCAAAATATTTCGCGGAGTTTTATCAAATATTAATATATCAGTAGTTCGCATGCGATTTTTTGTGTACTCTATCCGTAGGTTCTCCCCCTACTTTCGATAGTTATTTTTAGACACAGAGAAGCGAATATTACGTTTTGTTATGACTAAAAAAAAATTTTTTTTTTAACTTTTCGAACTTATGTTCATTGTAATATAAAATCTCAGAACTTGGAGGTAGATACGGCAAGTTAAGAAGTCTGAGCCTCAAAGCATTTGACAGAATAAGTATGTATGCACGCATATGTATGCATTTCGTTTCTGACTTTGGCAAAAAGATGTTTTATTCGTGTTGTTTGAAAATGTTAGAAGAAACTTTTGTTTAACTTTTTTTTTTATTTTAGACATGCATTTCCTGTCAAAAAGTTCATAAAGTTTATATTTTATATTAATTCTTTTTAATCTGAACTTTTTAAACAGAAATAAAATATTAAAGGCAGTTTATATATTTAATAATTTAATTAATTTAATTTTTCTTTCGTTTAGCAAATATGCAATTAAATATAATTCATATAACTATGAGATGTACTTGTAAAAGTTTCGGATTAAATAAATAAATATAAATTTGGCTACATATTTTTTTCGATTCATTTCTATTAATTTAACTTAAGGAATTTGAAATGAGTTCCTTGTAACTTCCCTCAATCTAACTATTAAAATCGAATTTGATGCTTTTGATTTATGCAGCATTAAATAGATAACAATACATGCATTCATCGATAACTTATTTTACCGTAAATAAAATGAGCGACTACAATTTCACATTAATTTTAATCACGAGAAAAAATATCAAAAATAGTACTCGGACAATTTGAGAAATTTAATTGTATCTCTTTTATTGTATTTCATTATGAAAGCTATCAAATGATTCAAATTAAATTAGATATTTGGGGAAACAAAATGCTTAAAAAGAGCGAAGAGTTTCTTTTGGAACATTCATTTTTTTATGATTAACATATTCTATATGAATTAGATTAAAATCAGAAGTTCCATTAGGAATACTTGAAACAATCAAACTTCCACATGAATGACGAGGGACATATTTTAGATGAATTATTTTCGTTATATTAAAATTCAGCGAAATCAGATTAGGGATATTTGAAACAATCAAACTTTCACGCAAACAGCTTACTCTGCAATACACAAGCTATTACAAAGTAAAGACACCAAGATGACTTTAACATGTAAGTAGCAAAAATAATAAAACACAGTATGATTCTGACGTGTTTTATTAAATGATGCGTTTATAGTATAACGTTTACATAACGTTAGAAAAACGTCTCCATTTCCTGTATAAAAATTCTGAACACAGTCATCATGAAGAAACATTATTATAAGTTGTATGGCTAAAGTAGCACAGAAGAGCGTAACGTAAAGAAGTATAGTGCAGACAAAAAGTTAAATATTCATAACGCTATCATTTATAAAAGAACCCCGAGCTATTTCACCTGTAAATGAAACAGAGTAATGTTAGCATGCACATATCATTATATTATTAAAGTCACGTAGAACGATTTTCTGAATTACCCAGACTTTCTGTCACGAGCATCTTTTTCAAAATAGTCTGAAAATAAAATATACACGAAGAAATTGTAGTAGTCAAAGTTTACAACTTCTTACAGTTCCTTCCAATGCGAATAAAAGAATATATAGTATTGTTTACTAACAACATATATATTTCATTCGACAAAAAAATTCATTTTTATGAGAATAAATATTAGTAAAATAGAAAAAATATTAGTATATAGCAAAAATAGAATGTATTGTACATTAAACAGAAATTTTTAATATGCCATTCAGTGTTGCTCAAGGGCCAGATGGCCGAGTGACTAGCGCGCTGGCGCTCGGTGCCCCAGGTTTTGGGTTCGAGTTACAGCGGGGCCATGAATGTTTGTAGTGGTTCGGAATCTATTTTAAACCGTAGGTCCTGGTCTAATATGACTGTAGAGTTCTGGGAGTAGTGCTGACAACCCTACCCTGTAGGGTTGGTAGGGTTGTCAGCACTACTCCCAGAAAAAGTCAGCGTCACGGAGACAAGTCTTTTTTCTACCTACGGGCGTTTGTGATATTTCGGATCTCTCACCGTTCGTCGGATTACCTGGTGAGAGTTTTCTGGGTTTTTCTCATGCATTATTATACGGGGTAGTTTCCCTAAAAGTCCTCCCGGAAAGTACTGTCCTTCTTCAGTGTCACGGAGCCAAGTCAGACTTCTACATACGAGTGCTTCATTACACAGAAGCTAACCCCCCTCCTTTCCTCCTTCCATGAGACCCCATGGGTTCTTTAACTTGGTCTAGATGTTACTGTCCACCAAGTGGGATAAGCAACAACAACAGTATTATTCAACATTGTTCATCGTAAAGCCTAATATTTTGAATTTCTTATCGTAACAGTTAGGTTTTTTTTTTTTCATAACATTCTTTTTTAATAATTTCACTTGTATTACAGATTATTAAATTTCTCTATTTACTTTCCTTATATTCATAAATGATTACAGAACAGACTAAATAATTTCTTTCGATGCAATTTTGTTCTAACTCACCAATACCAAAAATGGTATATATTTTTTTTTATCATAATTTGATGATACATTTAATATTACTTACCTACGTCACAGCTTTTCTTATCAGCCATTAGTTTATACCCTTCGGTACAAAGGCACCGGAAAGATCCAGGAGTATTCTCACAGGTTTGGTCGCATCCTCCGTTATTCACAGAGCATTCGTCGTTATCTAGCAAGAAAATAAATTAAAACAATAAAAATAAAAATAAACGATAAGAAGTGATAAAAACTTCTTTTACATTTACATGTTTAGTATGCCAAGGTTTCTTCAAGAAATTTTGCTTTATAGTGTTAATGAATATATTGATAATTAAAAATGTTCATTTAGTGAATTTAAAATTTTAACCGACTATAATGATATAGGTTGGAGCCTGATGGCTGAGTAACTATTGCTCTGACGTTCAGTGCCACAGGTTTAAACTATAGGTCCCGGTATAATACTATGACTATAGCGTTGGAAGTAGGGTTGATAATTTTACCCCGTAAAAAAAGAAAACATCCCCAGTCTCGAAATCTGCCAGTAAGGAGATGGCCTTGGCCTACCATAGGGCTGTTGTGCCAATGAATAATAATAATAATAATAATATATTTACAATTAGTTATAATTGAATGCCGAGAGTATGTTTTTCTTAATAAAGCTATTTTTAGGATATTATAACCGTTTTCTTACGGATTTTTAGCTCCTTTCATGGACGACCATTTCCTTTTGGAACGATTTTGTAGTGTTTGACGTTTATCCTTTGGATATATGTGTTTGTTTAATGATTTTCAGTTTCGTTGCTGCAATTTATGAGCAGTTCGAATCAAATTTAATTTTTTTAAATTTTTAGTAAATATTTTTTTTGATGGGATTAACTTGAAGGCATATGAAAATTGTATATTAAATTTTAAAATTTGCGTCACAAGCTATCACTGTGTTATAAGCTGATACATCAGATGATACCAAAGTAAGCAACAAAATCCTACATTAAAAATGCAAGAGGTAGAATCTCTTACTTTTAATATACTGAAATTACCATATCAGGCTCAAAAAGAATTACAGAAAGCCAACAAGATTTTTATTAGAAATACTCATTTTAATAAGTATCAGAGGGTCAAAACTTTACATTCGTAAAGTGAAACTTGAATATGGAAAAAAATCAAGGACTCAGAAATATCAAGAGTCTGAAAAGTCCCAGAGTATTAAGAGGACTCAAGATACTTTTGACAACTCAGCGTCATAGTCTAAAAATGTCCCGTTTTCTGACCAATGCCATAAACAAATTGGATGTGAACAATAGACTGGGTAATAAAAAGACTTAAAATTAATAAAATCATGAAAAACGATTAGAGTATAGCATCAAGAAAATAATTAAACAATTATTAACTAAGGAAAAAGGCCTCAAAAAGATTTAATACACAAAAAAAAGTTAAATAAAAAAAGTAAGTTAAACCGGTAAAGTTAAAGCAAGTGCAAAAGCAATAGAATAAGACAAGAAAGTGAGCATAATTCAATTATTCAAAACTTGGTTTGCTGTAAAATACTTTGCATATGACTCTGTAAATTTAAGAAGGAACTGAAATTTTGATTCTGAATCTAATTTTTGATTATGAAAGTGATTTGTGACTTTTCTTCAAAAAAAAAAAAAATAAATAAATAAATAAAATGAATCAAGTTTGAATACAAGTTTATTTTAAGCTTTAATATGAATGCCTTTTATGTTTTCAGAGGAATTTATTAAGAAACATATTTTTATAATTTCTGAGAACTTTTTCATATGGTTTAATTTTGGCGTTTTGCTTTGATTTCAAACGACTTTAGTAATTTACGAAACGGATCCTTAATTTTTCAAGGTGAGTAAAATCTTTTATTATACGATTTATTTTAAATGCACTTTTTTGTAACATATCCATCGCATAAAATGATGCTACAATAATGTATATATATACAAGGGGATTCAACGATCATGGGATAAATTTTGTGGGGAGGTTCAGCTTACTAAAAAATCTTTTTTTTTTTGCGCAGGAATGTATGGTCGGAAGTGACTCATTGAGGAACGAACACACTTTCAAATGAATTTCTAACAACAGGCAGACACACTGATACCCGTCATGTGACGAGTTTCACGTCCTCTGATTGGCAACCTCGATGTGCGTTCTATTTTATTTTTATTCTGTCTTTGCAATTGTGTTTTTGCGAGACTCCATTGAAGATCTCGTTGCTCGACTATCCATTGCGGCCGTAAGAGTGCGCGAAATGCCTGCCATCTTTGGAACTTTCGCCTATAACCCATTCGATGCTACTAAGCATGTATTATTGTTGGTGGTCACAATTTTGAGTACTTATTGTAAACACTGAATCAAAGAAGCACTTTACAATGTAGTTGTAAATAAAATGTTTTTCTTTTCATCTCTTAATTTTTGATTTAGTTACTTCTGACCATTCCTATAAAAAAAAGGTATGTTTTAATAAGCAATACCACTCCTCAAAGTTTGTCAAATGACCATTGAATCACCTTGTATATTTATAAACTATAAGTAAAGTTACTATTGTGTATAATAACAGATCTTAACTGTAAATGGGGAATAAGATCTACGTAATTGCAGGGTTTACTCATAAATGAATGATTCAAACTTAATTTGTGATTTAAAAATAACCTGTCAACATTAAATTAATTTGAAATCTGAGAAATATTTATAACTTCCTCATTCAGTAATTAGTGGAAATTGCAAATTTTATTAGAAGTAGTATTCGAAAATTTTAATTAGAAGTAGTAGCATTTTAGTATGCGAAAGAGATTATTAAGACTTAAAAGTTTTAGTAAAATATACAAAAATATGTTTGAAGAATGTAATTTTATAATCCATTTGTAATATTTAATTTGTAAGAAATAAAAGAATCACAAAAACGGATATCTTTAAAAATCACAAACCCCGAACATTTATACATTGTAAAAATTAATAATATCAAAACCACGAAGGTTCTTCAATAAGAAAACTGTACGAGAAAATGTTTTATTTTCTAAACACTAATAAAATAGAAAAATATCTGCATTGCATGGTTGTTTTATCTCAAAAAGATGCATTAACAGAGAAAACCAGACAATGTATATTATTTTTTTTATCATTAGATACAACGAGAAGGCTTTAAAATTTCATTATTACCATCAGAATAACATTCAAATTTAATATTTGTCTTCTCTGCTTAGTTATATTATTTTTATTGGCTACTTTAACTGTCAGTTTAACGACATTAAATCTTAACCTGAATCCGTAGAGTATTTTTATAAAAGGAAATTAGATGAAACCTAACACGTTGAAGTTTTTTTTAAAAGAAAGAAATAAGAAAAAGGGAGAACTCACAATAAAAGTTGAAACGTTATTTGCATCAGAAATGGTTCTTAGGCAAGAAGCCAAAGCATTTTCTAAGTGAATTTTGGCCAGCAATTCGTGAGAACGGAAGTTGTGCTTTAGTCACGATGTTCGAAGTCGAGATTTTCAAACTAAATTTTTTATTTTCTTCTAAGTCACTGAACTGGGTTTCATTTTTCTATTTAGGTTCTGCAGGGTTGAGTAAAATATATATTTTTTTTCTTTTTAAAGAAATACAAGTCTGTAGGAAATGCAAGAGAATTGGTGACTGTTGTATAAATCGGATGGCCAAAAGGTTGATGGATGATTGCATGTGTTTGTATATATTCTTGTTTTTAATCGCACTAAAAAAAATTTATAAGATGTTAGTAGTAAACAGATGCATATGATTTAGTTCTGAGACAAAGAAGTTCAGAAGAATAGAAAACGAATTATTTTGAGTAATTCATTCATGAATTCATTAATTAAAGAAACATTTAAACATAATTAGATGTTTCATTTTTTTCCTTATCTTCCCTTTTCCTTGCAATATTTTTTATCTATGAGTGAAACATTGAACTCAAATAGAATGATTAGTCCCTTGATTGTCAATTGAATAACATTAAAAGTGTTGAAAATACGTATCTCAAATTTCAAAATGCTTTCAAAAAGGTGAAAATTTAACTCTCTCTCTGTCAAGAACTCTTTTAAACTATTTACCCATTGTTTTAAGTTCATTTTTGATAGCTATTTACAGAGGTGGGTTTAATGTACCACGGAAAAGAGTTTCCAAAAGTTTGGTAACCATTAATAAAAGAGCGAAAACTTGCTTCAATTTTTCATACGAATTCAATTGAAAAGTTTTACGATTTTATATCAAAATTCAACAGAAAAGAAATAAAATGTGTTGCGCTGTATTAAAAGAAAATGTTTTAAATTTTGAATTTATTACTAGATTGAAAAAAAATCTCCTCTACCAAATTATGGCAGAAAAATGAATATAGTACCTAATTTATTCTGCTAACAGTTTTTTCTTGTATAAAGAGAAAACTAAACCAATTAAAATTTAAAACAAACATCTTCAGGCTTTTTGCATTTTTGAAAAGTAAACTTTCATTTAATTAAAATACCAAAAGCTTTTTCTTCACTAAATTAAGCAACCTTCTAAGAAGCGTTGCTAAATTTAAAATTTCTCAAGTTTGCTAATGGCGTTTCAATGTTACGCAATTTTTGCATTTATTATGCACGTGATAATGATGACTTAAAAGTAAAAGAATGCACGCCATTAACCATACTAAAAACAGTGGCAGAGTCGTTAAAACGGTTTTTTTTCTTACATCCTACGTCTTCAAGAGTTAAATGAAACTTCAGATGCTATTTTGCAACGCAACAATATTTATTATGTTTTTCTTAGAATTTTACACTTATGGGCAATGTTTTCTTCTTTAATTTGAAACTTTGTGTCTGTTTCATGTTACTCAATATTGTCAACATTTGCTACTGTAATAAATGTAGAACTTAATGCCGCTAATTGAGGACATCCAAAATGATATTTTGATGTGCTTTCTAATGATAATTTTATCAAAATTTATGATAATTTCATCATAATTAACCGAGCAGATTGTTATTTTTTGTAAGACAAGTGTAGGTTAATTTCTCCCACTAGATAAAGATTTTGCCCAACAGTTACTAAATCAAAGCCTTTCTTGTACTCACGAAAATAAAAGGAGATTTTGTATACACTTACATTTTTATTTGCAGATAGATTTCTACTCTTTTTGTTTCTCAGAGATTATACTACTGTGTTCAAAAAGTAAGACCAATTTTTAAATTAAAATTCCCGGGGCTAATGAAATTTCAATTTTTTTAAATTTTTAGGTTGCCGGCACTGTCCTTGACATCTGTGTGAAATTTGACGTCAAAATATTCATTAGTGTTTGAGTTACGCTTGGCTTTGAGAGACGCTAAAACTGATTCCGGCATTTTTTGAAATGTCTGAATTAATTGAGCAAAGAACTTGCATTGATTTTTGTTTGTGGAAAAGTATAACATGTTGCAGAAGGCCTTCGGTGAGCATTCCTGTATCAGAAAGAAATGTTTACAAGTGGTATAAACATTTCAAAGAAGGCAGAGAACACGTTGAAGACGAAGAGCCCTTTGGTCGACCATCAACCTCAACCGACGAAGCTCACGTCCAAAAAATTAAAGATTTGGTGCTTGCAAACCGTCGACTTGAAATTAGAGACCTTGCTGATGATGTTGGAATTTCAAAAGAATCGGTCCATTCCATTTTATGCCTCAAATGTGTCAAATCTCGATTGGTACCGAAAACACTGAATGCGCCAGCTCACACTGTATTGATTCTTCGTGACTTTTTCGCCAAAAATGAAACCAATATTGTTCTACAACCTCCATATTCCCATCGTGGAATTTCTGGCTATTCCCTAAACTCAAAAGACTACTCCGGGGACACCGTTTTGAGTCGAACGAGTTTCAACGTGGATCGCTGCGAGTTTTGAAGGCCGTCCCTGCCGATAACTTTTTAGCATGCATTGAGGATTGAAAAAAAAGCTGACATAAGTGCATTGTGTCCGGAGGGGATTACTTTGAAGGCGACGAAATAAATTTGGAAGAATAAATAAAGAGTTTTTGAAAAAAATAAGAATAATTGGTCTTACTTTTTGGACACATTAGTACACTTAATTTTAATTTTCAGAAACATTTCTACTCTTTTTTTTTCTTTAGAGATTATTTATTTCAGAGAAAGAAAATCGAAACTTAAAATATAAGCAGGTTGTTAGATATGCATGTTCAATTATTTAGCTTCCTTGGGGAACATTTGCAAGAAAGTAAAATGTCTCGCCTCTCCCATAAAGTGCAACTAATTTAATGATAGTTTTACAGTTTTACTTTTCTTGCTTAACAATGTAATATTTTTACTATGAAAAATTAATAAGAACGTTACAGCGTAGTAATATTTAATTATTTTTCGAGAAGAGTTTTTCTAATCTTTGAAAAGATCAAGGAGTTTTAAATACTGAAATAAATGTTTTAGAAAATAGAAACAAGAAAAATAGTTTATAAATAAGATAAAAATTTAATTAAATAATTTTATATATTTTTTTATAATTAGAGTATAAAAATAAACAAAGAATATATAAAACCCTAAAAATTGAAGTAAATTTAAGATTTTACGTGCGGCTGCATATAACCCACAGGCCGTGAATAAGACAACCTTGATATAAGATGAGTAAATTTATTCTTCGACTTTCATCCATAATATTTATACATTAAAAAAAGTTAAATGAATTGATTCATTATGATTTATTTTTGAATTTAATTAATTATCTTACTTATAAATGCTTCAATGCACTAATTTTAATCAAATAAATTCAGTTGATATTTTTTTTTTCTTTCTTCTTCACCTTCATTGGCGGAACAACCCCATGGTGAACCAAAGCCATCTGCCTACTTGCAGATTTTGGGACAGGAGATGGTGATAATTCATTTTACAAAATATAATAAAATAAATTATTGTATAAATATTTCCTAAACGCTAGAAAATAAACTTTACAAATAAAATTAAAATCTAAACCTGTGAAGAAAAGTAACCACGACACATCGACCATGACAGTTATGTATTCAAATTGCCATTATAATTAAAATACACTTAGTCAGCATAACGCTCATCCCAGTTAGCGTCAGTCAGTCGCATGATATTTCTCTTGTAGAGATCCAAACACCAATCACAAATTCTAGTCTCCGTCTAGTCTCTCTACTCTAAACATAACTGAAAAAAGTATAACAGTAAAAAAAGTTCTCACCGTTACATGTTATTCCGTCCCTATCTAGAGTATATCCCAGACGACATGCACAGGAATAACCACCAGGGCTATTGTTGCAGTCTTGTTTGCATTGGGATAAACCTCTCTGGCATTCATCAATGTCTACAAGAAAAAAAAAAGTAATTTTATTTATCTTGTATAATTTTGAAACCTCGACACATCGATCACAATTTTTTTTGAAAGAGACAACGAAAAATCTTAGAATTGCTCAGCAGGAACCAAACCATCCCCAACAAGAAAAATTTTAATGAGGAAGATGATGGATGTTCGCTATAACTGTAGAAATATTCATATTTCATATTTTTGCATACATGTTTTTCAGCATTAAAAATATCCACGCTGCGAGACTAATTACGAAAATATTACGCAAACTACGTTATGTTTTCACTTAAAATTTCAGCATTGCATCTCAGTAAATACAGCAAATCCCTTTGAATAATTAGAATCACAAGATTCGGTTTAACACTTAAGTTTAATATTTAAAAGTTAATAATTCCAGAAACTAAACAGTGAACTAACTCACGTGAATTTTTTTGTTTATAAAATTTTTAATTAAAAATTATTAAAACAACTATTAACGACTTTAGGTGTTGAAAAAATATTTTTTAATTAACTATTCACTGGATACCGTACGGAAGCCACATGATTTCTCTATAAATAAAATTTAAAAACATGGAATCACAAGGTTCAGTTTAGTACTGATATAATAAAACAAACTTAAAATGATGAAGTCCATAAAAAGTTATTAATTACAGGAACTAAAAAAATTATTCGTGAATTTTTTTTGTTTATAATATTTTTAACTAAGAATTATTTTAAAATTTTTTTTAGCGACATTAGGTGCTGAAAAAATATTTTTTAATTAACTATTTATTGGATACCATATGAAAGCCATATAATTTTTCTACAAATAAAAGCAAAAAACATAATTCATTTAAATGAATTTTAAAATTACAAGTTAATTAATAGGAATAATTAATCACAAGTTGTTTAATTATTCTTTCAGATTAGAGTGAACCCTTTTTTTTTTAAATTAATTCTTCCTCACATTTTTTCGGATATATTCTTAAGTGCATGCAGCCTTTCATCTAAGTTTTAAATATAAATAATTATAATTAATGAATAGTTAAAATAATTAACATTTTTAGTTAAATTTAATTATTTTTATACCACTACTTTATAATAGTGAAAATACCAAAATAACATTGTTACGATATTTAATTATTTATAGAATTCATATTCTTATTATTTCTAAACTGATTCTAACGAACAACAGGGATATATTTTATTGGTAAGTTTTACACATGTTCTATAGAATACCTCTGTTCTATTTTAGAAGAATCTCACTAAACTTTATTTATTTATAATGATTAACATTATAGTCCAATTCTACAGACAAATGTTGAGCATGCAAATTAAATACAATTTAAGGCTGCTGGATTAGATTTTTAGGCGAAATGAAAAAGATCTACAACATTCATTCTAAATGAAAAAGATATTTAAATATAATCTGACGAATTTTATTAAAAATTTAATATGAGTTGAAACAGCTGAAAATAATTTTATTACAAAAATACTAAATCGAATTAAGCTACAAAAATCAGTAAAAATTAATGTGAATAAATCTGAGGATGAAAAATGACGAAACTATGAGCACTGTTGCATTATATCTTCAAAATGTGACTATTTTTCTCAAATACATACACCAAATACGTTTTCCAAAATTTGAGGTCACTTTTCTAAAAGCTAACTTTTTTAAATCTCATTTTCAAAGTTTTCTTTGAGTTCCTTAATTGAATGTGAACACAGCACGCTATGCACCAATTTTCAATGAATGCACTCACGTGAAATATATAAGGATTTTCTGGGCTTCATTTTAGTATGTTTTGGCTTTTGATATTTCAACTAAGATTAGGCGTTTTTAGTTATTAAAAGGCACGAATATGATCAGGATGAAGATGCAACTTCTTCAATGCTTTTTTGGCACTTCCATTTCTGACTTTGCCCACCTTATCAGGAGTAAGAACAGACACGTAGCCAAGAATCGTTGATCCAGAATCCAGATCATCAATGCTAGAATTGTCATGCCCAATTCACGAACACTTGACAAGATTTCTTTAAAATCTTCAACAACTTTTCTGTAAAAATGAGTTGCGAAGTAGTTCTCAATTAAAGAAAATTTGTTCTGCTTGAAAAAAAATCATCTAGATCATAAACCAAACAAATGCCTTTTAAAGTTAGCAGCATAAAATCTAATCGAAATTTCAAGTGATTAATTACTTGTAATATTAAATGGCGTCATTTATTGAAACAATTTTCCAATATCTATTTTGGAATTTTCAGAATTTTTGAAAGTTTGGGCTTGAGCGACTTTCCGATTAGTTTAACTGAAGCATATCATTTTAGGATGAAATAAATAATATTTAAGATAAAATATAAATAAAATTAGGGCAGTTTTATACTTTCCTATGAGCCATATATAATACCTTATAAAAGTCAAAATACTAACCGTTGCAGTTTTTTTCGTCGGCGTCTAGTTCGTATCCAGAGTAGCAGCTACATATTGCTCCACCTGGTCCATGGCGACACTTTTGATCGCAACCGCCATTTTTATCGGCACAAGTGTTGACTACTTCCATTTCAATTCCTATTCAAACATAATTTCCAATTTATTAAAAACTGGTAATGCATAAGTGAAACAGAAAAATTTTAATAGAAAGTTTAAAATTTAAATAAATAATTTTATTAAAATTGTTTCTCATAGTGGACATTTCTTATTATTAATTAAAAGAATTCTAATTATAATAAGACATTATCCTGAAAACAACAGAATATCATTACACTTTGGAGTCAAAAGATGTAAAGATTCATGTTTTCTTATATATGCAAATTCGATTGAATTGGTCTAGTCAGACAGAATATAGAATTCTAATTCTGAAATTAAATTTCAAAATGAATATGTTACGAAAAAGATATAAATTTTTTTATTTATTGCCTTCTTGACAAATTAAAATCTAATTGCCATGATTTTTTTTAGATTCGAAACTACAGAACTTAATGGCCAAAGAAGAATACTATTACATGTTAGAGCCAAAAGATGTAAAGTTTCGTGTTTTTTTATGTATGCAAGTTCAATTGCACTGCTCTATTAAGACACAAAATATAAATATAATCTTAAAATTGCATTTCATAATTTATATATTATGAAAGAATACAAGCTTTCTTAATTTCATCATAACTGTATTGGTGCATTTTTAAGAAAGTCATAAAAAAAGGTGAAAACATTACGTACGAAATAAAAGCATTAGAATATGTTGGTTGATCTTATTCATGCTTTAAAAATATCCATGCATATATTTACGAATGTATTCTTTTTCATCAGCCATGTTCAGAAATAAGCTGAGGTACAAGAGTAATGATATTCAACACTATACATGCATTTAGCAATCTTGTTGAGGTCTTTAAAAAACTATTCTGTTTATTTCCTCATGTTGACGGTATGACTAATCTCAGTGTCCGGCAGCGCGGGACGGACACCCAATGAGTAGTTTACTCTGAATGGAAGGATATGGGACAGTTTCTGTTGTGAAGGAGCACCTGTAGATAGAAGTCTGACTTGGCTTCGAGTCGCTGAAGGAATGCGATGTGTTCTCATGTTTAATAATATACATAGTGCCAAAGTAAAAATTCCAAAATCGAAGGCTTTTGAATCCGTAGCGGGGAAGGATATGATAAATTTGTAACTCAGAATACCCTTCCATTGGTTTCGAGGAAATGGGGAGGAGGGTGCGAACTACACAAATGCCAACCTTGATGGGTGTACGTTTAAAATTGTGGTGGCACAATGTGGGTACAATATAGGAAACACCAGACGTGCACCCGGAATAATATAATACTGAATCAGCTGGATGTCTGCCATTCCAATGGCGAATGACTTATTTCAACGCGCCCGGCATTTGAAAACAACAACAATAATAATAGATATATTTTTCTTATCCTATTTGTTTTATAGATCTTATAAGACTGCTAATTTTTATAAACAAAAGATTATTAAAAATCTAATAACATCTCATTAATTATATTAATAATTTATTTTTTGCATCACTGGTAAAAGCAAGCATTAGTTATTCCCGAAAAAGATGCTGTTTTCTTTTATTAAGCATTTGAATCTCATTTCGCTTTATACTTTTTCTGTACTAGTAAGCACCGGTAAGTTATATAGCAATAACTTCGCAAGAAATCACCTGGAAGGCAAGAAAATCAGAATACAGATATAGTATGTACTTAATAAAAGAGGAGGAACATAGTAGAACAAAATGAATAGGAAGCATGCAGTATGATAGCAAATAGAAAGAAGCTTTATCGAACAAACAGGAAAGCAACAAACAAATGTCCCTTAACTACGACGATTGCCTGGCACCACCTCTCCATATTCAATATCAGATGATCGATTAGTTATTAAGGTCAGAGAGTCTATTTCTCAATAAGCATTCGTTTCAGTTGTTGGGTAGCGAATACGGCAGTGCAAAAAGTTGTTGTGTCCCCAAAGCATCCCACGCAAGAAAGAACATTAAATAATCAATTCAAATAATATCCTCACTTTCCAATAACTCTTCTCCAACACCAGCCAAATCTGATCTGGCATTCCACAGTCCACAGAACGAAGTCTGCATCAATGATATTTCGATACAGACGTATGCAGGAAAGGATAATTTTCTGATAATAGTTATATCCAAAAATGCTATGACCATTAAAAATGGGTAACTCAGTGCGGCCATTTACCACAGTGCCTCCACAGATCAGCACACTAGAACCGTCAGAATGATACGAATCATGGTATTGAAACAACTCTCATCTACATATAAATCCCAATATAATTTCAAATATTTGGACATTTGTGCTGGTGGTCACTTATAAAAACAGTACCAGTCAAAGTATCGTTGGCCTAATCTCATCACATACTTTGCAAAGAGTACCTGAACTCAATGAAAATATATCAATCTTTGTGCTCTTTACACTAGTCTAAACGTCATTGCCAGTTGTCTAGATGCACAAATAGGTTATAGTTATGAAAGTGTCTTGTCGCAGTAAATCGTGATGCTTGACTTGCTATAGCAGAAGGATCTACAAAACGAAATACACCAACAATACATTGACTGGTGTTGTTATGAACAACCATCAACGCAGATGTCCAAGTACTTGAAATACTACTGAGGTCAATACTAAATTCTTGGACTATACTTGTCATATTATGATTTTCTTAAAGCTTGCCCTAATTTTCCTGCATATGATTACTTATAGACCTGCTGCATATTCAGCTTATAATAAACGTCTTTAACATAGCCCTTCATTCATTCTTTTGCTTATCGTTACGCACTATATACGCCTATTACACGCCTTTACGTGATTTCTAGGGATTTGAGATATTTTGCTTCAGAGATTATTCTGAGGGAAATAATGAGAATAACGAACTTTAATAACAAAATCAAGAACTATATTTATTCCATGATCATCATAATATTTTCGAAATATTTTTGATCTTGTTCTAATCAACTGTCAATTTTATAACTATTTTTTTCTTACATGAAAAATATACACAGTGATGCATTTAAATAATATATAAATTATTTAAAAATTAATTTTTCAACTTACGGAAACAAGATCTTCCATCTTTTCCAAGTTGGAATTGGGGATGACACATACATGTGTAAGAACCAGGAGTGTTGTGACATACATGTGCACATGGAGTGTTCGTGCTGCACTCATCGATATCTGAAAGAAAATATAAATATTTATTGCATTTAATCAATAAGCATAATCTTTATGTAACAGTCTCAAAGACTAAAACATTTGTTACGTACTTCAGATAGTGATAATGAGAATGGATTTATAAAACTGAACATTGAAAAATGATTGAACATCAAAATGTATATGATCACAAAATCTAATGCACTTATAATAATTAATTGGCATATTTTATAAATTTAAAAAATAAGTAAAATATTTTCATTGTATAAATCTAAAAACAAAAATTTAAAAATTTACAGACAGAAAAATAAACCTCCGACAGAAATAATGATATTTGAAATAAGAATAAACTTTATGTTATTTCGTATATTACTATCTTTATTTCGTATAACTTCAAATGGACTTAAAATTATTTTCATTTTTAAATTATTTAAAAAGATATCAAGGATTTAATAATTGTACTAAAAATAGCGTAACATTTTTCAAGCAGCAAATGGCAACAACTAAATTATTTTTTGAACACCAGTATAAAGTGCTTAACACTTGAAGTTCTTAGTAACTTAATTCTTCGGTTATTAGATATCAAATGCACGTGGAAATCATGTTAAATTTAAATACATTTGCAGTACAACGCTATGATAATGTGTATGCATGTGTACAAATACATGCTTTGTTTAAGTTGTTTTAAAGGTATAAAAACTTGTTTTCCTATCTTTCCATTCATCTATTACTGTGTATTCGAATATATATTACAAATATCTACGTAAAATACAGCTATATTTCAGCATGGTAATGACTGAAACTAAAAATATCCTAACCCAAATTAAGCCATAACAAAGTTCAAGAAATGTGCACATTCTTAATAGCATGCTTTTCTAAAGCGACACGGAACTTTATCTACCCTCCACTTACGTTATATTTTTGCTCTAACTACTAAGGTTTCTAATGAGCGCGCAATTGGTAATGGAGGCGCATGCTCTATTTTTATTGATTTTTTAAAATCAGCAACAAAAATATTTCATGAAATTTCTCCTTTGAGCAGATTTTAAACTCTTTGTTGACTCGTAATCCATCAGCAGTCAAGATTTTATTGAAAGGTGATAGCATAAAGTAAGAAGTTTTCCATCGATTCTAAAAAAATATTTACTTGAAGAAAAGAGTTGAAAAGAAACTAACAGTATTTGTTCTTATTAAATTATAATAAAATACAATAGAAAATCGGTAATACATTAATGTATAAATGTATTTTTGGCTTTAAAACAAACAAACAAAAAAAAAAAAACAGAGTATAGCGTAAATGTAAACAAGAACTTGTGAACATGATAAATTTGTAAACATAATTATAGACCATAGTAGAATTGTATTTCGTATAATCTGTATTTTTTTAAATGTTATCCATTGAAAAAAATATTTTAATTAAAAGAAAAAAAGTTTTTTATTAATCAGAAGCATACGTGAGATAGTATATTTAAGAAAATATAACTTTTGATAATATTATCTCACATAAAATTTAAAAATAATAATTGATAAATAATATTTTATAATTATTTAATCGTTAATTTTAAACAGGATCAAAACTTAATTGACTGGTGCAAAAACAGAAGGATTAATTTTCATATTATTAGCGAAGCACTTCAAAGAATCAGGAAGTTTTATGTATTATTATAATCATAATCTTAATTCTGGTCTACTAATTAAAAAATAACTTGAAATACTTGTAATTCTTAATTTTAAAGTACAGGTATCGAAATAAAAAAAATATCACGTTTTAAAAAATACACCTGCTGAAGTTCTGGTTAGATATTGTGGGTGCAATACGCCATAAGTTGTATTGATTTTAAGTGGCTTTAGTTGTAAAAACATAAAGAATAAATGTGAAATCTTTACTTAATTTAAGCATCTAAAAGAATATAAATAATCAAGCATCGTTATTATCAGAGAAAAAGTTCTGTTACTGTTTTGTTGTTATTTTTAAATTATAAGTTATAAAAATATTTTGAACTGAATATAACAAGCTATTTTTAGATAATTTTTTTTTTAAATTCTTAGACCCTAGAATAGAAATATAATATAAAACGTAATAAATATAAACGTAATAAATATAATATAATATAATCATTATAAACATAGTGATATCATCATAGAAATATCATTAACCTCATTATAATCATAGTAATATCATCATAGAAATATCATTAACCTCATTATAATCATAGTAATACCATAGAAATATCATTAACTTCATTATAATCATTGTAATATCGTAGAAATATTATTAACCTCTTTATAATCAAACTAATATCATCATAGAAATATCAATAACCTTTACTTCCTATTTCAGTTTTATATGAATTATTTCTTGAATTTATTAAGACTCACGTTTAAAATCATATGAACAAACCAGAAGTAAATAAAAAATTTTATGAATTTAACAATATAGTTTTTATTTCTTTTAAAAGTATATATGTGACAGTAGCAATCGATTTATGATTTCTATAATTATATTATATTCGCTTTTATTGATATGAAAGTTTAAATGGATCACGAAACCTTTAATCAAACAAAAGGCGTAGGGTAAAAAGTAGGGATCCGGTACTTCTCTGATACCCTAAAAGCAATCTTGATCTGATTAGAAGTAGTGATCACACCTACAATTACTTTCCATTGACATCGGATGCAAAGATAAATGTTTATAGACTAGTAATCAAACCAAGCCCACCTCTTTCCTTTAATTCAATCTTTATTGTATTATCTAACAGCAACGTGATTGAATTACTGAAACATCTGGTCGATTCATTTACTGAGAAAATTACTTGTACACTGCATGCAAAACTCTTTCCAAAAACTCGTTCAAAATAAAAGTAACAGAGCTTGGAAATTTTTTAGACATCGCATTTGCAAGTTTTAGGTTAAATGTGAAAGTAACTTTAGTATTATGCTTTGTTTCAAGGCTTGGTACATAAACCGAGTCAAAGGAAAATAATATTTGTTTATGTGGCTTTATTGGGGATATAGTAGTATAATACTAGGATCTTACAACCTTTACCTATACTTTTTCGTACCAAAATATTGCGGTTGAAAACGCCTCTAAGTCAGTAGTTATCAAATGTTGCTACCTAGAAGATTTATGGGTCTGCCCTATAGTATTCAGAGAAATATGTGCCAAAATATAAAAATAATATATTTACTCTTCTTCAGGTCAGTTTTTCCATACAAAGATAGCTTTTATTATTGACAATTAACCTTTTTGGTTGCTTTTTTTTTCTTTACATAAAAAGTCATCAAAGAGCAATAATGCACAGAAGAAAGTTTCTGAGAAACTAGGAGCGGTAATGTTCATAGTTGGCTACTAGGAGCGCTAGCGTCTATGTAATTTTCAAAGTTAAACAAATTTCCATTGCAGCCTCCGAGACACTGTAGTTTGTCAGTAGTATTTTATGGAATTGACCCTAGGATATAAAACTGTGAGGCGTCAATAGCAGATGGTTATTTGTCAAAAATTTATATATTATAGTGCGCCTACAATTATTTGTAGGTTGTTAAATGCCCTCCGACTTCAAAAAGTTTGTAAACCACTACTCTAAGTATTAAAATATTTCTTTTGTGATAGAATCCAATATCACTATATGGAAATGTTTATAATTTTAATTGAAAAGTAGCTATCAAATATAATGCGCAGTTGAACAGGATTTTGTGTAGATTTTTTTATTATCATTTTATTTTTAAACCGCCGTTTCTAAGTGATTTATTAATGATTTGTAAACAATCAATGTACATAATTTATTATCTTTTGTAAGTTACTTCTTTTGATAACAAATGACAATTTAATCATATATTTTATTTCAATGAATAGTTTTATTTTATACACAATCTTCTCATTGTAGTATTTGTGTATAGTGTCTCATTCTCAATTTAGTGTATTTGTTATCCAGAAATATTTAACTTCTTAGAAAACTTCATCTATTTCTTCCCAAAATAGAAATTAATTAAACTCTTAAAATAAAGAAGGAGAAATGTAAAACTGAAAGAAATTCTTTAATGTGACTTTAAAATAAAAGATGTTCATGCAATGCATATATAAAATGTAACATTGCTTTCTATGCTAGTATGCTATACTTATTATAAACATACTACTTGTTTTTAAAGACAAACCGCAGCCTTTATATTTACGAATTTACTAATGCTCAAGGAGATCTTTCAAGATTACGCATACTTTGTTTAAAAATGATTCATTCAAAATTAATTTCATTTGTTTTTTCAGCGCTATAGATATATCTTACTGGGTTTCTCTTTATGGTTTATTTACGCTGTGCTTATTATAAACATACTATTTATTTTTAAAGACAAACCGAAGCATTTATAAGTTGTTTTTGGTAAACCATACATTAAAAACATTTAACTAATTAACTAAATTAATTTTTATTATTAACTTAAATAATTAAAAAAAAATAATTTAAAATTATTCAACGTTATTTACGGATTTATTTTTGCTCAAGGAGATCTTTCAAAATTACGCCCGCTTTTTATTAAAAATGATACATCCAAAATTAATTTCATTTGTTTTTTTCTGGGCAATAGATATATCTAGCTAGGTTTCCCATTATGATTTATTTATGCTATACTAATTATATGCTAAACTTATTATAAGCATACTATTTATTTTTAAAGACAAATCGAAGCATTTATAAGTTGAATTTGGTAAACTATACATTAAAAAAATTTAACTAATTAAATTAATTTTTCTATTATTAACTTAAATAATTTTTTTAAAAATAATTTAAAATTATTCAACGTTATTTACGGATTTACTTTTGCTCAAGGAGAGCTTTCAAGATTACGCACACTTTATATTAAAGATTCCTTCAAAATTAATTTCATCTGTTTTTTTCAGCGCAATAGATATATCTAGCTAGGTTTCCCGTTATGGTTTATTTAACAAATGAAAAATGTATCATTCATTCAGAGAAAGGGGAATGATAGTCATGGTAGACTTCCTAAGGACAATTCACAAAGTCATTAGTGGTTATAAATTAGAAAGGATATCCGCAATTATTTTGCGCTTGCAACATTCAAATTATAATTAACATCAAATTCAAATTCCTATCTTGTAAATCCAATTTTGATTCATTTTCGATTTATACTGGTGCTAGTAATGAACATTTTGCAAACAAAAATGTTAAATTTAATTTTCTTAAAATATTTAATTTAACTTTTGCTGAATATTATGTGTTGCAAGGAAATATTTTTTTTTCATTTCGGGTTAGAGTAATATTTATTGCAATTATTTTCTCCAAGAATAAATGTTTTGTAACAGAATAAACATTTTTAGTTGAAATTATTACTACGACAAAATACAGTCGTTTTGTGTTTGTGTGGTAGTTCGGTCTAGAAAAATTACAAATAATTATTTAATTATTCATAAATATATAGAACTTCGTGATATCTATCATGTAGCTTTTAATCAATTAATTAAATATAGTAGCATGCAGTATTTTCAAAATCATATGTTGTAATGAAAATTTCCTACAATAAACTTATATGTTTATTGTAGGAAATATATACCATATATTTATTGTAGGAAATTTTATGTTTTACAATTGGCTTGTCAATTGTATGATGCAAAATTCTTCCGAGTAGCAAAAAAAGAATAGTTTACAAATAAGTATCTTAATGATTTCTCATCATTTGTAAATAATTTTTTTTATGTTTCAATAATTTGCAGTTAAACATTTTAATGTAGTTATTATAAGCTGCATGTAAATTTTAACATATTTTCAGTATTTTGATCCCAAAGGTTTAAACTACAACTAAACAATTCTTAGAATTTACAAATTTGCATTAAACAACTTTAGCAAATGAGTTGCATATATATATGCTCATTAAGTGTATTCTTACAGTAACTAATGGATATAGTTTGTAACAGTTGACGTAAAATTTCCTAATTAAGGAGTTTAGCTTTCTTTACTAAATGTAAGTCGGTTTTCTCTTAAAATTTCACATTAGAATATTATGGAAGACTTTCTCTTATACTTCTCGTATATTCTCGTACATTTAAATTTTTTTCACTCACTAATAGAAAAGACGTTTCTTTGCTATTTTTGAGTTCTGAAAATTGCCCGAATTATTTTATGCAAATAATTCGAAATAATTTCTAACAATTTAATTGATTTAAATAATTTCTACGATATTGTAATAAAGGAAAAGTGTTTTGAGGGAATTTGTTCTAAATGTTCAGTTGCCTCTAGACAACATGCTGTTGCAGCTTTTCGGTTGGAGACTGGGCATGATTACCTTGCAGGACATTTATTTAGATTCAACATCTTTTCATTCCCTAATTGTGTATTATGCGGGAGAAACACTGTTATGGATGCATCGCATCTTAAAGAATGCCATGAAATGTCTGGCAATTTATATGTAAAAATATATCATATTCTTACTGGTAGGCAAAAGAGAAACTTCAAGAACTCCGGACTGGTTGACTTGTGTTGACTTTTGACATTTTTTTATAGTTTTGCATTATGATCTTATATGTTGTTTTGCCAACGGCCGTACCATGCTGAATATACCGGTTCTCGTTAGATCACCGAAGTCAAGCATCATTGGGCGCGGTCAGTACTTGGGTGGGTGACCACCTGGGAACACCGCGTGCCGTTGGCAAATTTGGGACCTGAATGGCCGAGTGTCTAGTGCTCTGGCGCTCGGTGCCACAGGTTTCGGGTTCGAATCCCGGCGGTGCCATGGATGTTTGTAGTGGTTCGGAATCCACTTTAAGCCGTAGGTCCCGGTCTCCTATGACTGTAAGAGCGTCACGGAGCAAAAGTCAGGCTTCTACCTACGGGTGCTCCATCACAACAGAAGTTGCTTCCTTCCCCTTCAATCATGAGTACGTATGGGCTCGTGGGCTTGGCCAGCCAAGTGGGATAAGAAACAACAACAACAACAACATATGTTTTTTTTGCTTAACTTCATGTGTATGTACTGTGTGTGCTTGTCACACACTAGTCAATGAATTCGTATGTTCAAGTGCTACTGTTAAAAATAAAAAAAAAAAAATTCTACGATTGCTTTATAGACTCGTTTGCATATTAATTTTAGATACATTTCTGAGGTCTTACTTAAATATGTATAGCTTTCTACAATCTTTTCCAAAATAAAAATAGCTATAATGTAAACCTTAAGAAAAATTATTATTTATTTAAAACCTTAAGAAAACCTTTATTTATTAATTACAATTTAATAAATATTTTGATTTTATTTCTTATTCATAAATAACGTATGCGTTGATCACGGAAAAAATGCAAATAAATCCAAATAAATATATCGTATAATAATTTAAATAAAAAGTTACGTTTAATTAATACTTTGGGGTTTTTCTGATACTGACGGACGACAAGCTTACTTAACTGCTGCCCACAATATTATACAAAATGATCATAATGTAATAAATTAAATGCTTAATTCTAACACGTTAAATCTTTTAATTTATATCAAATTGTAATAAATTTTCAAAACTTCATCAAATTATGCTACTAAATAGTGTATACTTAATTAAAAGGTCATAAATAGAATTTTTTTATATTCCTTAAAAAAATTTCTTATCCTTGCTAATTTAATTTATCTATTTATTATGACAGAGTTTAAATAAGTGTTATTTAAAAATACATAAATACCTAAAATGATAATTGCAGCTTTGCTGATTATAAGGGATAAATCTTTTAAAATAGTACATACAGATCACTTAAAAGATAAGATATATGAAACAAAATGAAACGAAAAAGGTATGAGACACGATACGAAGATAGCTGCTAGCTTCAATTTCTGGTCAAAGAGACTATATCCATTTATAATGAAAAAGTAAATTCACAGGAAAAAAACTCTAGTAAGAATAACTTTTTTTTTCACTGACTTGTGTGAGTGAAATACGATGGCTGTTACTATGTTAATTCTGTTGTAAATGGATTGCTTGCTGACAAAAGTGTCGTTAATACTGGATATCGAAGGTGTATATCGTTACCTTGCTAAGAATAAGTAAGCCAGGAAGGATTAATTTGGTAATTCTCAAACGTATTTCTTGGAGGACAAAAGTCATTACTTTCTTCGTCCGGTTGAAAGTCACAATCAATGGTTTAAATACGTTTGGAGCAATGACAGTTTTGGATTCTGTCCAAAAACACACAATACAAAAGGCACAGCTATTTTTCGAGTGTTTGACATAAAATGCTTTCTTTTCATAAATTACTTTTTGCCTCGGTTTTTTTATTTGTACAGCGGTAGATAGAAATTCTTCTTTTAATCGTAAATATCACCTTGCTTAATTTTTGAGCTTTCAAATAAAATTTGTAATAAAACACGAATTTTCTTTCAAGAAGCAATGTATTTCATAGTTGCAGACGCATCGGTTTATGTATTTAAAAATATTTTTAAAAATAATACTCAATATGATTAATTATCGTAATTTATTGAATATGTATATCCCATAAACACTTTGAAAAATCAAATATATATACAATATTGTTTCGATCTAATATATTTTTATTAATATAACTTTGTCGCATACTTGAAATATGTCTAAACATCTAAATCAAATTTATTAATAAACAAAAAATAATGCGAAGGAATAAAGTTAGTTATGATGAAATAAAATGCGCTGGTTGCAGATGATAAATTCTTCAGGTAAGTTTCCTATTTAATATTAATAATTATACTAATAATTATAATATTTAATTAATAAAAGCGTAATCTGGTTGCCTTTGAAACGTAAGTGAATCTGAACATGATTTTAAAAATGATATATCTAATTTAAGAAATGGTTTCATTAATTTTCTTACATCAAATGAAAAGAAAAAAATTCTGAAATGCTATATAAGAAATTTAACAATATAGCTATTGTCAGAATAATGTGTTAAATAATAATTCCCAGAAAGCAATGTAAAAAACCCAAAGTTTTGGCATATGGCAATGTCCTAAATAGAAGAAATTATAATGTAGTCCTTATATAAGATAATTATTATATAGTCCTTATATAAGATAACGATGCGAAGACATTAGAGAGTTTTTGCATACCGTACGTTAGTTACCGTAGGACGTCCGTTACCTTTTTCTCCCTAGCGCGCATGCTCATAGGAAACTGAGCATGCGCACTAGGGAGAAAAAGCTAACGGACGTCCTACGGTAACTAACGTACGGTATGCAAAAACTCTCTATTATAGTAAGCCTACCTTTGTTAATAATTTGTTTATCAAAGTGTATAGCAAAGCCAACATTTTATATACATAAATCCTTAAGTACCTGAAGCGCGCACACACACATTATATATAATCCTTATTTTAACTAATTTGTACTTCTTTGAAGTGATTGGTTTGATTACATATTCCTAAGCATACCAAAAGATTGGACCTATTATTAAAACCTATTATTAGTCGAAACTTTATAATACAAAGGTAGAAAGGATAGATGGTACAAAAAATGCATAAAATTTATGTGCATGATTCAAACGATTTAGAAATAAAAAATTTAGCTATATTACTTATTTAAAAATAAGTCAGCGCCGGGTTTTAAAATTCATGCTTGAAAAAAGGAAATAATATTTATTGATAGAACGGATCTTTATGCTATCTTAAATTTCTTCTTGATTTTGAAAATGTCTGTCTTAAATATGATAGAAAAGTTCAATGTTTATACGAAAAGTATGACGCGACATTTTTAACTTCTGTATTCCAGCATGAATAAATCCAAAAATTAAGCTCATGTCATTGTAAAATATAGAAATGATATCCATTTTAACAAAACTCTTTCCATCTACTTAATGTACAAAAACTGGTGTTAAAAATACACACAAATGTTTGATAACGAATAATTTAACGATTAACGTTTTAACACAAATACGTTGTTCACTTAAATATGTTATTATATCATATTTACCACCTAAATTTATAAAAGATAACAGAAAAAACATATATTTAATTCATGTATTATTTCTCTTTAAAAGAAACTAAAAAGCTTATAACAAAGTAATATTATGTATACTGCATTTAAAAGGCTCTCACCTAAATAAAAATATTTATGAAAATATTTTCATGAATTAAAATAAATCATTTTATTATTTATAAATTCTTAATTTCTATTAGAGATGAATTACTAATACTTTAGTGACTTGTACTAAATTTTTAAGCATAGTATTTTTTCATGAAAATTCGTATTTTTAAAAATATTTTTTATTAAATTACTATCCAAGAAACAACTATGATTTTCTACGAATAAAAAAATTAGATAACAGGTTCTTTACAGTTTAGAAACTATACAACATAACAATTTATTTATTTATTTCTTGAAAACTTTGGTAAAGATTACATTTCGTTTATAGCTATTAATTGCTTATATACAAATACAATATTCTTCTAATAAACAACAAAATGATTAAAAATTATTCATATTAAATTATATCGTTTAGAACATTTAAGGGTACACATTTAATCAATTTTATGGAAATTAACTTATTTAATAACTTATCAATAACCCTCCATTAATAATTTATTTAATAATCCTCCCCCTAAGATATTTATAATTTTGTTATTTCGTAAACTTGAAATAAATGTAAATACTTCTTCATGAAGTTCGCCTTCCTATTTAGTACGAACTAAATTAATTAATTCAGGAAATGAAGATTATTACTTTTTTTTTTTAATTTGGTCGAAATTCGCTTCCGTTCCAATAATTAATTCGATTTCGAAATAACATAACTAGTTGGAAACATTTAGTTTAATGTAAAAAATAATATTTATTTAGCACTGAAGTGTTTGAAGTACTACGAATTAATAACATTTCCAACTAACTTTTTTATTATTAGAGTCACTAAAGCATTTTTTCTCGTAATAAAATTGAAATGAAGCATAAATTCGAAAATTTTTCTTTGGTAAAAGTCAGCTAAACTTTTACGAAATGCACCAAAAGTTCGTAACTTCACCAAATCCGATTAATTTATTTCTTTTTATTAATCTTCATTTTTTTTCATTTTGCGTTTCGATCAATATAAGTACTTAATATTTATAGATTACTTTAAAACATATATCTGCAGCTAATTTGGTAAATGGGAAATTATATCTCACTAAAATTTTTAATATTATATTTAGTTCGGTCAAAACAGAGTTTTAACAATAAATATACTATTATGTAGTAAAGTTTCAAACAATTCATCGTTATGAGTTAAGTTAAAAGATTTTCGAAAAAATATTTTCTCCTATTATTGCTGAAACTATAGAAATTAAAACTTTATTTTATTACCAATATCTATATGTTAGTGTTAAACATTTTAGTGTTAATTACCCAACAAAACAATATAGTCTTGTTATGTTATGTTATAAAACTAATGATGCCATAAGCTTAAACTCGTAAAATATAGTTTTAAAAATATAATTTTTTGTACATACATTTAATATTTCAGTATAAGCACTAAAATTAATTGCTAAAAAGTGTTTTTCTTATAGTACTGACACATTATATTTGATCATTAATTCATGAAACAATAGTAACCAGAAATTAAGCTTTAAAATATTTATTTATTTAGTTTCTTCTAAATATATTTTATATGTAGAAATAAAATTTCAAATTAAGTCAAATTAATTCTAACCCTTATGTTTGCGCATACACACGCAGGTATGAGGGGACTATTAAATATGTTATTAATAAAACATTTCACTGAAACTGATTAAATGTGTACATTTAAATATTCTACAGAATATAATTTAATAAGAAAATTTTTTAATCATTTTGTTGTTTATTAGAAGCTAAGAATGGTGTATTTTTATATAAAACACACACATGATTTATATATCAGGAATAGCAAGTTTGCTTTCTTTTAAGATTGAGTACATGAAAAATCAGTCGCGAATATATTTTTACATGAGAAAATTAGTTGCGATCACCAAATAATTTATTGAAGTCTTATAAATCTACAATTACATTAGTTGAGCACAAGGAAAATATTTAGAAAAAGTAACATTACTAAAATTTAAGAAAGAAAACAACTTAAAAAAATGTTGCTGGAGAAAAATTTGTGTACTCGTGTATGCATTTATGCGTGTTTTACTATGCATTTGTATTCGAGTCATTTTGTCGGCAAATATAAATTTAAGAAATTTTCAATCTATAAACCAATATACACAGAGATAAATTTCCATTAAGTTTACATTTTTAGAATTTAATACAAATTGGTAAATATAATTTACCAAACTCACTAGTCAACGAGAGATTCACTTATAGGCCATAAATTTTCTATATCACATTAGTACACTTATACTTACTCAGATGGCATATTATACGTTTATATTTTTTGTTCCTACTGACCAAAAAACAAATAAAACCCCTATTTTCTTAGTCCATCCCAAACCTTTTATTAAAATCTTCCCAACACTAACTGCATTTCATTTCCACGCTAGATCCCTTGCGTGATTTTAAGAATCATATTCACTTACCATGTTCTTCATTAACTTTACATTCTTTGAATTTAATACAAAATGGCAAATATGTTTTACCAAACTCACTATTCAACGAGTGATTCACTTATGGGCCATAAATTTTCTATATCCCATTAGTACATTTATACTTACTCAGATGGCCTTATATGTTATATTTTTTATCCTTACTGACCAAAAAAACAAATCAAACCACTATTTTCTTAGTCTACCTCAAAAACCTTTTATTAAAACCTTTCCAAGACCTATCTGTATTTCATTTCCGCACTAGATCCCTTGCGTGATTTTAAGAACCATATTCAGTTCCCACAGGACTGAGCCGAAGATTCTTATTTCCCTGACATCTTTTCGTAAATAGCTTAAACGTCGTTTATCCGTGAAGCAGTCGACCGATTATCTGAATCTCTACGGAGTCTATTCGAAGGAATCGGTTCACCATCAAATATAAGGTTCCTCCAGCTTCAGTCCCCAGTGCACATTTGCAGGACTTGCGAGTAAACGAATCTGGAGATGCCATAAAAGTCCTTTAGAGTCTCAGATTTCTGGGGCCAGGGAATAGGAACGGATGGAAGGAAGGAACAAATGGAGAAAGAAACCGCGGAAGAATAGAAATGAATTTTGATTTAACGATTTAGAACGGGGAATAAAATAATCGTGGTTCTCGTGTCGGCAAAAACAGAACATCAAGATTGAATTCGGTTCCGTTTTTCTGGGTGGTCAAGGGATGACCGAAAAGATAAACAGTTTCGAGGAATTTCATGTTTGATGTACTGGAAGTAAATTTTCAAATGTTTTGTCTTTGTAAAGCAAAGTTAAGGGTATTAACAGAACGGAGTAAAATTTAAAAAAATGAAAAATATATTTTGAATGGAACGAATTACTAACAGAATATTAGTTATAAACTAATTTATCGATATGCTTTAGTCAAACATCTATAATGTAACACAGGAGAGGACATAAATTTGTAAAGGATTTTTAGAAGATTATGCATTACATTTATTGCATTAGTAGAAAGATCTTCCAAAAGGAATCTTTTTGTTATTTATAGGAGAACATGCACTATTATTTCGAGGAATTTCTTGTTTAAGCATTTTTGATGTATTGGAAGTAAATGTTCAAATAGTTTGACTTTGTAAAGCAATGTTATACGTATTAACAGAAGGGAGTTAAAAAAAAGAAAGAATGAAGTAAAAATTCTTACAACAAACCAAAAATATATTTAAAAAGTTCAAGAAGATATTTAGAATGGGATGAATCACAAACTGAATACCAGTTATAAAACTTCTTTTATCGTTATGCTTTAGTCAAACATCTGTAATGCAACACAGGAGTGAACATCAATCTGTAAGGGATTTTTAAAAGATTATGCACTACATTTATCGAATTAGTAAAACGCTCTTCCGAAAGGTATATTTTTGTTATTTATAGGAGAACATTCAATACTATTATTAATTATGAAAGATATCGCATTGATTTCGTAATTCCTTAAATGAAAACGAAATTTTCTTAAAAAAGCAAAGTTGTGAATCTACAAATTTATAAGAATGCTAGATTTCAATTTAATGTATTTTACACAACTTATAGCTGAATTAATAGATCTCAATTTAGAATTTCAAAAATGAAAAAAGTAATTGCCAATAAAATTAATACTTAAAAATAATTGTAATCAATCAATAATGTTAAAAAATCTTCAATGACAAATTTAACAACAACAACTTCGCTTTCTATGAATGATCATTTTTAAATACCTGAAATTTAGTCATAACACTAAAAAAGGAAGGATGTAAAATGATTTGATATTGACCATAATTTCATGATTTAAGAAAATGAAGCAACGAAAATAATTGTCAATGTTTATATTTCTACTTAAAAAATATTTGAATACAAAAAAATGCATTCAAGTCAATTTTTCAATACAGAAAAAAAAAACCGAGTAGACATACTAAATTAGGATATAACCCATAAGTAATAACTTTAACCTAAAGTAGTTTTAAAAATTCGAGAATTTATAAAATAATTTCAAAAAATATTTTTTTTGTGATCTAAATATTAAAATATTTAGTCAATCTATTCGGATATAAATATTTATTTACATCGGATTTTCATACTTAAAATTAATGAATACAGGATTTTGTATTTATTGATTTCCATATTAAAAATTCATAAGGTTATACTTCTTGATATAAATCATTTATTGATATTATAATTCATTATGAATACTAGCTAATATAATTGAAAAAAAAAACTTTTTAATATGAAAAATGTTATTTTTTAATGACAATAAATTTCCTTTATTTAAAAAATATTTATAGTACTATTTCAAATTGAACTATATTTCTACTCGCGTTTTGTCTTCAATAAGTAATAGTAGAAATTGCTAATTTGAAAGACATAAGTATAACTATTTGGACATCGAAAATAATGCAGAAAGATTACTTGAACTACATACAAGCTGATAATGTCTTATGTCAGACAAATTTGTTACAAAATTGTCAGTAATGAAAAATTAAGTACATGAAAACTAATAATTACCAAATTTTTGTCTTAGTAATTTTTAAGACTATGAATGAAACTTGAATTACTACTTGAATGAAATATTTGTCAATGTATGATTTAAGTTAAAAAACTACACCGATGTGGCATATCAAAAATTTATCAGCTTTAATGCGAGAAATTATTTTTTTATTATAATTTCCTTATTTTGCTATAAGAAGTCTAAACTTTTCAGTTTAATACGAATTTGCAGTATTTAATCATTTTTTTTATATATAATTGGAATTTAATAGCTCTCTCTTTTTTTCAATATTAGCATTTTTGGATGATAAAAATTAAGATGAATATTAGATTGATTTTTTCGTAGATTTGTTTGCCGTTATTACAAAAGTAAATAAAGTGATCCATTGTGTGAGATGGTATTATACGATAAACATTATTTTCTTCAATTTTTCTGAATTCTAATTTTGCATTTTATTGTTTCATTTAACAAAACGTCAAAGAAAATAGTTTGTGTATTGAAGCTAGGCGATACCGCATCCTGTCTGTTAATTTAAAATAAATTAATAAATTAAGAAAAAAATGAACAAAATGCTTTACTAATATTTAGTTGATTATATATTTTCTTGGATGTGAACTGTAATATATTTTCTGGTCTATTAAAAAAATTTACTAAAGTTTGATATAAACTTCTTACTAAAAATGAAAAGTTTTAATTTCCCCTCTTTCAATATTATTGGCTCATCTAAAAGATTTTGACAATTATTAACAAAAAGTATATAATTAAATTTAAATAAATATTCTAAAAATTTAGCATTGAGTCAAAATTCAAATCACATGATGTAATTAGTAAAAGGATATAAATTTTTAATTAATACTAAAAACTATAATCCTTATTTTTATTCTATTATTTCTTAAAATCTGTATTTTTAAGTAGGTGAACCATCAACATTTTATATAAGGAATTTCAACTGTTTGTAGTTTCTCTGGGTGAAGACTTCTGTTTTACAGCTTTCTTATTAAAAAAATGATCGAAATGTTTTTATTTAGACATCTAAATTTTCTAAATAAAAATTGTATAATAGCGGTCATATAATGTATAAAAAACAGATGATTATTAGGTACCAATATCAAGAATTTCATATCAAGTGAAAATTAAATTAGATCCCACAATAAAACTAATATATCACTAAAGTAAAATTCTAAACGATCTATTACATTTCTTTAGCAGAAAATTAAGTGATAATTAACAAATGCATTTTTGAATTTGATTGTATAAAATATGATATTTTTGTATTTTATAAGGATTTATAAAATATGAAATTTATAAAAAAAAAAGGAAAACTTATTTAAAAAAAAGTGCATAATTCGAAGCATCAAAAGATTTTATTTGATGGTTTTAAAAGATCTTTTCGAATTCTAAATAATAAAATTCAACTTTTCATTTCATAATTAAAAGGTAATATTTATTTTAAAATTTTTAATAAAATATTTCACAATGCAAGCAGGTTAGTTTCTTTTTAACAAGCAAAATCAATCAAAGCAATCGTAGTTTCAAAATTCAAAAGTAGATAAAAAGTAGCAAGAAGTTCCTAAACAAACAAATGTTCTATTTCTGCTTATTTATTCCTCAATAAACAGAAATAGAACTTTTGTTAAAATAATATTTAATATTTAGCAAATATAAAAATGAAATATGTAAATAGATTGATAGTACCACTTTTCTTGACTTTCAAGGAAAGTGATACTTGCTACTTAAAAAACCATGATGTAAAAAATTAAAAAAAGAAATTAAAAAAAACATTTAAAGAAATTCTACTATAATTTAAATCGAAAAAAATATCATATCTTAAATTGTCAGTTAAAATAAATTTAATAAATGAAAAAATATTCTAACAGTGCAACTGAACCAATAGTATTTTTTCATTTTACAATAGTTTACTATTTTGTAAGCCGCTTAGATCTCTATAGTTTTTATAAATGATTCTAATAATGTTTTTTAAATGACTTACTGAAATATAGTTGATTTTTGTCTATAATATGTTTCTAAAATGTCTTTTAATTGAAATTGCATGACTTCAGGTTGTTTTTATAGCCTCATAAACCTTCTATCTAATTAATGATTAAGGACTTTTGGACAATATTAAAACAATTTTTCACGATATGCAATTTTTGTTTCAAGTTAAAATGATGCCAACAGCTCTGTATATCCAACATAATTGGAATAGTTGCCAGAGGAGATTTTAAATAATGTTTAACAATAATTCATAGTGCACTTTATGAAATAAGGTTATTATATTTAAAAAAGATACAAATTCTATACTATCAGACAGAGATTTGCCTTACATTTTGCCAAATATTATTTTCTCTGATCTCATCGTTTGGACATATTTGAATCACTGGTTTTTCAGCAATTCCTAAAAGATGATATTCATTTTCCTGTACAAAAATAAATAAATGGTAGAAATTTGAAAATTTTACTTTCGTATAATGGAAATAAACTTTAATCTTCTCTTTTTTAATTTGATTGATGTATATATGTACATCATACACTTATTTTATTATTTTTATAATTTAATTATTTTCTGGTTAATTCTCTCATTACTGATGGATAAAATACCTTTAAGTTACTAATCAGAAAAACTCAAAAGATAAAAACTTGATTTTGAAGGATCAATTTCGTTTAACTATTGATATGCTGATTAAAATTTCTTCAAATATACTTAATGGACGATTACAAATTTTTTTATGTATTATATATTAAAAATACATTGATGAAATAAATTATAAGGAACTTAATTATACATTTTGGATTTTATTTACTTTGTAAATTGATTTTTAGTAATGATGATAATGATTTGATTATTAACAATGATGATTATGATTTGATTTTTAGCAATGATGATAATGATTTGATTTTTAGCAATGATGATAATGATTTGATTTTTAGCAATGATGATAATGATTTGATTTTTAGCAATGATGATAATGATTTTATTTTTAGCAATGATGATAATGATTTGATTATTAATAATGATGATAATGATTTGATTATGAGAAATGATGATAATAATTTGATTTTTAGTAATGATGATAATGATTTGATTTTTAGTAATGATGATATTGATTTGATTTTTAGTAATGAAAGAAATTTTTAATAACTTTCATTTTCTATTGTAAATTAACAATTAACTACCTTTTAACACTTAAATAAACTATTTCTTATAGAAACATAAAAATTAAAATAAGTGTATTTAAGAAATTGCTTTAATATATCTTTAATGCAATTATCAGGCACCGTTACATTACATACAAATCGCAGCACAAAATATCAAATATTATTTTATAATTAATACAGAAAAGTGTATTCAAAAGTTTGAAAGCTAAAACAAGAATAAGAACAAAATCACTGATTAAAAATTATGAACGAAGCCTCTTCAGAACGTGCCTTGACATGCAAGACACGTCTTTTAACAGAAAACGTTCAGAAATATTGCTTAGATTAATGTACCGGAAAATCGGAAATTTAGATATTTTCTGTATTACTCATAAATATTTAATTAAAGTAATCTTTTGAATGAATAATATGTGCACTTTATTTAATGGAGTGGTTTTAAGAACTTTGGATACGGGCAATATCAACTTGTTCGTGAAACTTATTCCACGTAATGCGAGATTCGAGAACGAATATAATTAGACACTTGAAAACCTCTATAAATAACGTTTATCGTTAAAAGTTCTTTAACTTAAGATTCGACTTATTAAAAATACAAAACTTATATATATTAAAGTAAGGAGAAGGAACATGATTAACGGATGTTTTGATATACATTCCCAAAGCATTAATAATGATTCCATTTTTACAGCATATTTTAATAAAGTGAGATCACATGAATTTGGTATCTTAGAAACAATATCTGGATAACAAAATTTTGGACTTGGACTTAATATTTTGATTAAAGCAATCAAAATATTAAATCCAAAATTTTATAAAAGTTAAGGATTCAAAAATTATTTTCAAATTCGAAATATTTAATAAAAATGTTAACATACTTTTAAAAAAAATAACTTTTTAAAAAAATAAGTAATTCATGAAAGAGATAGAATTGACATTTTTAACAAAATTATAATTAATCCTCACTCAAATAATAAAAATAATTGTCTAGTTTTAAATAAAATAAAAAAGAATTCAGAGAATGTACATGTAAAAATAAAACAGCAATTACCAGAATCACTGTAGAGGGAAACATTTATTTTTATTTAAAGTAAGAACAATTTATTTGATGAACACAAACAACTTTAGCACATTTTTGGTGCAGTTCAAGCTCTTAAGTGATTATACTTACCCTGTTAATTATTACTGAGGTGACTAACCACATTTATACTTTACTTCCACGCAATGTCTTTAACAATCCTCAGTACTCAACATGAAATAATTCCAAATAATTATTCTTCTAAAGTTAATTGAAAAATTATGCGAAGCTTTTCTCATGTGAAAAATAATAATCATTATGATTTATTAAAAAAAAAAAGGAAGAACATGATTCCCCTTTTATTGATATAAAAAAGAATTACAATTTTCTTTTGCCGTATAAAAACAAACAAGTAATTGATTCTTAAGTCCCCAAATGGGAATACAAAAATTTGTCACTAGATAAACAGGTTTCTTAGATGAAATAAATCCTCTCGGGTATGAAAAACCAATATTATTTTAATAACTTAATAAGGGATAATGTTCACCTGCTATTATTGACATTTAATATTGATTATTGCAGCGCAGATTAAACAAAAAGGAAAAATGATCTCTCATTATTAAAAGTGCTCCAATAATGCTCACGAAAAATGGTGTATTAATAAAGAATAGAAAAAAGACAAATGTAAATGTCTCCATTATTGGAATAATGAAATTTGCTTCTTTTCCTTGAGGTAAATTATTATCTACAAAATAAATTAGTGACTCCAAGAAAATGAATTCTTTTAATGAAATAAATTCATTAGAAGATTCATTCATTTCAATGAATCTTTTTTTTCTATTCATTCATTTTTCATGAATAAAATTCATTAAAAAATAAAATAAATTCGTATTTATCAAATTATTTAGAATATTCTTATAATGAAATAAATTATTTTTAGTTTGGATCACTATCCAAATCGCATTTTTGAATCCTACTTTTCTAATAATAATAATTTTTAATTAATGGTAACAGTAATTGATAATTGAAATAATATTTATGTAATGATTTTATTACTCTTAACAAAAATATTTATGAATGATTATATAAATAAATATTTATATGCTTATATAATAAAAATATTTATGCATTTACAAATTATTATCTAAAAAATAAATTAATGAGTTAAAGAAAATGAATGATTCTTTTTAGTTTGGTTCATTGTCCAAATAGTATTTTTGAATCCTACTTTTTTAAAAATAATAATTTTTAATTAATGGTGATAATAATTGATAATTTAAATCATATTTACATAGTGATTTTACTTCAATATTACTTTTAACAAAGATATTTATGGATATATGCTGTCAGATGTAAATGTAAAATAGTTGTGAAATTTTATACATTTATAAGATATATACTTTAAATAATTTATATTATCTATATATGAAAAACTCATTTTAAGTAAACCTTTTTTTGTTGTATGTCTAAATAATTGCTATAGAAACAACTGCATAATAGATAAATAAATATTATGCTTTGATTATTATTAAGTGAAATATTTATGCTAATATAACTCAAATTTTCAATCAACGAATTCAGAATATTTTACTTATGTGATACACAAATATAAAATATGAGAAAACGAATTAGACCTTTCTGGGATAAAATTTTTTTTAGAGCCTAAGTAATTAATTCAAAAATCTTGACTGTAATTGTATTTGTATTTCAACACTGTCATGTTTTAATTAGCAAATTTTAAAATGTGTTTTTTTGTTAAAATAAATACATTGGAATAAATGTCTGCGATTCTTTATAATATGTCAAAACTAAAATATTAAATGATTTTGAAATTGGCAAAGTTTTAACTCTCACAATTTATAATTGATTACACATTATTAGAACAATTAACGAATAATAAATAATTAAGTTAGTAGAATGATCAGTGAATATTGCACTAAAACAACTGAATAAATACATTGGAATAAATGTGTGCGATTCCTTATAATGTGTCAAAACTGAAATATTAAATTATTTTGAAATTGACAAAATTTAAACTTTCACAATTTATAACTGATTACACATTATTAGAACGATTAATTAAAAATAAATAATTAAGTTAGTAGAATGATCAGTGAAAACTGCACTAAAACAACTGAATAAATAGTAAAAGTGATTTAATACTTAGCAATTCATTTTTTGAATTAAAGAATTTGTTCGAATAAGAAAATGTGATTAAAAAATTTTTAGGTTACAAATATAATCAATGCTTCAAATATGTTCAAGAATCGCGACAAAATATACAGATAAAAATATTTATACATCAAATATAAAAGGGAAACTTAAGCTTTAAATTTTAAACTCAAATAATTACTGTTTTCTCAAGAAATTATAAGAATTATTGGAATCCAATGCCGAACACAAAGAATGAAAATAAAAATTATTATCAGGTTATAATATCAATTTTTTTATATATCTGTGGTCAGTCTTTTGTTAACTGGTTTATGAGTTTCATTTTTTTAAAAATATTTGCGAATATTTTTATGTGTAATAAAATATTTTCACACGTAAATTTACAGTAGTTTTGCAAATCATCTTTAAAATATTTTACTTATGTGATGCATATAACTGTAACATTTTGTGAGACAGATGTGTTAAAATTTATTATAAACAATTGTAAAAATAAAAAAATAATTTAAGAAACTCTTGCCATGAAAATTTCTTATTTTATAACATGATTTATACTAATTGCATTTAGCAACATATTGCTTATTTTGAGCCATGATTTTCTTTAAAATATATTTAAAAATAAGTTTTATTAAACAATTCTGCAAACTTAATATTCTAATTTTTTTTTCTGTTAGAGAATGCATTTTAAAAACATGCTAGTTATCTAAAAATAATTCAATTGTCAATCATAATCACTGCAATAGAGATAACACTACTTATTCTGAACAAAAATTTGTCTCATAAAATTAATTAAAAGGAATCATTCTTTAAAATTCAAAATGCCGGCAAACGAATTCTTTCTTGGAAAATACAATTTTAAAATGCACATCAACTGCCAAGAAATCAATTAAATCACAACCAAAATCACTAAAACTATCATAGTAAATTTCGAACAAGAGTTTTATTTTGCAAAACTTCGAAAAAGACATATCGAAATTTATCGTAAGTCCTCTGATTAAAATAAGAAAGTAATTAATAATTTACTAAACTATTGCAATGAAACATTCTTATTTTATAACAATGTTTGTACACATACACATAATGAGTAACATTGCTTATTTTGAACAACAATTCTCTCACAAAATTACTTAAAAAATAGGTTTTTAAGTAGTTCTGCACACATAATATCTTAAAAAATCTTTTTTTTTTTGTCAGAAAATGCATGCTAGCTATCTAAAAATCATTAAATTCGCAATCATAAACACTGAAATCAAAATAACACTTCTTATTTTGAACAAAAATTATTTAATAGGAACCATTTTTTAAATTCATAATACACACAAAAAAAAATATATTGGAGGATGCGATTTTAAAACTCATAACAACTATCAAGAAGCAAGTAAAATCGCAATCCAAAACACTGAAACCATCAAACTAGTATTACGCATTTCGAACAAGAGTTTTATTTTTAAAAAAATACTAAGAGATAATCTTTTATGGAATCATAACATCAGCCATAACTTTTTTTATTATCGCCGCATACATTTTTAACACCCACGCCAACAATCAAAAAGAAAAACTTCTGGAACTTCTACAAAACACCTTTTTTTAGCACCGAAACAAAAACCAAGATATTTCAGAAAGTTACAAAACACAACAACCACTTACTTGAATCCTGCCATGATTTCTAACAGCAGAAGAAACGTTGCACAAAAAAAGTTTTTCACCATGCGGCAGCGTGTTGAGCGGATTGACTCTACATCCAAACACGCATGATAAACTCGCTGAACTCTAAGAGAGAGCGCAGATTCGGAGGAGAGTGGCGAAAAAGCATCCTCTCTCCAAGATAAGGAAGAGCAAGTGGGACTGGGAGAGGCAGTGGCGCCTCGGCGCCCGGATCCAGCGCAAGGTCACCAACCAGACAGGCGCTCAGCTCGATCTACTACACAGAGTGGTAGAGTAGATCACCACAATTCAAGTACTTATCTTCAGCTTCAGGTGGGGAAACTTAAGGGGTGTGTTTGAGTTTTTAAGAGTTTTTTTTTCTTTTTTCCCAAACAGGGCAGTTTGACGTTTCCTAAAAGGCCAATAAGTAGTCCTTATGACAAAGTTTTTATCCATACTGGGGAAAAGAGCAAAGTTAGGTCGTTAAATTTATGATGCTAAAACTTTTTTTTTTTAACTTTCCGTTAAGTTTTTTATCCCCTTTTGTAAGATTTTTTTAAGAGAACTTTTTTGTCCTTTTTGGCGTTGCTGTGGCAACAATCGGAAAATGGTTAACAGCTATGAGTTAAAAGTCGCCTTGTCGAAGTTTTTCTTTGCCTTTTGGAAATCAGTGTCATTGCCACTGGGAATGTATATTTATTATTCAATTTTTAAAGAACTGCACTTAAGGGTAGAAAATGTTAACTCTTTTCAGATAGTTTTAAACTGTTTACTTTTATTTAGGATTAAAAATTATTTTTTAAAATTTGTTTTCTTTTTTTTTTTTCATAGTCATAGGTAATTGCTACTACTCAGGAATAGATTTATTATTTGAATCACCTTATTATTGTATTTATATTAAATCTCTCGAGGATAAAAATAAATTAGATATTTTTTTTAATAATATAATTTTTTTAAATACAACTGGCAAAAATATTTAGAAATGAAATTTTATTTCTTTTAAATATTTAGAAATGAAATTTTATTTTTTTTTAAATATTTAGAAATGAAATTTTATTTCTTTTAAATACTTGATGAAAATTTATGAAATAACTGTTAACTTCACAAAAACTATATAATAGTTGAAATTTTAAAATCACCTTCATTTTTGAGGAATCGTAATGTGAATTTCATAATAGGGGAAGCCTATCCTCATATGTTTATACATATATTATCCTATCTTATTTTTATATATATCACAGAATGAGACATTCAATAATTTAATATGCATGTATTAATAGTGTTCAAAAACTTAAAACACTTTCACACATTTAAATTAATTAATTTTTATTTAATCATAATTTATTTAAATGTTATGAAAATTTATTCAAATTCATAACAACTAATACATCTTATGAATTTATTTGTTATTGTATAAGTTAACTCAATATTAAAATTTGTAATAAAATAAAAATTAATATGAAGTATATCATAATTGATTATTATTAATATGGAATATAAGTATCATATAATTGAAAAATAGTATTTTGACAAGCACAAAATGTATTATGAACGTAATAATAATGTATTCTCATATATGATATACTCCATTTATATTATGTATTCTCATACTTATAAATTTGATAACATTTCCATTTCATTTTAATATGCCCTTAGTATCATTAATATGGAATGGAAATGCATTATGAACGGAATACGATAATGGCATAACTAACACTTCACTTACAAATTGAAAATATTCTAATCAATCGCTTAAAGTGATGAGACCAAAAAGCTTTCATTTCACAGAAGATTACACACAATTTAATCCTCCTCTTAACTTAACATGAATTATTTAAAAAAAACTCCAACTAGTCTGCTTTGGCAACATGCCTCATTGTTGTCCGGTTGGTTGACCCGATGTTATCGTAATTTTCTTCACATATAACTCAATTGTGGAACAGAACATCTTAAGTAGGTCTCCATCAAAAATTATCTCCTACTCCCAAGAAGCAATGCTGTCACACCCAAATGAAGTCTTTTAGAGAAATTTAAAACCAATTATTGAATTTCTAGGACCAAATGTTAATCGCAAGAGCTTTTCTTCAAGTGGAAAGAAAATGCATAAATATTTAAAAAATTGCTAATGCTCTTATACGTAATGGTTTTATATGCAAGACATATAGATTTTAAATATTGTAATGTTTTTATTACGGTTCACACACTTTTCACTTTTACGTCTTCCTCTTCCTTTAACAACAGAAATTACTGTCACGACCGTCAACCATTTTTCTTTGTCAATCATTTCATCATTGCATTTATCACTTACAGCAAAAATAGCAGATTTAAAAATATTAAATATTACCAAAAACAAAGAACGACTTTGGTCAAACCCGAAGCATTCGAAAACAATAGTATTACTAAAAAATGAAAATTTTGGGAATATTGGGGAACGATTATAACAATTATTATCTTACAATTTATCAATATGTATAATAAAATTTAATAATAAAAATCTATCAGTTTTTAAATTTCCTGCACCCCCCAAAATGAAATGAGGAAATATATATGATGAAATTGAAAGAATACTTTCATTCATTAATATTTCATGAATCTACGTTTAAATGCCAAAATTCACCGTTCCGTTTTTAAGAATAACCTTTTTTATATATGATGAAATTGAATGAATATTTTCTTTCATTAATATTTCGTGAACATACATTTAAATGCCAAAATTCCCTGTTCTGCTTTTATGAATAACTTTTTTATATAGTATGATGAAAGTGAATTAATATTTCCATTCATTAATATTTCATGAACCTACATTTAAACGCCAAAATTCACTGTTCTGCTTTTAAGAATATTTTTTTACACATGATGAAATTGAACAAATATTTTCCAAATAATCAGAAAGTCATTTTTAAATTATTTAAATAAAACAGTTATAATTAATATGCATATCCCACATACTTGAAATGCATAAATTTTAAGAATAAATTTATAACCCCGCTGATGAATGCATCCCTCTTTGATAAATATAGATAAGGCAACCTAAACCTAATGTTATCGACAGATGAGCCTCCATTATATTCTTAAAATAAGCTTAAAGAGAGTGGTTATCTGAAGCAAATGGGTGCTCAGGGACACGTTGTTGTCGTTTTAACTTTTACGTGTCAGGAATATCTAATGATAAACCATCATTCGGAAACGTCAATCGATTGCAGATGTTGCTTCCACTCATCAATTACATGCTAAGAGAGTGGAACTATTTTAAAAGAAGATAGCTGTATAAAGTGCCCAATCGATCGGCATTCCAATGATGAAAATATGATGATAGCTGAGAGTATTAAATTCAACATTTTGGAAAATAAATTAGGATGCATACATATTTATGCCTAATTATTTATTATATTGCCCTATTTATTTTTTATAAATATTTATTTTTTTCCTTTTTTTGAATTATCGTTTTTGGCAATTTTTAAGTAGATGTTAATTTTTATTTATAACGAATTAAGATGTTTAAACTTAAGAAACTAAAACTCGAAAATTTGAGATTCTCCGAACATAAAATGGATGACTGCAAAAAAGATTAAATTCAGAATTTTATTTTAAAAGGCAGAGTGATTTTCTAGAATAGATAAATATATCATTTTGAGGGAAATCTATCCCCAAACACTGTTTGAATACATTAAAAAGTTTCACAGAATATTTTATAAAAATAAATATAATAAAAAATTTCAATAGTTTTTTTTATTTTAATAAAACATTAAGAAACTCCATTTATCTATAGAGGAAATATCTTCAGATAAACATAATGTTCCGTATGTTAAGAAAAGCTTTATTTTTATTAACAAAGCTTTTACAAACAAACCAAATACTAACTGTAATGAAAATAGCATTTAGTACGCATATTCTTCATAAAGAAATATTATATTACGTAGAAATTGAATGTCTTAAAATTTCATATTTATTTTATAGTATTTTTTCAACAACGTTAATTTAATGCACAGTTTTTTAATTGCGAGAACATGAATTCAAATTAATAATCATACATAAAAAAAGGAGCTTCAAAAATTAAAATAAAAGCAAGTTTGTAACGAAGACTTTTTTACGAAAAAAGTTTAATTTTGAATAAAAATAATTGAAAATTTAGGAAACATTTTTAATAACTTATCGCATACAAATTTACAAAAAAATGCAAATGGAATGAAAAGAAAAATTATGTTAGAAAGATGCTGACTTCATATCATATCAAAAAATAAATTACTAATAATTAACGAATAACAATTATGGATTAAATAATTTATAACTTTCAAAACTATAAGTAAGTACTATAAAACTATAGGTATACAAGTTACAAAATTTATTTTCAGTGTTACTTTTAAAGGGAATAAATTTAATTTTTAAATTATAAACAAAGTAATAAATAAGTGTTAGCAGGTATCAGACAGAATGGCATTGAACATATTAAGAATTTCAATGGGTGCTTATTGATTGCTAAACAATTAGAGGATATTATGAGTCCTATATGAAACAATCATAGAATTGACTAACTTTTCAGCAAACATGAAGTAAAAGAGTTAAAAAAATTTTTATAAGTTTATAAACATGGAGTATGCAAATTGCGTCTGTGACATAGAAAACTTTGCGTTTTAGATAAGGAATGAAAAGCGATCTGCAACTTTCAGTATGTATGATGATATTAAAAAATAATAACATATTAAATTTTCATAGCAGCTAAACGATGTTAAAAAAACATGATTTATCTCAACGGTAGTTGATGGCCACCAGTTTTATAGAAGTCAGCCAAATTCAATTTGTTACAGCGGAATTCTTCGATATGTAAAAAAAAGTGCCATTTTTAGACTATAGAGTAGATATATGGGACAAGTAATTGTTAGAAAAAGAAACAATAAGAAGAATAAAGCCTAAGTATACACACGATAATCGGTATTTAAAATAAATAAGAGGACACCGCGGAGAATGCTTCACTGCAACACCTTTTCAGATGGTGTATCGCAGTTAAGTGAAACTAACTTTCATTTAAACTGTTCCAAACCGCCTCCATCGTGTCGGATTGTTTGTTCGCTGTTAATGATTTGTGTTTTGTTAACAGGAAGACATCATGTTGCCCGAAGAAGGTGGGTACAAGAGTATATCATTGGGAATGAATTGAATGGAGCAATGTTCTTTTCACGGACGAGTTCTGCTTAAATATAAAACCTGAAATGCTCTTTATAATCAGTAAAGAACATTACACTTGTAATAATCTTACAATTGTGAGGCGGAGTGATGGTGTATGCTGGTATTTCTATCAATCCCCATACCAATCAGCACACCATTAGAAATGGATCACTGACTGTTCAGTGATATAGAGATTTTCAGACCTATTGTGGTTTCTTACACAGCAGCAATAGAGGGTAAATTCCATCACATGGACCATAAAGCCAGGACACATCAAGATTGACTAGTAGATGATTTCCTTTACAACGAAGGAATCATTTGAAAAGATTGGACAGCATATACCCCAGACATGATTCTGATTGAAGATGTTTAGGACCTACAAGAGAAATAATTTTCTGATCGCTTATGAATCCTCCAGAAACAATTTAATAGCTGGAAGCTTCTTCTGAGGAGTGAGTGTGAATACTCCAGTCTCTTATTTATAACCTCATTGATGGCATACCTCACAAATGTACGGCATTGCTTTCGATCGGAGGAAACCATATATAGTACCTTATTGAAACTCTTTTCTGAAAATTTGAGTCTCAGTATCTGAGAAATAGTTTTTTTTTATCCGAGAAATGGTATGATTTTGTTACTTTTTTAAGTACAAATTACAAACTTTTATTTATGAAAAAAAAGTGATTAAATGCGAGTTTGTGTGTAGTTTTCTTTTTCTCATACCTTGAAATACACATGAATCAAATCTCCGTCAACAAAAGTTCTTTTATCCACAATTTTTATTTAAATTCCAATCAATTTGATCAGTGTACTAAAACTTAATACATTGTTTCTTCACATTTTTTTGTGTGCTGTCTTTTTTATAATTACATTTTAATTGCGTTTCTTTTATATTTCTGAATGTAATTTAATTCTGAAAACTTAATAATATGATAGAACCTTAAAAGATTTTAAGTATTTAATGAAATAAAAATTAAAAAATAAAATGACTGTTGAATTCTTTTTTTAATGTATTTATCTATAATAAGTGATAAATAAACTTGGTTAAATACATTTACAAAATATGAATCAAAATTTAAAATCTTAAATATATTAGTTAGTATACATAAATTTCTAGTTAGTATACATAGTTTTTATATTAGTTAGTTACATACCTTTTATAAACTAATCCTTTACATATATTTTACCTTTAGTTACATACCCTTTTTACATACGTTTTACTAGTTAGCATACGTACCTTTTCTAGTTAGTATACATAATACATAAATTGAACAATTATCTACTTAACAGATATTTAATTAATTATAATAATAAAAAAGTAAGTTTATAGTCGAATACGGCAAATATAAGAAATATATATTTAATGTAAGTATTGTCAGATCATAACTATAATACTGGCCTAGCAAATTTTGCCGTATCTCGGATTACCTTTTACTAGCATATTGGATTAGTGACAGTTTACAAATTGAGGCAGATCTCTGAGTTCGTTTTCTAAATGGAATATAATCCAAACGCAATGCAATTTCGTAATTATAAGTCACCTGTGGAATGTTGCAAAGAGAGATGTTCCTCCCCAAGCACATTTATTATCGCCGGGAAGAACCGCAGTTAAACGCAAATTAACTGCGTTGAAACCGGAGGATGGAATTCCCGGTTCTGCGTGAGGATTTTCAAATTGGCAGATGAGACTTGTCATAATGAATGTATGCAGTTATTCAATTTCAAGTGCTGCACCACAGTACAATTGAGTGGCATTTGTACGCGAAACAGTATAATTCCATATAGTATAGTAATTATATAGTATAGTAATTCCATTCTAGTGAGGTTAATTCTAATATGAACTCTAATTAATAGAATTTAAAATTAAATCACTTAATTTATAGAGTTATAATATCATCAAAAGTATTTTACATTTCAACATGTGCACAAAACAGGGGGATTCTCCAAGAAATATAAATATAAATAAAATAAGTTACTTTTAACATTCTTAAAAATATAATAATCTAATACAAATTTAGTATTCATTATTATAAAGAGCGATTTCAATGGTGTTTCTAAGCGGTCTTCTTACACTGATTAGCGAATGTATTGTACTGATCAACGAATGCATTGTACTGATCCTAGCACCCGTTGTGATGGAGCACCCGTAGGTAGAAATCTGACTTGACTCCTTGATGCTGACTTTTTTACGGAGTAGGATTGTCAGCCCTATGCCCAACATTCGACAGTCATATTAGACCGGGACCTATGGCTTAAAGCGGATTCCGAACCACTACAAATATCCATGGCACCAAGCACTACAGCGCTAGTCACTCGGCCATCAGGTCCTATGGATAATTATAAATTTCATAATGCATATAAAACAAAACAAAAATACTAATTAGAAGGAAAATACCAAACATTAAAAATGTTTTCTAGCCTGTGTTCAAAAACTGAAAAACTTTCGTTTATAATTATGTACGAAAATGTTTTCTTTGATAAAATACTTCCTAATATTACAGTGGGTTTAGTTATTTTTTAGTTTTAAAAGTGAAATACTTCAAAAACAACAATAAAAAATTAAATTTAAGAATCAGATGTTAGCGGCATTTGCATAAATAAGAAATTGAGTAAATTATATTTATATACAAAAAGAAGTCTGATCTTTGATTTATATTGTTTTTATTAGTCATATTGTTTGTTATGTAAATAATAAAAAAATTATGCTTCAGCTTATGTAGCAGTAAGCTGAGTAGTAAGAAGAATTTCTAAAATTATTTTTTTACATATTCTGTTCCAAGAATATTTATAGCGTGGAATAAACAAAGTAATTTTTTAGAAACAAGAAAATTGGAGTCACTTCAAAAATTAAAAAAAAAAATAGTATTTGTTAGAGAAACTATTTTATTTTAAAACTAATTAAAATTAACTATCAATTCTAATGTATAGATATATTCCACTTGGGATAGTTTAAATTACTTTGCTTCGAATAATATTTACTTAATAATGTAGGAGACAATGCAGTAAAAGTTTTAATAATTGTTACTACTGATATATAAGAGTATTTTGTTTTTAATTTTAGGAAATTTGATCAAAAAATTATTAACAAAACTAGGCTTCAATATTGAATATTCTCATTTCTGAAGACAATATTTGCTTATATTATACGTAAAATAAGTATTTCTTTAAAAAAAATAATACTTTTTGGGGAGAAATTATAAATTATTATTTCTAGGGAATAACGATTGTTTCTATTAGGTTCGACAAAAAGGTTCTTTCAGTTTTCGCTATGCTTTTAAGTCGGAAAGAACTTTCTTGCAGACACAATACAAGCAAATTTAGTTCTTAAAAGTTGGAAAGTAATTCGAAGAATTCATAGTTGAACTCTCCTTCTAAAAATAGTTTTAGGAAGAAAGCATTTCAGGAAAATAATAAAAATGCTGAAGTATCTTAGAAAGAAGTTGCGTGCCACACATCTGAATAAATAACTTAAATAAAGAAATATTCCCTAGCAAGTTGCCTTGTTAGATAACAATGACGTGATGCTTTCTTTAAAAAATGCTGAAATATTTTTCAATTGGTATTGTAGAAGAATAAATATGCGGATTCTTTCATCAAAAAGTTTTGTTAGAAAGTCATTTGTTCATTAATTCATAGATTTCAGTGCAAGATAATATTATATTTCATATTTGTAGTTATATAAGAGTTCCATAATGCATATAAGTTAAATATTAAATAAAAATTGAGAAAACTTTTGTAAACATTCTAATTATAAATCAATGTGTACTAGACATTCTGAAAAATTCTAATTATAAATCTTTTATAAGAAAATTGTTTTAAGTAAATTGTTTTAATACTAAGCATTATTGAAATGAATTTTTCATAAATTAAGGAAATAACGATACCTAACAATTCTACATCAGCTATAACTGAAACAAAGTATACAAAACATAAAAGGTGTAAGGAAACACAAGAACGAATTACAAGACAATTATAATGCTTTAGAAATTATCATATGTATGAAAAAGACGAATTGGATGTTCTAGTTTGGTATAGGAAAATATCTTTAATATGGAGATCATCCCAAGCAGTAGTACAGCCCATATAGCGATGTATGATGCTAATAATTATGCCGTCTATGAAGTAAGTAGATAGAGATAGCCATTATTCTTGCAAAGTTGCTCTGAGCATGGCAAATATATAAATAGAAAGACTGAGAGCAAGACCATATCTCCATATCGTATCTCAAACATACTTGATGGGATTCAGATCTGGAATTCGGTCTGTCCAGTCTATGTGCTGAAATATTTACAGCAGAAGATAATCTTTCTTTAAACTTTGAGCCTCTAGAGTCATCATCTTGTAGGTTGAAATTATTATCTATTGGTCGGGCATAAGGGTACCCATACGCATAAAGGATGCGCCCATCGCCCATAATGATACCCATAGCTTTCTATGGGTAGTTTCTATGGCACTTGAGAAGTCATGGTTCTAATGGAAATAGCATATAGATCTTTATGTCCACCCAAAGACACAATCTTCACAGATACTGGCACCTTCATATAAATTTCTTATATGGGTGTTTTATGGATGATAATGGGTGCCAGTTTCAGTTCATATCAATCACCCGTGGAGAAAACACCTTTAAATTGACCTGAAGTCTAGTGGACATTCTGAAGCACCCATCTGAAAACTTCCTCTGAACTGAGCGGTGTAATAATTGCGTGTGTCTCACATTAAGATTGCCTCAATGAAGCTTTCTGCAAGCAATAGACGCTGACACCATCCATCTTTCGCTTGCAGCAAGGCAAGGTGGGGTTCAGGTTCTAGTATTTCGTGTGAATGTACATCACTGGACGTATTTTTGGTCGCATTTCGCTGAACTTTCTGGATGCTGAAATTTGTGGTTTAAAATTGTAACTAGTCTTTGGATGACTACAATAATGGCTCACATTTAAGAATCTAGCCATCTCTGATTTTGACCTGTTTTTAATTTGAAAATGGCTCTCCAACGTAGTTCTTCTATGACATGAGGCTTCAAATTATTTCTAAGGATATGAATATTAAATATTTTCACCCACTATATTTATTCCACTTTTAACTTTACACCTGAAACTGCTTCTCTAAATAATGAAACAAAAAACAAGATTTGGTATAAATTCTCTAAAATTTATAAATTTTGAAGTTTTAAGGTAAACATCACACTCTATTTGTAATTTAATTTGAATTTAATTAAATATGATAAATACTCAACTCTTAAGTTTTATTAATCGATGTCTTTGGGAATAAATTATTCAAATACTGGGCACAATAATTTTTACAGATGAATATATGTAACATATACTCAAATTTTTCCTAATTTTGGGGAACCATTTCATAAGAGAGATAAGTGAGTAAGAGAGTATAAGAGAAGAGTATACGTGTAGTAAGAGTAGTTATAAATTACTAGAGCAGTGATTCTCAAATTTTTAAAAAAATTTTTGAGTGGAGTTCACTTCAAAAGTTTTTGATGGCTTGTGGACCTTTTGACAAAACTGCAGAAATTAAATTAATTAGTCAATTAAACAGACTTATTAATAAAGATAATAGCATCATTTAGAAAAGAAAATCTCAACAAGAAAAAAACCCTCGAGACATGGCAACAACAACAACAACAAATAGCCCAACATTTCAACTAACTGATCCCTTCGCCGGCCCATAAGATTTGTTTGCGGTACTCTAGGATCACGAACCCAAGTTTGAGAGCCACTGCTCTAGAGCATCACAAAGCAACTTTTAGCCATGTGTTTTGCGGCAAAAAAAACATAACAGTGGAAAAGTAAATTCATTTCAAATCTGCTAACATTTCTAGAACGTACACGTTAAAATTTAATTAATTTTATCATTATTATATATTTTATGTAAAAAATTTGATATTAATATTTGAAACCAATAAAATATTATAACATGAAAAAAACATTATTTCTCCTAAACTCCGAAACATAAATTAATTATGAATTTAAACATAAAATTCATTTCAAACATGTTCATTGGCTGCATAACCAACAGAATATATATATATTCCGTTGGTTATGTATATATATATATATATATTCAGATGCACTTTTATGCAGAAACATGATTATACATATATATATATATATATATATACATATATATTAAAAACCATTTTAAACATGCTCATATATATCATGCCTCTACATAAAGTGCATCTGAATACGTATACATACTGAGATGCACTTTATGCAGAAGCATGATAAATCACATTATTAACTTGAGACAAATGTTTTTATTATTAAAGACATTTCAAAGCTGTTTTGACAACGTAAGATGACCCGAACATCTAAGTTTCCTTCGACAAATGTTTTGAACTCTAATAAAATAAAACAAAACTCTCTTCTAATTTTGGGGAAGATCTCCAAAGAGTATGCAAGTGTGTCGTAAGAGCACATAGAAATGTTCTCTGGAGCATGACAAGGAAACTTTTAGCCGTGTGCTTTGCGGAAAAAAATAATATATAATAGTGAAAAAGTAAAACCACTCAAAGTCTGCTAACATTTTTGGAACGCACCCAAAAACACGGTAAATGATTTTATCCAATTTCTTGTTGCTTCGAGAATACATAAAGTCCGCAGTTCTGCGTTGACATTGATGTGTCCTTCGAACACCATTCAAATAAATCATTATGAAAAAAGTATTCTACAAATAAATCATTTATAATATCTACGATATAAATGAATTAAAGAATTTCTTGATGTGCTCATTCACTTAAGAAAAATGATGCTAACTTTTAATTAAATTTAAACTTTTTAAGTGGAATCTTAAGAAAAAAAAGTTTACTTTTACTTCAGAATGAAACTTTTAACTATTGATCGTAAATTTATTTTAAGACTCAAATGCAAAGTTTAAGCATGAATTCATAAAAAGATAATTAAAAATAAATTGATATGTGGTAAAAGAAAATTAAAGTATTCAATACTATTTTTGTAAATTAAATATCAAAAGAGAGGACAAAAAATCGTAAGTAACAGTAGTCATAAAAGGAAATATTGTTTTCGTCAAGAGTTAAATCAATAACACCATAAAAATAATGAACCCCCCAAAAAATCGATGGATTTTTTTTCTTCAACTCTGGAAAAATTAACGGTCATATTAACGAGTTAGAAGACAATAGTGAAGCATTTCGGAAATCCTTGCGTAAGTGTTTTATGATCATGGGCCAGAGGTTTACTGCTAATGGCGTCAATGACAGTCTATTTATTGGCGAATTTTCTACATAGTCTTATACCTTACATAGAAAACCTCTTCAGCAAAATTGCTAGTTTGATGCTGAATTAATCTAATGCAGGTTCAAAGTTCTTAGTCATAAACTTATTTCCAGCTTTTTAATGGAAAAGATTCATTTTAAAAAGTTAAGAATAATAGAATAGACATGCACATTTTGTAAAAGTAGTTAAACTTATGAAATATATTATTTTTAATTATTTACTAATTTTTGAAAGCGAATTTTGAAGTAATCAACGAATAAATTTTATTGACCATTTTTTACCAATTTTATTCATTATACTATTAATACTTAAATTCTTTACAGTACAAAAGTATTTGCACAGGATGTTATGTCAGAAGTATATTAATAGGCACCATGAGGAATAAGAATTATTAAGAAAAATGCCATCACGAACTCCATTTAGTCGGTAATTATCACAAAAATACTTATATAGGGCCGCTGGTAATAAATATTATAATAATTTTTGCTAAAAAATTATTTATATAGCACTTTTACAACACAGCATGTGGTACTGGACAGAATAGTGGGAGAGAGATGATGAGAAATGATTACACATGCTGTTCGAATAGGAAGCTACGGATGTAATTCTATAATCCATAACAACGGATAAGAGAATATGGACGCTCTTGAAGATACTAGATGTGCAGTTATTGTCAACAGCAGGAACCACAATCCTATCTGCTTTCGTGTTTAAATCATTTGTTTATTAGAAGACATCTAATAAACGAATGATTTAAAGTATTCTTATAAAACATTCAAAGGACTGAAGACTAGCGTGTGTGGGAAGCCAAGGAATGAGTTGGTCATGTCCAATCCACCTCTGGATATGTAATATGGAGGTAGCAATGTATCGCGTTAGTAAATTGAGCTGGGGAACCATCACGCATGATCCACCGTTAATTCGACAACAGTTGCAGTAATTTTTTTATCATCTAGCACAGCACTAGCACCGCACTCTGCTCAAAAGGCTGCGTTGTAAATGCGCTGCTACATTTTTTGTACATATTTTCGTAGTATTTATCGATACCACTGGACTTCCTGCATAAATGCTTAGACAATATTCACCAACCAACTGTGGTCTATGACAGCATATCTTATGATAATTCTAATCTCTCTTGATGCTTACTATAGCCCCTTTGAGTTTGTCGGCAATTTAACAGAACACCCTGTATAATACAGCAAAATATAATTTCAATAATCTACAACATTTTTTTTCTTGGTTAGAGACTTAATGAATGCCTATATAATCTGTCTACATAACAGGATATTCATTTATATGACCGTGAGGAAATTTTTAACCGAATCGTCAAAAATTCAGTTTAACAAAATACTAAAAATATGAAATGCCAAATAAAAGCCTTCCAAAATGTAAGAAGAACTGAAAGTAAAATAAACTAATAAACTTTACAAAAATAAATTTCATTATAAGAATTTTTTTTATTCTACCAGATTTAACTTATATTTTAAATATAAAATTTAATTTTTTTCCCAATAAATTTTAACGATTATAATGATATTTGATTTGAAAAAATTAATCTAAAAGATAACTTAAGTCATCATAATAAGCAAACTTTCAGCCTTATTAAAAAAAATATTGAACTTTAATAAAATACATGAACAGAAGTAATAAAATATTCTATTCAAGATTTTTAAAAATGTGTACAGAATTTATTCCAGACAATCTTTATCACCCTTTTCAGCCATAATAGTTTCGAGAAAGTAATGTGTTTTAGATGCTTCTGTAAATGGAGTGTATCATCCAGATTTAGTTGTTCAGCAGTAACAATTGCTGTAATGAAAAGGAGCTATACTGGACAGCAATTCCACTAATTCTTCAAGAACAGCGAAGTTGAAAGCAATGAATGTTTACTAAGATAGTGTTATCTCTCTATTGAAATAATAAATCCAATTCTCATGATTTAGGTTATGACGAAAATATACTTATTATTAAAAGTTATAAGTTAAAATTTTCCTAAACTCAGCATTTCAATGTAATATTAAATTTCCACCCAAATTTTATTACTTATATTAAGATGATTATATTTGTTTGAAAAATATTAAAAAATTTCTTCTAATTATTGTATAAGAAAAAATATATAAACTTTTGCAGATTAATATCAGCAAAATTTATTTTAGGAATATTTCTTTATTAAGTTCTTTCTAAAGAAAGGACTTTAAATAACACACCCATAGGGTTAAATTAGATTTAAAAAATTGTTGTAAGGTAAAAATTGTAAGGTTAAATTAAATTGTTCAGTATATTTAAATTCATTTAGTTGTAAGTCTACTCTGACAATACATATACAACATGTGGAAGTTACAAAATTCAAGGTCTGCGCAAATAAGTTTTTAACAAAATTCTGTGAAACGCTAAAATATCAGAAGTAATGTTTTTAATTTATTTAAATCTATTATCTTCTAAAATTTGTATTTTGTTAAATAAATTCAACAATATGCAGTTCTAAAAAATGCCATTTACTTAGATGGTTTAATTCTAAATATAATGATACTCAAATTCAGAATTCCTTATAGAAATAAACCAATTCATTTTATATTCAAAAATATATTACATTAAGCATTTCTTTTAGAAGATATAACATTCGGCCCTCTTGATATAATTTGAAAGGTCAAATTTCTTTTAAAACGCTATTTTGATAACAACTTTTAATTAAAGTTTTATTTTGGCTTCAAATATATATAGAAAGATATGGAATGCAATTAAGATAATTACTTTACATTTTATTTTGAAATAAACATTTCAGCTCCTTGCTATTTTGAAATGCCTCGAGGTTTATTACGAACAATTCATTTACTTCGTACTAATGAGATCCTCTTGATAGCTTGACAAACATACTTAGTTTGCCAAACATTAAAATATCTGTCTTTTCCACTAAAGTGGCTTTTCGGCTTGAATTAGGAATCATTTGTCAGTTCCAAAATTTATTTTGCCTAGTTTTTAAAGAATGTATTGCCTCTAAACTTCAACGTTTTGATGTAAAAACGCATTACATCGTAACTACAAGCAGAAACGAAAGAATTTTTATTCTTTTTAACGTTAAAATCCTTTTAGATGCTGTATAAAATATAATTTATTACAGAAGAATTCATTGAATTTCAAAATTAAAAAGTTTTTTTTGTCTAAAAATTGAAACTTCTTACACAAATATACGTGAACATTTTGAAATAGTAAAAAGTTTTTCTAAAAATAAATTAAATAACTCTGTCTTTTCGGCTAAAATGGGTTTCAATTTGACTTCAATTAGGAATCATTTGTCAGTTCCAAAATTTATTTTGCCTAGTTTTTAAAGAAAGTATTATCTCCAAACATCATTGTTTTGATTTAAAAATACATTACATCGTAACTACAAGCAGAAACGAAAGAATATTTTAACCTTTTTAATATAAAAATCCTTTCATATGCTGTTAAAATGATGCTTATATTTATTACAGAAGAATTCATTGAATTTCAAAATTAAAAAGTGTTTTTTTTTTTAAAGATTGAAACTTTTTACACAAAGTATTTTATTTTGAAGTAGTAAAACGTTTTACTAAAAATAAATGTATTAAATTAAACCTTTTGATGTTATTTTTTAATTTAACTGATTGACTTCAATTTCTTTTACAATCTCTTTAATTTATTATAAATTTCAAACGATTTATACGATTTAGAACGCATGTATAAGGAATAATAAATTATAGAAATATTAATTAACTAAACACAGTTGATTCTTGTACGAGTTAATTAAAATCTTTAAATCATTTCATATTAATAAAATTCATAACGAAAAAAGTAATTCTATTACTTTAAAAATGTACTTTTGTTTTATAGTAGTAATGAAACAGTTGTAGGTATTTCAGTTTAAGTATTTCCAATCATCATTCCATCATCAGAATTCCAATCGTCATTCCGAAAAAGAAATTTAATCTCCATCTGTGACTTGAAACGTAATTTCATCTGAGTCAATAATCAACATTTTATTTAATACAATATTGTATTTTTTTCCAAAGAATTTTGTAAAAATCAAATAAAAACAACGATATAATCGATTTTTTTTTTGTCCATTTACAATAATAGCACATCTAATGTATTTTTGTATTAGAAGTAAAGTATCATTTTGGCGACCATAAAGGATTTTCAATTTAGAGAAAACCCATCAATGAAACTTTTATTGGCACATTCTTTTCTTTATTTTCACAAATATATTTTAATGCTATTTAATTTCTTTAAAGTTTAAATAATGTTATATTGCTATTTAATTTTATTTTTGCTATTTCATTTTTTTAAAGTTTAAATTAAACATATGCAATTGATAAAATTAAGATAATTCATAATGTTGATACACATTATTATTTTATATATATTAAGTATAATAGGTTTTAGCCAATTTATTTGATGGTTTAATTTTAAGAAAATATTCTAATATGTTTTCAAACTCAGATTTCAAACTGATTATGATAATAAATGTCTGTATTAGATAAAATTTGGTGTTTTAGTAAAAGAATCAAAATTAAAAATTTTCATTGTTCTATAAAAATAACAAAAATCTTTATTTTTAAAATGTTCATAGATATAAAATTTCTTTTGCAGATTATTGTAACAGATAATTATGATTTAATGAGAATAATTGAAAAACATAAAATTAAGTTTTATTTACGAAAATAGAACTTTTTTTAATTAGAAATAGAAATTTTTTTTACGAAAATATAAATTTAGAAAGTGTTATAACACTTATATATTATAAGTGTTATAATACATCTTTAAATTAATTTTCACACATTCAATATTTTAGTATTCATTTATCATTCAATTAATATTTTAGCTACATATTACATAAATGTACAAAATTTATTGAAAACACTTTCATACCATTTAAAAACATTCATTTATGTTTATTGTTTATACATTTATAAAATTGATGATCTAAGAAGCATTAATTTACATTAGTGTCTAAATTGTCCGAAAACTTAAAATAATGACTTTAGAGGGAATTCTATTTGCATTTACAAGAAAGGATTGTCATTTATGCTTTAAATTTTTTTCTTTGAGAATTGTAAATTGACACGAATCATTAACTTAATGATTGATATTTAGGGTCATTATTCCAAAGATTTTTTCTGTTATTTCCTTTGAAACAATTTACGAGGGTGATTGTTGTTGTATTTTTTCGCAATCCCGTGACGAATCTTTTGTACATATGCTTCTTTTGTAATGGTGATTTCGCGGGAGTTAAAAATGGGTCGATTTTTTTTAAACACTCAGGAATGCGAATCTATTTTTATGTTTTCTTAAAAGAAGAATACTGTTTCAAGGCACGCGAGTTTCTTTTTTTCTTTTTATCTTTCCGTTGTTTTTATAACAAGAATAGGAAAAACGTTTCACACGGAAATGGTATCGTTTGAGTATGATAAGCAAGAATTGTGGGAATGTGTCATAATTAGATTCATCATTTGCAAATTATCAGTTTAATTATTTACAGCTAAGTAAAGGATTATTAAAATGATACTTTAAGTGAGTGTGTGTAAAATATATGTTCAATAACTAATGCAGTTTAACAAGTAATTCTATAGGTGATTATTTTTTTATTTGATGTTACGTAAATAAGGTTAAACTTTGCGCCGATTTTATAAACAAAACTAATCTGGTTCTTTTTTACATAAGAGTTTCATCCCTTCATTACGGTATATATATATATATATATATATATATATATAGAGAGAGAGAGAGAGAGAGAGAGAGAGAGAGAGAGAGAGAGAGACTTATAGCGTAACTTATTTACCAGAATATTCTTTTTAAATGTAGTGGCTTATTCTTCCAAAACAAGTTAAAAATTATCTACAAACAAGCAAACAAAAACACCCTAAAAAGAGATTTATAAAAATATTTCAATGACATTATACTAAAACAATTCAAAAATTATAAAATACCAACTAACCAAAAATATATCCAATTAAGGAATCTTATATTTGACCACATTCTTTCAGATAATAAAACGACGAAAAACATAAATTTTTATTTTTCTAGATAATAACGAAAACACTGCGGAATAATTAGAAAACATTCACTATGTTCATCAGAATTTGTGTCTCGTAGAACGTTTCTCAAGATGTTTTTTTTAAATTTAAAGGTTATTCGAAGCACAAGTTTTACCTTTTTTTAACCCCTTTAGAGTAATTCCCCTTCATATAAAAATGACGTTCAATTAAAAGATGTTTTCCAATTCCCTATGATATTAAATTAATAAGTATGGGACGTCATTTTACTCCAGTTAAAAAGAAAGACGTAAAAAAGATAGAAGCAAATATGAAATCTCATCTTAAATAGAAAATGGAGTATCACGCAATTATTTTACGGCCAATAAGCTAAAGATTTAATACTCATGATAATAAATTATTTTCTTTCCGATAATGATTGGGATCAGCTCAAAAATGCTGTAATATTTATAGGTTAACAGACAGGTTTAGAGTTTAGTGGCGATAAAATTTCTATTAATTTATTTCAGCTTGAGATTATTTATATAATAAGTGATCTGAGTTTCTTTTTCAGTTTCTCAGTGTTTGATTAAATTAGTTTTGACTGTGAACTAATTAAAAATGTTCTGAATTTTCGAGAAACAGCATTAATATCTTTATACTTGAGTTAAAAAGAATGTGATAAAGTATTTTATTGGACAATTTCATTTTTGTGAAATTAAAACATTCATGTAGAGAAAAGTACAAACAATTTTTGTTTCTGAGAGCCATTATTTAAGTGAATGTCACATAGCAAACTAGAACAGAATTATTTTTCAGCATTTGTCTTACAGCTAATTATAATTAAAGTTTCTTATTTTTTAAATAATTCATTGCATATTTTGATGTTTTGAATATTGGAGGAGGTTAATAAAAAGTAATGCATCTAATTTAAAGAAATTAAACTCCATCATATGAAATACATCTATCATATAAAATTAAAGTATATATGGAAAAAAACAAGCTTTAGTTAACACTTTTCCTGAAAAGAAAATATAGCTGAATATTAATATAGAATCCTTTTTGTATTCTTAATAAGAACTCTTCACAGCGTGGTGAATTTTATTTACTGCAACCAGAGCAAAAGTGCATTTGATTTCTGAAAGACATTTTTCTATTTTAGAAACGCAAAAAGTCGAATTTTTAAATTAAATTTTAAAACGTTTTATCATATGTCGTTTATAAAATCAGTGTAAAACACCTATTGTTAATGTTTTTTCTTTTTACAGGAATTTAACATAGAGATTTGTTTTTAAATAATTTCCTTAAAGATTTGGAAGTGAAAGTCATTTAGATCGTCTCTAAAACTAATATTATATTTTAGAACAATAATATATATAATAATAGTTTTTTATAAAGTAACTTTAAAATAAATAATAATAATAAAAGATGTGCTGTATAATAATCATGCGTCATATGCTGAAGCAAATTCCCATTTTGAATAACTGAAAGATGTAATTTACTCAGTTAATTTGTTTTACGTACCAAATTTTAAAGGATCTCAACAATCTAATGAAACTGAAATGAAATAGTAATTTGAATTTAAAATATTTAGTGAATTCTGCATAAATAATGAGTGATATGTATTTAGTTTTTTTATGATTTTTCTTAGAATCTTTTTAGTATCCTATTACTTTCTATAATTTATGAATAGTAAACATACTCAAGTTTTTAAAATGTTTTCTTAGATTTTTTTATTATTATAAAGTACAAAAATATTATAAAATACGAAAACAGATTAAATTAGTTCTGTTATTTTTAAACTTGTTGTAGTCTGACTTGACTTAGAAATGTTTCATAGTTGTTTAAGTAATTCATTGTGTATGTTTAATATTTATTTAATAACAAACAATACTGAAATAATTTTTATATTCTCACATCTAAGAAAACATTTAAAAGTAGTACATTTCATAAATTCTAGAAAGCAATAGGATATTAAAAAGATTCTAAGGAAAATCATAAAAAAATTAAATACATATCACTCATTATTTATGTAGAATTCACTAAATATTTTAAACTTAAATTACTATTTCATTCCAGGTTTATTAGATTGTTCCGTTCCTTTACAATTCGGTACGTAAAACAAATTAACCGAATAAATTACTTCATTAAGTTATTCAAAATGAGAACCCGCTTTAGCATATGACATATAATCAAAGCCCATTTTTTATTACTACTACTTATTTTAAAGTTGAATAAACCTAAGATTCCTCAATTTATATTTAAAAAATTCATTTTATTCCCATTATAAAGACTATTTAACACGCAGAGCAATTTATGGTGAAACGGAAATAAATTATCGCCCTCCATTTTTGTCGAGAGCTGGGATTTTTTGAATGACAGAAAAAGTCATTTCTGTTGACAGGAGAAAAAGAAGTGATAGCCTAATTACTGGCGATGCAAGATGATAGATTACTTGCTGTCATTCAGTGTTGTGTTCTTTCCCATTTAATGCATTTTCATTAAATAAACCGTACCTCCTATTCTTCTCTTATTAAAAGGTCTGGTTTGCTTAACATACCATCTTTTTTTTACAAGGAAATCACTTCAGTGGTTGGTTAATCCGAACTAATTATGTATATAGATTTAAAAATGGTTGCACGTGTGTTTGTTCTAGTATAACATTAAAAAAATAAAAATAAAACACCAGAATTTAGGTTCTGGGAAGCGCTTTTTTTGGGAGGGAATTAACTTATGCTTTTATTTTCAGAATATTTATGCTTTTTCATTACAGATATGATACTGTTGCTCCATATGTTCCAGCAATAACTTTTTAAGGCTTCTACAATTTGTTCCTAACTGTACTGAATTTTTAACTTAAATTCTTTTTATTTTAAATTTAAATTTTATATTTATACCTTATTTTTATTTTTGTACCTTATTTTTATTTTTTATTTTTGCACCTTATTTTTATTTTTTTATTTTTGAACCTTATTTTTATTTTTGTACTTTATTATTTTTATTTTTGTACCTTATTTTAATTTTATTTTTTATTTTTGTACCTTATTTTTATTTTATTTTTTATTTTTGTACCTTATTTTTATTTTATTTTTATTTTTGTAATTTACTTCTATTTTAAATATTTTTCAGAGTGCTATTTTAAAAGTTTTAGAATTTTTTGTTTACCTCACTAATAGCAATCATTTTTTGTAATTAAACTTATGAATTAAGATGAGCAGGTTAAGCGGTTTATCCTCATTGGTACTCCGTAATCAGTACGCTAGTTGCCAGTCTAACATAACTTAAAAACTATAACGCTTAATGTCCTAATTTTTTTTATTAAATACACTATTCTTTTATCTGTCATGTGACAAACTAATTGAAAATCTTAACTGAAAAACTTCTCTTTATTTACTTCCTAATTAAAATAAAAACTTTATTTTGTGCCCGGCGCCATTTTATGGCATTATTTCTTTGTACGTAGTTTTTATTTGTCTTTATAATTTTCCAGAAATTAAAATGGTAATTCTTTTGAAGTTTATGTGATTGTGCTCTTTTAAAATTTATTTTTTGTTTGTTACAAACATTTTATTATACAGGCTTATTATTATTTTACTTTCTAAAATTTTATTTTTAAATAGTTATCCAGAATGAATTTTCGTCTACAATACATTAATTTGCCCTTTTAACCGATATTTTTTTCTAATGAAATTTTACAAAACTAAAATGTCTTATTTTATGTACTTGTGCAATGCCGCGTCATATATGTCAGATATTTATAAATGAAAATGGATAAAAAATATTCATTAATTCAAGCTAATTCCTACAATTTATTGCAGAAAGACATACATTTACAATTAATTAATCTCAAATATTAAAATCATTTTAAAAGAACGGTGAGCAAACAATTTAAATTGGGTTTGAAATTGAACAAAAATTTGATTTTTTTTCCCATTAATAACAATAAATATATTTAATTGTATCGTATGCGAAAACTGCATTCAGTTATCTTAATTCTTAAAGAAGTTACACAATTTTAAACTTTGCAAACACAGCATTTAAGAGATTCTTTAAATATCAATAAAATGTTATCATATTCCAATATAATATCTTCAATTTTTAATAATAAAATTAAAACAAATAGCATTTAACTAGAATAAAAATAGCATTTATTTGCTTTAGATTAGAATAAAACGAGGATTTTTAATTTTCTAGCACTAAACGTAAGATGTAAAATCCCACTTAACAAACATTTTTATCCAAACTAAGTGTTTACAATTTATTCCACTCTACAATTTTCCACGGGGCTCAATTTTCAATGAAATTATACGATATTAAAAAAATATAATCAGGTAACATGCTAATGCATATATGTGCTTGCATTTTAGAAACAGGTGTTAAAATATGTAATTGCTTATTAAGGTGTTAAAATATGTATTTAAACTATGAAAATATAAAATATTAACTTTTTTTGGAGAGATATGAATATGAGGGACCACATTATTTTTGTTTCACGAATGCTATGATGGTTTAATTATATAATTTACATATAGCAAATACCGATAGTAGTTTTGGCGTGTAAAATGGTCGTTTTTCTACTTCATTCCTTTTTCAATTCCTTCTATTAGCTCACACTCTCCCTATACATATCTTGTTCAAATTTTCAATCGTTCATAAAATACTTTATGTACATCCACTCAAGTTCAAATACATTTTTTTGAACTTGTAGTGGATGTTAATGCAGTTTTTTCAAATATTAATTTAGTAATTAAATTTAATTAATTAATTTTAGTTTTTTTTAGATTTAAGTTACATATATCTACCAATAGATGGCGCCAGATAAACTTAAAAAAATGAATGAAAACTATTTATAAAGGACTTTCTGCGATATAGTGAAAAAAAATAGAAATTGACATTAAAATTTTTTTTTGTTATATTACTTGTTTATTATCTTCTGATTTTTGTGTTCATGTGTTGTGTTCTTTATATATACATACATAATATCAAAGTACATTTCAGCTACTATTATTAGTCAGCATAATAAAATTATTTTACAAAATGAAACAGCACTAAATTTAACTGAAGCAGATTTAGTTTTAATCACTTCCTTACCCCATCTATTTAGATAAAAAAAATCAACCACATCCCATTACATCGTGTAGTAGATATCAATTAACTAGGTTTCCCTACATTTTAGTCATATCTTTTTAATAGTGATTTTATTTAAAGTTGCAAGCAGTATTAGGTATGTGTTCGAAATTTTAACATAAAAATGTTTTAGTTTAGTGAAGCGCATTTATAAAGGTTATTTATTATCTTGCAACTTAACAGTATTTGCGACCACGATTAGATATGAAATTTATTATTTATTAGAAAATACTTATGAATAGTAAGACCATTTACATTATTGATGATAGCATAAACTTTATCACTTGCATACATTAAGAGCAAAATCTTCATTGGAAAGGATATCTGAATATTTTATTTATAACACACATCAAGTTTCTAAATTACAGTTCATTAAATTGTTATTTTTACTGCCAGTTAAAATGATTTTCAATATAGGTTATTGCACTCGCACACACAGATTATATATATATATATATATATATATATATGCTATATATATATATATATATATGCATTTATTATATATATATATATATACACTATCTAGAAGAAAGTGACGGTACACCCCTCGAAAAGTAGAAAAGTCGACAATACAGCTGACACATGCGCAATAATAGGTATCACGTGTCAGCCATATCCTATAAATACTCTGTGGAGTCGACTAAAGTTGTTTTTTGTCAAGATGCCGCCACGGGAAGAGTTGTCTGAGTTCGAGAAAGGTGTGTTGGTTGGATTGCATCTTGCCAAGGTGTCAATTAGGGAGCTATCCCGTCTCCGTAACTGCTCAAAATCAACTGTAGCACGTGTTGTGTGTCGCTACAAGACTGAGGGACACTGTCAGAACAAACCCCGAATTGGACGACCTACAGTTCTCACCAGCAGGGACCGGCGGGTGCTTGGCAGGGAGATTCCAAGTAACCGTCAAACATCCATGGATAACATCGCTAATGAGTTTAGACAAGCCACAGGTGTGGCCGTTTCGACCAAGACTCTTCGTATCGAGGCCCATAAGTCAGGTTGCACTGGACGTTCGGCGGCCCATAAGCCTTTGATTACGAAAACCAACAAGAAAGCGCGCCTTCGATGGGCCAAATACCACTGTGCTTGGACTCTGGATGACTGGAAACACGTCCTTTGGAGTGACGAGTCACGATTTTCCCTTTTCCGTTCCGATGGACGTGTTTGGGAATGGCGTTTACCAGGAGAACGCCTTTTGCCCGAGTGTGTTGTCCCAACTGTAAAGTTTGGTGGAGGAAGATTGATGGTATGGGCCTGTTTCTCCTGGTATGGGGCTGGCCCACTGGTGAAGGTTGATGGTGCGATGAATGCCGATAGATACTGTGATATTCTCGACAATCATGTCCTTCCTACCTTGTGGGCAACGTACAGTATGGATGATTGCTGGTATCAAGACGACAACGCAACAGGCCATGTTGCAAGAAGGACTCTTGATTGGTATGTGAACAACAACGTTAAACGTATGGAGTGGCCGGCGCAGAGCCCTGATCTTAACCCAATTGAACACCTGAACTGTGGAACTTCCTGTTAAACATTTGGAAGGAAATTCCACTTGCCACTATGGCTAATTTAGTGGAAAGCATGCCGAGAAGGGTTGCAGCTGTGATCGCAGCCAAAGGAGGCCCTACCTCCTATTAATTTTAATAAATATGGGTTTATGTCGTTATAGTGTCGTGTCCTGTCACTTTCTTCCACATAGTGTGTATATATATATATATATATATATATATTAGTTAGTTTAAAATTTTATTTGAATTTTTTTAAACATACTTCTTTTGAAGTGAATATTGTAATGAGAAATAGTGAGGCTTTTTCTGATATTGGGTGATTAATGATAAATTAGTACAAGTATACAATTTTTTAGCATTTATTTATTTATTTTAAAATGATCGATAATAGACAATCGTTTAAAGTTTACATTTAGAAACTGCGACCAAGAAACATTTAAGTGATTTTATAATTATGTGTCTATAGAAAATCAGCACAAATTTTATCAATTAAACTTGTACTTGTAACCATTCAAATATTCATAAATTTTTTAAGTTTTTTAGTTTCTGCTTTTATATATTGAAGATATATAAGATGTTTCATGCCTTATCTTTTAAAATATTTATTTATATTAATAAATTAATAAATTTTTAAATCTTACCTTCACATTTTTTGCCATCTCTACCAAGTTGAAATCCTGGCAAACAACTACATACTGGACGGCTATTGACGCTTTTGCACATGTGTGTACAACCTCCTTTATCTCGGGCGCATGCATCAATTTCTGGAAAAAATTATTTTACAATTTATTTTACATTTTTATTTATTTACAATTTATTTATTAGTTTTAGTATTTGCATTTTATTTTCTATCTAAAAATAATCTACATAATATTTTGCCGATTTAAATTACAGAAAAGTGTAAACTATCTAAGTAGCCTTTTGCAATGCGTCTTTAGCTTCTTAAAATATTATAGGATATATAATTTGTTAATATTTATTAATTTTCTCTGCAATTTCTAACGAAAGGAATTCTATAATTAAGAATATTAATAAAATTTTAATAGAATCATATTTCAAATAATCAAGGATTTTTATTCAAAGTTTTGAATAAAAAAGTAAGAATAATTTAGAAATATTGAAATGCGCATAATATTATTTTGAAAAGATTGGTTCAATATATTCAACACAAAACTTGCATTTTTTTCATGCTCTTGTCTTAACTCTTCTACAACTTACAATTAAATATCTGATATGATTAAAAGATGGCCATGTACTTCTTATTATATAAATCAGCTACATACTGACTGATTATCGATGTTTTTGCACATGTATTTACATCCTCCTTTATATAGGGCACATTAAATTTTGATTTGTATAGTCATGGCTAATTATTTTTCATAATCCATTTATAATAGATTAAAATTATATTTAATGCACTACAACTAAATTTTGAGAACGGGTTAATTTTCATGTTAATAGAACTTAGGTATAACAAAATTACAGAAATCAACATAAATAAGTCACTGACATTCATTTTGAATTTGGTTTAATACCAAATTTGACTATTTCTGTAAAGGCCAAAACATATGAAAATGAATATCCCATAATTCATATCTTTTTATAGTACATGCAAAAATGTTAAATATATGCTGCCTTATGATGCTAAATGTGCGTAGAATGACAGAACATAATTTATTTATTCCAAAAAAAGGACGAATAAAAAGATTTTACATTTGGAACAGGTCAACTAAAGTTACACGAGTCAAATGATCTTACGAACTTTCCAAGAAGTAATGCTTTAAATATGACAACCAAATATTGTTGTGGACTGCAGTTAAATTGAATTTTTGATTTGTTTCTCAATCTAAATTTCATTACTTTTTCCTTGTGCAAATAAATTTTGACATTGCAAGTGTAGTAAAATTCCGCATAATACATTTTAAAAAGTAAAATATTTGTTTGTTTTGTAAGAACAGTTGTAAGCATTTTTTAGATAAGTTCATATTCTAATGATTTAGTTGTCATTGATTATAACCGCCTGTCATTTATAATCAGTCAGACTAACAATTCGATTTCTGGCAAATTCTGTGCACTAGAGATATTTTTAAAACTATAAAATTACTTTATAACAATACCATAACATGATGTTGTACTAAAAGCTATATGGTTGCAAGGGAAGTTGATTCATTTAAAGATCAACAGCAAATTCGTACTTTTGAAAGAGAATCGTTATCTAGCACTTTGTATTTTGAGTACCTATTTAATTACTTCAAATATCACTGAATGAATCTCTTACCTTCGCATGTTTTTCCGTCTCTTCCAAGTTGGTAACCAGGTATGCAGCTGCACACTGGTCGTCCGTTGTTATTTTGACATCGATGAGAACATCCCCCGTTCCCCTTCTCACGGGAACAAGGATCGTTTTCTGAAAGAAAAAATAATTTAATTTAATTTATGTAACAAAAGAAAAAAATTAACAGTGAATATACTAAACATTTTATAATTATTAAAATTACATTATTATTTAAAAAATCTATTACAATTTGCTTACAGAAGAAAGAATTATGTTTTTATATTTACCATAAGTGATAATTTATTGAAAAATGAAGCAAAAATATGAACAGAATAATTCCATAATTCGTCTTACTGGACAAAACAGTATTATAAACATCATTCCCACATTTCTCTAATTATTGAATCACTAATAACTGAAATATTGATTTGTGATAATGGCTTTTTAGTATTATCTGAATTCATTAAAATATTTTTCTTCATACTTTATTTAAAACGGATATTGATTTTCATGATGACGAACATTTGTAGAAATTTCGCAAAGTAGAAAAACATTAATTTAAATATGTGTCTATTATTTTTTTAAAACTATTTGTAAAAATAATTTCTAATTAATAACGCCTAAAATTCATGAAACAATGTTTAACATATGTGAGTAATTATTAATAAATCGTAGATTTTAAATTAATTTCAAATTAATTCTAAATATTTTATAAAATAAAAAAAAATTATTATTTATGAAAATATTATTTTTTAATTATTATTTAAGAAATCTGTTACAGGGTGTTTGCAAAAGAAACAATTATGTTTTTTAAATTCACAATAAGTGATAATTAACTGAAAAATGAAGCAAAAATATGAACAAAATAATTCCATACTTCTTCCTACTGGACAAAACAAAAATACGTACAAACATCATTCCCAAATTGTCTAAAGATTTTACAGCCTTTTAATTTTTTATAAATTTTTTTACATTAAAGCAGGGAAATTTATTTCAATTTCAGAAAGCTCTATGCTAAAACATGATAAATGGTTTCATTAAAAGTGTATTTCTTAAATAATATTTACATTAAAAACACTAAAATAATCGAGAGAACTTTTATTGAAACAAAATAAAGCATTTCTTCAAAAGGCTAAGTCCATTTAAACCCGAAACTATTTTCTAGCTTATTAAATGCCAAACATTAAACGAATTCCAAACAAAAATCGTGAAGTATTTCAAGTACTATTCCATATAAACCAGTATCCAAAAGATAGAAGACATTGAACAATTGAATTTTAGTTAAATTGCTGAATAGGAAGTCCTTTCACCATCTAATTAATTCGTACTCCAATTCAACAATTAGAAATAATTAGAACAGAGGTAGAAATCACGCCAAATAGTTCCAAATGTTCAGCTCACGTGACTTCAATTCAGTTAGGAAAATCGATACAAGAACAAAGCGAGGATTCGAATGTCTACAGTGAATGCCATCTAATTCCAAACTTGTAGTGCTTTAACTCGCCCATGCTAATTAATGTGATGCAGTAATTGAAAGACATGTGTTCACAGAGTAGTTGGCCTAAATAGTGAATAAAGTTATTTGAATTAATTTATTATCTGTAAGATGGTATAAATGATGTACTATTAAACTACTACATATTTCGGTTTTTTTCTAACACTGGTTGTAAAATATTAGAAAAAAATCTTTCCAATTCTTTTAAAGAAAAAATATGCAAATTATTTTAATTCAGTTCAAATACAAAATAGAAAAATATTTTTCCAAGTAAAACATTCATTTGTCGCGTTACATTAGAATATTAGAGAGTTTTTGCATACCGTACGTTAGTTACCGTAGGACGTCCGTTAGCTTTTTCTCCCTAGTGCGCATGCTCAGTTTCCTATGAGCATGCGCGCTAGGGAGAAAAAGCTAACGGACGTCCTACGGTAACTAACGTACGGTATGCAAAAACTCTCTATTATTAAAATAAAATAAAAATAATCTACAGAAGAATCAAGTAAGAATAAAAATGATGTTAATAGTGGAATAGGAAGATGTTTAGCAAAATATTTACATTTTCTGAATAGAAAAAAAAACTATATTTTTCCTTAGTTAAAACACATTAAATACATAAACAAATATTTTAATAGTGCTTAATTAATTTTATTAATTGAATAATTATAAGAAGAGAAATTCAGGAAGCAGTTTGGATATTCAGTAGCATTTTTTGTTTTTATTCCCAATCTATTTTATACCAAAAACACGGGAAATAAAATGCAAATGACATCTGCCTAATTCATTCTGTGTGAGATTGAAGTATATTTTTCAGTAGTTATTGTTTAAATATATTGCAATTTCTTGAAAAAGGATGGTTTCTTTCTCTTATCTATTTTAAAAAATCATTCTGATATTATTTAAGAGTTAAAAGATTGACAGATATCATTTTAGAAGAGTACTACATTTTAACAACTATCTTTAAAACCATACTTTAATATGTACAATAAATTGAAATTTTGTAGTGTACCATCATTAGATATATTACATATTTGAATTTTCTGAAAAAAAAAAAGGAGTTCTAATTTTTTTATTATGGATTGTTAAACGCAGTGAATTCATAACTCACACAAGAAAATTCTGTTAAGAAAAACATCAGCAAAAACAAAACTTGCTTCGCATTTACATGGAATTGATTTTAGAGAAATCACTTATTATTAATGTCTAACTTTTAAGCAATCTTACAACTTTTAATTTAAAAAGTTTTAGAATTTTATTTTTAACGTATGAATTCTCACAAATATTTTTAACAATACCCTTACTCATAAGAAGCAACATCCATTAACCTCTACTTATTAACAACCCATTTATCCATAAAAAGCATTAATTGCACTGGATCTGGATCATCGCAAGCTTGCGTACAAATTAATGATTCTTGTTAGTAGATCTTTATCTTTAATAAATAAATATACTCAATGGAAATTCAATTCATCTACTTGGAGCAATTGGTGGATGTTATCTGAATTTTCTTGCATTTGATACGAAAATGTGATTAAATAAAATCTCGAAGCTTTTCCACAAGACATTAATTCCTCCTCCTTTTTTCTACATCAGAAATTGTTTGTAGAATACTAATTGAATTTACGTAAAAAATAACTATTAAAAGAAAGCCATATATCTTACCGACACAAGTTTTGCCATCTCTTGCTAATTGATATCCGGCTAAGCAGCTGCACATTGTCCTTCCAGAAACCATGTCGCATCTTTGAGAGCAGCCTCCATTGTCACGAACACAGGAATCTGCAGCTGAAAAGATGGCAAAACATACAGTGTACTATTATTCAAATGCACAGCTGTCAATCGCTCATTAATATTAATGTAAATATTTTAACCATTTTTATTCTTTTCGTTTTTTGAATACATAATAAGTAATAAAAAAGAAAGTGTTGAAATAAATCGCCAATGTATCGCAAATAAAATTTTTCTAGCAAATAATAAATAGGTGATTCTATGCAATTTTAAATTATTATTTTCTCTGAGAACGTTAAACTATATGTGTTTTTTCTTTTTTATACGAAATCTTTCTTTCGAAATATAATACCATAATAAATGAAATTGAAAGAATTAAATCCTACATTGTAATATCCTCTGTTTTATCAAAACAACAAAGCAATTAATATTCATAAAAATATTAATTCTCCCAATTTTTATAAATGTTTGCCAAAAAATTATTGCCATCAAATTTTTTCGATACTTAGCAAGTTTTAAACATAAATTACAGAAACTTGTCTTTTAAAATTATTTGAACAAAATGTTTTTAAATTTTTTAATATTGTAAACATATTTTATTTGTTTTAATTTATTGTTATTATTTATAAAATAAAAATAAATAAAACTAATAAATTATATAAATAATATAATTAATATATATTTATATAATTTATTATTAATAATAAATTATATAAATAAATAAAAAATATAACATTTATGCAATATTAAAAATTATTATTATTTATTTATTTATTTATTATTTTTTTATTTGTTATTTTAAACAAACAGTTATTAATTTTTTAATTATATGTCCTTTTTCATTTATGTATACCATAAAAATGCTGTTACATTTAAATTTATTCTATTTTTCCATTAGCAAAATTTGTATTCTTTTATCATTTTCAAGTTATAAAATCTTAACTCACAGCAGAATTATTTTGTATCATTAAAATACGTGAAATAATTTCTTCAACATTATTCAATAATGCTATCTTATTTGCCTATTGCAAAAAAAGAATTTAAAAAAAATATTTTATTATTGCTTTTAATGATTTTGAGATAGTTGGCATTTTCAGTATATTTATTGCTTCTATAAACATTCAGAATAAATAAATTTATTCCATTATTTAATGAAACAAAGAATTCGTTGCAACCTTTTATTAAGGGTTTTGCATTTTTTAACTTTATGTTTATCTCGATTCAGCTATAAAATTTGTTTATTTTCAGATACAACCAATTAAAGGAAAAAATTACTCAAACGTACATTAAGTTGGTCAATAAAAACCCAACAGCAAGATTCAGGTAGAGTAAAATCAAATAGCGTACGAAGAATTAAATTCCCTTCTAATAAAATAAATTGCCAGAGTCAGCAAATAATACGGGTTGTTTATGACAGTTGTGGCAGTAATTACGGTAGAAAATAATTGCATTCAACTGTCCGTGAAAGAGAATCGTTTAACAATTACGCATGGAGAACTATTTTTAGTTAGGTCATTAAAATGAAATATTTTTTTCTTGTAAAGCAATAAGTTTTCTGCCCGATCAACACGCTTGAAATGAAAAATGTTTCATTACGATTGGATTAATTCATGCATGACAATATTTTGTTGAGTAGAAGCGCATTGTTTTAAAGCATACTTGACTTGAGTTTAGTTAACAAGTTAGTTAACAAGAAAAATTAAATTAAAATATTAATTGCTTTACAAGAAAAAAATATTATACTGTCTCGTTTTTTAATGGTAAATTGGGAATAAATTCTAAGACAGTACTTAATTTATATTTAAATTTTTTTATGACTGGAACGGCTTAGTGGAATAGCACACAGGATTTCGAACTGAAAGAGCTAGGTTCGAAACCTGATAAACGAAACCGAGCAAAAAAAGTTCTCATATCTATGATGAGGATGGCTATGGAAAATTTGTATACTTAACGTATTTTCTTTGGGTTCGGAGAGAAAGGTACGAATCTCTAACTGCAGTTTCTGAGGGTATTCTTTTCAACTTTCTTTCATCTTCATCGGCGCAACAGCCCCTTGGTGGGCCAAGGCTGTCTGCCTACTGGTAGATTTCAAAATATGAGATGTTTTTCTTTCATTTTACCGGGTAAGGTTGTCAATCCTATGTCCCTCATATTAGATAGGGAACTACGGTTTAAAGTGGATCTTTCCAACTTCATATGGTAAAACATGGGTATAGAGTTGCAGGCAGTTCGTAGAGCACCGTGGATAACGCTGAATTTACTACTTTTTTGACATTTCAATAGCGAATGATACTTAGGTCAAAGTGCCAGCATTTTAAAACAAACAAAATGTACTTGACATTTATTCTTTTCAATCCCTCACACTTTTTATTTAAAGGGAAAATGTATTAAGTACTGCTAACTTACTTTAAAAAAAAATCAGTAAAAAATTATTTTTAAATTTTAGTTTTTAAGAGGTTTAGTTTAAAGAGAATTTTTTGATAGTGTTAATATTATATAAATGTACAATACAAAAGAATTTACTAAGAAAAAAATATTTATTCGCTAACTATTACTGTTTGCAAATACACATACAAAAAGTGTTGATAAAATTACTTTTTTTATATTTTTACATAATTAGATGTTTTTCAAAAAATGCAAAAATAACCAAAATATTCTTGTCCTTTTAAATAAAGTTTCATCAATTGTCAATAAATATTTTAGCATAAAAAAGATTAAATTTGTTTTTTTTTTATAAACTGTTTTAAAAAAGAACATTTTCTTCTAGGAATAATTCATTGAAACATGTGTAGTTCTTTGTTGAATAAACCATTGACCTTGCATTCTTAACCCTTTCTTTTTAAATAAAGATGGTATACGTGCCAAGATTTTGCAATTTTTTCCTACCTCATTCATCAACAATCATATTTTATCATCACTTTAGCACATGACATCAAACACTTAGAATTCCTCATTGTGTAGAAAATCATCTTTAACTGTACTGTATATATTTTTAAACTAGGAATAGTTGGGAATGTAAAATCTTCGTACAGCAAAGATTAATGAATAAAATTATTTGACGTCTTTTACACTTTGGAAAAAAAAATATTTCTAAAATGACTTTAAATTTAACAACACAGGCGTGAAATGCTTTAGTAAACCGATTTTCTTATTTTACTAAATCTTGGATCAGGAAAAAGGTAGATATTTCATTTTTATAAATATAAAAAATTATTTTCAGTTGAAGTTTAGATGAATGTGGTACAAACAAATTGATTTTCAGGAGAAATTACAAGGATAAATAAAGAATATTTTTCAGCAATAAAATACTTTTTTTAAGCAACCCAAAATTGTTCAAATTTAAATTCAAATGTTGTTTATTGGTCTCTAAATAAAAACACATATTCTCAGTGGACTGTAAAAAACTCAACTCTTTTATTCGAAAACCAAATGTACTCTGCCCTGGTTACATTTCTTTCTCCTTCCAGCCAGCTCAGCCTTACGCAGACGAGGATGTTATATCCTGTGGTGCCAGGTTATATTTCAGTTTTTCTTTTTATATATTATGTACACTATTGATCCGTGCGGCAACAAATGTTTTCAATTAAAATATAATAAACATTTCTTGTAAACTACAGTAATTAAAGTCTGTAAAGACTATAATTTTTTTTCTTAAAAATTAGGTGTATTAATTTTATTATCTTTTCCAAAAAATACAAATTTTTTTGTAGTCATTTGTTGGTTATTTTACTTAGTTCTGACACACACACATTCACAAGCACCGATTTAAACTATATCAAATAAATTTAATTATATATTTTAGTCATTTGTGAAATACAATACATAAAATGTATCTTTTGTATTACGCCACGTTATCACTTACCATCGCATGTTCGTCCGTCAAGATTGAGGCGGTACCCTTGACGGCATCGACAGCGTGCCCTTCCATGACTGTCGTCACATATGTGCTGACAACCTCCATTATTGATGCTGCATTGACTAACCATATCTAAAGGGAATAAATCATGCTACATCATTAAATTAAACAGATGTTTACAGATTTAACAGATAATTATAGATGAACTACACCGTTCAAACTAATGAATGGATATTAGGAGTTCGTTATGAAATAATCATATAATCGACAACGTTTCTAGCCATGAGTTGATGTAATAAAGGAAAATTATAATGTTTAAAAAGTTGGGGATGTTTTGTCTGTGACGTCGAAAAGTATGCGTTTTACTTAATGAGTGAAATGCAACTTGTAGTATTCCTACAGTAGGGAGAGATTAAAAACAATTGAAACGCGTTAAATGTTTTTTTTAACAGTGATTATGATGTCTCAGCAAGATGATTTAGTTGAATTAGTAAAATGGAGAGTCATCGGTCGTTTAGAGGCGAGTCAAATGTAATCCGTTGTAGATGAAGTATTAGGAGTTTTTCAAAATGCCATTTCCATACTGCAGAATCGGTGTTTAGAAATTGGAAATATTCGCTGAATATCGGTACAATGTTGTATGCGTGCAACAACATAAAATGAGGATCGGTATTTAACACTAACGGCCAGAAAAACAGCACTATGAACACCATTTTCTTGCAACAGCACCTTCAGAGCGATACTGTTACCAGAGTTTCGACTCAGACTCTTCGAAACCAACTCCACCTATGATTTGTGTTTCGTTGACACAAGACCACAGCGCTGCCCGCAGGAGATGAGCACAGGTGCATCTCAGACGAGAACGAGACGAGTGGAACAACATATCCTCACAGACGAGTCCCGCTTTAGCATATAACCTGACAATAGGAGGATTTTCATCTGGAGATAACCTGATACACGAAATATTCCTGCATATGTGCATGAATGTGTCCGATTTAGCTGAGCCGGAATGATTAGCTATTTCTAATGGAGCCACCGACCTACACATTATCAAGAATGGAGCACCGAATGGCTTAGCGATATAGGAATGAGATCCTCAGACCTTATATTCCTCAGTTAAAATTTTAATTACAATTACAATTTTTATTACGATGTTATCACCCACCTCAGGGTTTATCTTTGACATCGTAGTCAATGGTGTATAGATAGGAGATTGGAGTATTCAACAATGGATGGATGTTATTTTATGTGACGAATCCCCTTACTGCCTCCATCAGAGTGATGATAGACAGCGAAACGTCTTTCTCCAGAAGAAAGAAATGCACCAAATGGCTACAATTTATTTACACCAAATTTACATCGAAGTCAAAACCGGTTATTGTCAGGGAACAATATATATATATAACAGCCTAGTAATATATTACCAACATTTTACAACCAGGGGCTTTACCATTCTTCCATCCCAAAGGCAACAATATTCCAAAATGATAAAGCACGAGCACATACTGCGAGGGTGTCTTTGCAGTGTATACAAGCTGCTAATGTAGACATATTACAAGACCGTACCGTGAACCATCCTTCATGACCGAACCGTTCTCATGACCTTTTGACAATTAAAAATGTCTCAGACATGAAGGACCAAAAGCTTCAACGCCTTTAGAATCAAGAAGAAAATTTAACAGGTTTGGAATATCATCTGATATAACCATGGTGTAATACACGAATAGAAGTTCTCTATCACAGCCTTCCACAACGCATTCAAGCTTGCATTTATGCACAAGGAGACCCTATATGTTATTAACGTGTTCTTCCTTTCTTCAGGAGAAGAAATGTAAAATGTACCAAATGTAAACATGTATATACCGTCCTATATTTTATATTATATCATGCTAATTCATACCGTCCTATATTTTAATAGAACTGTATACCCGTTCTTCATAAATTACCAAATAGTAGATTATTCTAAAATTCCTTACTGGTTTTTTTTTTAAGGTCTAAAAATTATGAGGAATAAAAATATTTCTAAAAGATGTGGGAATAAAATATCAATATGTTTATGTATTATATTTGAAATCAATATATGATATTTTATTCGCACATCTAATATAATATAAAATATCAGAAAATTTCAAAATTTTAGAAGTTGATCCCCATTCATGAAGGACGTATATTATATAATATCACTAGACTTATTTTTCAATAGAGAATAGCTTTTAAGCGAGATGACCTATAAAGAAATTTTTCTTGAAATCATGAGAAGTGATTTGAAACTTACTGGAGCAAGAAAAGTGACTTGACTTTATTGATTATGGTTTGTCCCATATTGATTTTTCGTCGTCATGATATAATAAATAAGAATGATTTTTAGTTACATATAATTCTAAAAAAATAGCATTACTTGTATAGTACTACTACTTAATAATCTGTAGGTGGACGTTTTATTATTATGAGCTAAGCCTTGAGGCTGTCAACACTGATATGTATTAATCGGAGTAGAGTTCATAAATGTTTTGATTCATTTCAATACTAATTGTAAAAACTATTAAGAAAAAATACAGTTTATAATCAGAACTGCTTTCAAAACTCATTAAATAACAATCGTATAAGATTACCACCGCACGATAGATTTCCCTCCTGTAGTATCAGGTAAATAAAAAATTTTACAGAATTTTAGTGATAAATTCATACCTTCTGTTCATGCTAACAAGAAATTATCTGTCTTTTTACTATATGGCTTTTTATAGAGCAAACGTCTAAGACACATATAAGTGTGGATGAAATAAGTCGAAATAATTTTTAATTTTCAATGGCTGAAATTCATTAAGAAAATTCATCAAGATATCAACTATACAAATTCTTAAAAGGAAGATAATAATTCCTGTTCTATATATATATATATATATATTATTTTTTGGTAACCACAAATATTTTCATATTACTTTTACAACTTCACGATTTCCAAACTACATGGTTGGTAATTGGGCAGAAAAGGAATGTTGCAATATATCTTGCAATTGTTTTCAATTTTTATATACTAGCAATTTCTGTTGCAAATTATTTGCATTAAAATAACAAATACATAAAGAATTATACATTTTTAATTTTTAATGAAAAAAAATTGTCATGAAAAATACCCTCAACTTAATTAACAAGGAATAATGAAAATTCCTTTAAAGGGTATTTTATGTTCGTTGCTTCTTTAGAAAAACTTTAATATTCATTTCGGATGATTCACATCCTTCATAAATTAAAAAGCAATTATTCTTAAATTTAATGACTTTAAATAGCATTATAATGATGATTAATAGCATGATGATAACATTTAGGAATTAAGACAGCTTTTAAATTTTTGCTTCATCACTTAGCTAATATAATCCATAAATTTTACATCTTGTTATTTCAGTTTTCATTTTCTTTTTTTTAAAGTAAAATGAATGTTTAACCACCAATATTTTTATGAATTTTCTTGCATTTAATTCATGAGAAAGTATTTTGGTAATTTTATTTATTACTTAAACCATTTATCTAAATAGTTTGTTACACTGTAATTTTTTTTTGTTATGTTGGCCATTGTTTTTAACAATTTGCATAAGTCTGGTGCCTTTATTCTTGTTGATTTAAAGTATTCATTTTAGTTTATTTCATTAGTTATAATAAAAAAAGTAAATTTTACAACATTTCATAATACATTTTTGATAAAGTGATTTTTTATATAAGAACTCGTTTTATAACTTCCTTTTTTATAAAAACTCGTTAGGAACAATCTTTGTTGATTCTAACATAATATGACATAATACTAATGATTGTCTCAAGCTTTGAACATAAATTATTTATGTTTTAAACAATTGCTGCATTTAGTAAAATTTAGTAAGCAATCTGATTTCATTGCTATTTACCGTAGAAATATTTATTTAATTTCTAGCATTACAGTGATGAATATAATAGTTAAAATATAAAATACAACATTAAAATAATAGATGAAATTAATTAAGGAATTAAAATCTTTAATTAATTTCATTTAATTAAATTTTACTAAATTTATCTTAAATTAGGTTAATTAATGTAAGGAATAATCTAGCATTGCTAATTGAATTCTAACATTGATATTAAAAAAATCTGCCAGAAAAAACACCTAGATCAATAACAGCTCAAGTCTTTTTATAACTAAGAAAATATGACCTTTAATGGTCAAGAATTCCATTCTCTTTCAGAGATAGAAAACTATTTCTCGGAATTTATTCACCAATTTGCTTTTATTTTATTTTCTCATTCAAAGTTGCCACGGTCCATTACTCTTCATGTTCTGCTAAAGTTACAGAGAAATGTAATTGAATAAAAATTCTCTGACTCCGGATCAATTGAGATCATTGATTGACGGAGGGAACGTCTAACAACATACTCAATAAGTACGACCTTGCTGAATAAAAGGAAACAATTGTGAATAAACGTTAGCGAACCTAAAGGACATGACTAATGCAAGAGATTTACAAAAGACCAAAAGAAATATACTACTCGTATCGAACTACTACCGTACAAATGGTGTACGTATCGTGCGGAAACGAAACGACAAGGCCTTTCAGGCTTTTTCTTTTATTATTTTACTCTGAGAGATTTCCCCATGTTGGATATCAAGAAAGAAGAGTCTGGGGGTGAATCGATTTTTTTTTCTTTTATGACTTAAAAAAGCTCCGTTTCAGAGAGGGTAATGGAATGAGTAGCACAATAAAGCTGAACTCGGTATCATCATGTGAGAAGGAAATAAAAGAAGCTTAAATTTTGTATGAACGAATATTAAATCCTATGCATGAGAACATACTATTGGAAAATATATAATACCAAGAAGTATTAGAGAAAAAGAAGTATGACAAAAGACGTTTTAACCTTACTTACCAATACATGTTCTTCCATCTGTGTGAAGACGTTGGCCAGGCAAACATTCGCAGGAATAGCCTCCATCATAATTCATACATTTGCTTTGACATCCACCATTATGTATAGCACATTCGTCGATATCTATAGATTGAAAGCAAAATTATATCAAAGTGTTTTATTTACTTTTCAAAACGCCCTCCATTAAAACATTTTTATCAGAGGAAAATATGAATAGAGGCTTTCAACACTTCATACCTATGAAAAGAAAACTTAATACATTTATTGAGCAAAGCATTATGCTAGCATTGAATGAAATATAATTTTCTAACATTATGCATTGTTATTTTATTGACAAAGTTTTCAATTGCCTGACAGCTGAATTTATCATACGAGCCATAAATCAATAAGAAAATGTAAAGTTTATTTAAGCGTTTCTGAGACATTATTTTTATTTATTTATTTTGCTTTTATTTATTTTTTAAATTTTATTTTTATTTATTTATTTCTTTTTTTTTAAAGGCAATCCTGTGAACTAGTCTTTCATGTCGTTATTTGAACATCTGCTTGTTTATTATATATTTAAGAATTATTTGTGTAATTTTGTAGTATGAGTCAAATAATTTAAATATCATAAGTAAATTTTATTTAAAAGAATTACGTCAATTTACACTGACAAACAGCTCTCATCGTTGGTTTCAGGAATTATTTTTATTAAAAAGGTTAAAAATAAATAATAAAAAATTCTATTTATTTATTATACAAAATAAATAAATATTATATTTATTCATTGCACACAATCAATCATTATTTATGCAGAAATTGTTTTAATGAATAATTTCTTCAACTTTTCATCAGAATTTTTAAAAACATGTCTTTAATTTCACACTATCACATTTTGAAATTAATAAAAATCATACGGTCGCAGAAAAAATAATACAAATATGCTACAGACATAATAATAAATATTTTACAGAAACTATAGAAAATAGACTATAATTTTCAGATACACAGAAATATTCATTTTTGAAATGAAATGAAACACTTAAGAGAAGAATACAATGTAATTAAGTTTTCACTGTTTATAGTTAATTACACGCAGAAGATGTAAAAGATGCTAAAAAGGGTTTATTATTTCTTTCTTAACCATTGCCTCAGCCTTTTGGCTTTTGTCATTACATATATTTAAGGCAAAAACCATTATTTATTCATATTTGTAGAAATTACATTTTTTTACATATGTTTGCATTTGATATATTAGATATGTTTTTGTAATTATACAAGCCTTTGGTAACATTTTAAATTTTACTTAAAATATTTGCCCCGTTTCTCTTTTTCTAGTTAAAAATAAGACCAGAGAGCTTTCTACCAGAATAATATGCTATTAATATATATTCCTATTTTCAGTCATATAGAACAGATTACTGAACAAGCTTGTTCAATTAAATGATCATCATTTTCTTCTGCTGGGAACTCGTAGAAGAAAAGGATGACAAATATAATAAATACAATGAACAATATAACCAGAGAACAATATGGCTATGTAGATGCATTAATTAATTTAAAAAGTTACTATTTAAGATTCCTTATATATTTTTGCATTGAAGTTTATCAGAATACATTCCTAACTTATAATGATTAATTTTAAATACACGTTAAAGTCTATTGTTTCACAATGACAATTAAACAAATTTTAATGTTACTAATTTCCTACTAATTAATCTAAACTATCCATAATCTAAATATTCAAAATTGCACATTATTAAGATTCAAAACTGCACATTATCTGAAGATCCTAAATTGTACATTATCGAAATAATTACACGATTACACGATACAAATATTATGCTAAATTGTTTAATCTGAAGTTGAGAATTAGTAAATATATATTGAAATTCAAATAAAAATTATACTATTTTATTTTATGAATTGCTGAAGTAAGCATTAAAAAATAAATAATAATGAATATATTGTCAACAATACATTAAAAATCACAACAATCTATGTTTAAACTAAAAAGAATTAAATGATTTTAATAAGTACACAAAATACTAAATATCTACTCTCTGCTTTCTTTTCTAATTTTAAAATAATGAATTTCTAAGTAAAAAAACTCAGATCAAAGAAATTAATCACTTCAACCAGTGTCTCCAAAGAAGCTTCAATATACTATGTCATGATACTTAAAAGCATGATGAAAGAGACATTTTTCAAACTGGAAAGAAAGAAAAAAATATTTGGATCATAGGAAGAATAGTTTGTTTAACTGAGCATACATGGAGGCCCCATTCTTCAGCATCGACCGGAAAATAAATATGAATGATTTTTGAAAATAAAAACATGGCAGGAGGAAACAGCTTGCGTTGTTTTCGTAGTTGAAAGGAAGAAAAATATCTAATCCTTCCCTCTTCGAACCGCCATCGGGAAATGGAAAAGAGTAAAGCACATTTCAGAATATCTTCGAAACATCATTCAATTCTTTCTCGTATTTCCTACAAATCACAAAGGGCATTCAAAGCTGTATCATAAAGGAGAAAAGATGAAAGAATTCCCCCGTCTAACAGGCAATTTGGAGAAAAAGTTTTTTTTGCTGGGAAAAATAAAGAACAGGAAAACATGTCCCATGGGGTACGTGGACAAAAGAAATTCTATCATTCAATTTCTAAACGCAAGCAAAAGTGGCTTTGAATTCCGCGGTTGTTTAATTACCGTGAAAAATATCAATATCTAAAGAATCAGATCTTTAAAAGAATCCTGTAATTCTTTTAAGAATATCTTTTCCAAATATATCCTTTCACTAATAGAGTTTGATAAGACAAAAAACAACTAGTTTATTTTATCTAATAAAGCCTATAATCTTTTAAAGATTCCACAGCAAATAGGAAATCTTATCTTTTAAAGAAAATGTGGTATAGAAAGCTAAACACAATTTAAATTAATTTTGTTCATTAAAATAACGTTGAAAAGATTGAATACTGTATATTTATGATTTATAAAGCAATGCATATCGAATGTCAGAGTTTTTAAACTTCGTCTTTTTTAAAATATTTTCATTTATTTCCGATTGTACTTAAAGAAATTCTATCGTTCAATTTCTAAACGCAATCAAAAGTGGCTTTGAATTCCGCAGTTGTTTAGTTATCGTGAAAAACATCAATATTTAAAGAATCATATTTTTACTTCAATCCTGTAATTCTTTTAAGAATATATCTTTTTACTAATAGAGTTTGATAAGACAAAAAACAACTAGTTTATTTTATCTAATAAAGCCTATAATCTTTTAATGAATCCACAGCAAATAGAAAATCTTATCTTTTAAAGAAAATGTGGTATAGAAAGCTAAACACAATTTAAATTAATTTTGTTCATTAAAATAACGTTGAAAAGATTGAATACTGTATATTTATGATTTATAAAGCAATGCATATCGAATGTCAGAGTTTTTAAACTTCGTCTTTTTAAAAATATTTTCATTTATTTCCGATTGTACTTAAAGAAATTCTATCGTTCAATTTCTAAATGCAATCAAAAGTGGCTTTGAATTCCGCGGTTGTTTAGTTATCGTGAAAAACATCAATATTTAAAGAATCATATTTTTACTTCAATCCTGTAATTCTTTTAAGAATATATCTTTTCACTAATAGAGTTTGATAAGACAAAAACAAATAGTTTATTTCATCTAATAGAGCCTATAATGTTATCTTTTAAAGATTCCACAGCAAATGTGAAGTAGAAAACTAAACTGAACTGAATACTAGACTGAGTACTGAATATTTATGATTTATAGAGCAATGTAAATTGAATGCTAAAGAGTTTTTAAACTTCGTCTTTTCAAAAATATTTTCAATTGTTTTCGATTGTACTTAAATTTACCATGAAATGATGTTAGAAATAATTAAAACTTTAATTAATTCAGATAGAAAAGTACTTAAATAATCCGCACGACTTACTTAAAAATTATTCATCAAAAGGAAATAAATTTTACTCTCTAATTTGTTTTACAATTCGTTAAATTTTTAATTAAATATAGAAAATAATTAATTTCAAACAAATAACCAAAAACTAATCTGTAGTATTTAAGTGAAATATTTTTTTTTTTTTTTTTTTTTTGCTTTCTAAGATATAATTATTCAGTATTATTAGAAATTAATAACAAGTATTTTAATGATACTTATGAAATATTTAAATATTTTATTAAAAATCTAGTGGTTTCATCATACGTTTTTGTTGGTAAAACCCTGATATACACTGAAGTGACAAAAGTCATGGGATAGCAATATGCAAATTTTCAGATGGCAGTTGGCGTAGAACAGGTATAAATGCGCAGTGCTTTCGCAGAGCTTTCATTTCTGTTCAAGTTATTCATGTGAAGAGGTTTTGACGTGATGATGACCGCACGAATTAACAGACTTTGAACGCGGAATGTTAGTTGGAGCTAGACGCATGGGTCATGCCATTTCGAAATCGTTAGGAATTCAACATTCCCAGATCCACTAAATGTCAAGGGTGTGCCGAGAGTATGAAATTTCAGGCATAACATCCCACCATGGACAGCGCACTGGTCGACCGCCTGCACTTAACGACCGAGACCGGCGACGTCTGCAAAGAGTCGTAAATTCTAACAGACAAGCAACACTGCGTCAAATAACCGCAGAAATCAATGTGGGACGTACAAGGGACTTGTCTGTTAGAACTGTGCGGAGAAATTTGGCTTTCTTGGGCTATTCCAGCAGAAGACCGACTCGAGTGTCATTACTGACAGAACGACATCGCTGGCAGCGACTCTCGTGGGCACGTGAGCATATCGGTTGGTCCCTAGATGAATGGAAAACCGTGGCCTGGTCCGATGAGTTACGATTTCAGTTGGTAAGAGCTGATGGTAGGGTTCGAGTGTGGCGCAGACCTCACGAAGCCATGGACCCAAACTGTCAGCAAGACACTGTTCAAGCTGGTGGTGGCTCCGTAATGGTGTGGGCTGTTTTTTCATGGCATGGACTTGGTCCTCTGGTGCGACTGGACGGAACATTGACTGGAAATGCTTATGTTCAACTACTTGGAGATCACTTGCAGCCATTCATGGACTTCATGTACCCAAACAACGATGGGATTTTTATGGATGACAATGAGCCATGTCACCGGGCCACAACTGTTCACGATTGGTTTGAAGATCATTCTGGACAATTCCAACAAATGATCTGGCCACCTAGATCGCCCGACATGAATCCCATCGAGCATTTATGGGACATCATCGAGAGGTCTGTTCGTGCCCAAAATCCTGCACCATCAACGCTTTCACAATTATGGACGTCTATCGAGACAGCATGGCTCAATATTCCTGCAGAAGACTTCCAACGACTTGTTGAGTCCATGCCACGTCGAGTTGCTGCACTTCGCCGGGCGAAAGGAGGGCCGACACGATATTAAGAGGTATCCCATGACTTTTGTCACTTCAGTGTATATGTAAAATTATTATTCCTCACAGAATCCTCAGTTCTGTACATACTTATTGAATTTCAAAACTGAATATATAATTATAATTTTTATAATATCAATAATAATAATGATAATAATTTAACAATCTCACATTATTCATGTTCACGTTAATGAAAGAGGAGGTATTGGTTCACATATGCATAAAATTCGAAGATTCTCTCCGTTTTATACTAAGACAAAACTACTGTTTTATACTAAGACTTATTTTGCGACTAATATAACGCTTATATTTTTGAAGTATTTGGAAACAACTCAGTTAGTTTTGGTTATTTAAAGGAAGGAGTTCTTTTCGGAGAAAGAATCATATATAATGACTCATACACCGATTCGATTTAATTGATGTTCAATTGAATTTAAAAACATCTAAAAATTATTGACGCACTCTTTATTAAAAAAAAACTCCATGGACGAAATATAATTTTATCTCAAAGAAATCTTGTTGCATATTAATTTCTTTAGAAATTTGATTACTTGAGAACTTGAAAAATCGGAATTTGAAATTATACTGATGGTTTTAAAACATTAATAAGCGAAAGAAAAGAATATTAATAAAATATTTTTGAATTAAGTTAGATCGATAAATGTTTGAACTTACCAGAACATGTTCTACCATCTGGGTTCAACTGATATCCAGGGTTACAGCGACAGTAAAAACTTCCCAAAGTATTACAGCAGTGATGGTGACAGCCGCCATTCTTTAGAATGCACTCGTTCACATCTGTAAATGAAAAAAAAAAAAAAAAAAAAGGTTAATTCAAAAATTAAAGATACATATACGTCCATTACGTATTATAGTAAAATTATCTCAATTCTTTCATACATAATTATTGTATTAGAAAAAATTAGTTGAATAACATATGTAATGATTAAGAAAAACTAAGAAAATGAGATAAAAATGAAAGATCTAATAAGTAATCATTTTCAGCCAAAAAAAATAAATAGAATATCTGATAATTAATCCCTGGCATTACAGTCTATGTTGGACCATGGCCATCGGCCTACTAGCAAATTCTGAAACAAGAGGTGTTTTCTTTTTACGGGGTAGGGTTGTCTGCCTACGCTCAACGCTCTAACAGTCACATTAGAGCGAGACCTACGGTTTAAGGTGGATTCAGAACCATTACAAACATACATGGCATAGCCGGACTCGAACGCGAAACTAGTCACTCAAGCCATCATTTCCTTATCTGATAACCACAGCGCATAAATCTCATTAAAGCTAAGTTCCTCTGATATGACCTATCTGTTAGCGAGTTTTTCATTGAGAAAGCTCGGTTAAAACTCAACAAGCGTCATCAAAAGTTCTTGTATATGCATCCAATACTAGTATATTAAATTTGTAGACTTTAATGCTCTTTCAAAAGGCGGGAACACTTCGAGTAATGCCACTACGGGCGTTCTTTCAGAATTATTATGGTATAAAGAAAAGAGAAGACCTACAGAAGAAGTATTCCCATTATGTTGTGGAAAACAAGCGTAGTAGATTTATGTTCTAAACGTGGAACAGCATAAGCAATATCGATAATAAAAGATTGTTAACCCAGTGGTGAAAATACTTTTGAGATACAAAACAATTAATAGATGCGATTATTGGATAATTAACTTGTCTTTGATAATAGGTATAGATCGAAGTCTGCCATTAATAGCTTTAAAATGCATATTAAAGTCACCATTGTTGCGTTAAGCAAAATAAGATCCACAACCAAAATATTTTAAAAAATATGTCTAGAAATATTTGCTTTATTTTGTAATTTAGAAAAGTCTTTTCTTAATTTTGTTTTTGTTAAACTTAGTTTCGTAGGTTAGAGGTAATTTAAGAAGATGAGATACACTGAAAGAAAACTATCTTGCACATTTAAATGCTAAGGTGATGTTTAAATAATGCAAATATGAAGAAATAACTATAAAAAACCCCGTATAAATGGAGAATTAATGTTCTTAACTTTTTCAGTTCTAAGAAGATAAAGGTTGAGTAAGCGATGTAAATGTTTACCAATGTGTATATCTAACATTTTTAATTCAGTTTGATGGAATCTTTAATTTTTTTAAATAGATCGATATTTACATTTATGAATTATTCAAAAAATAAGATTACACAAACACTTGATCAGAATAAATACATAAAAGCGTCGTACATCTAAAATTAATAGAAAAACATGCTCTAAAGTAAAATTATACAGCAAATATTTTAAGATCATAACAATATTTTCAGCAAGAAAAACTGCGAAAAAAGTAATCATATTACGCTAGTATTTGAAGAAAATATTTTACAAGAACCTTTTGAAAAGGATCGTCTAATAGATTCTGCATTTTTTAAATTCAATGCCTCTCATATTTATTTTAAAGCAAAACGTGAGACTTCAAATAACTCCGGAAGACAAATTGCACAACTCAGCTGAACAAGATTAGAAACTTAAAAATAATCTATAAAAAGGCTACCAGTGGGAAGTAATTTAATTAAAAAGATTGATTTAACAGTGTCTGTGCGAGACTTATAAAAATAATAACTTCAAGTTTGGGGTGCCTTTAAATTATTTTATAAAAGCTCTTCCTTCTTTTTATTAAAAATACATGAAGAAAACACGGATTAAACTTTTAAAACTCCAGTACCAGCGAAAGAACCTAATATTTCTTTTTGGGAGTTCATAATCCTCTAAAGGAATTCCAAAATCTTACAGTGAAAAAAGAAAAATTTGAGCAAAAAAGTAATCTTTTCGCAACATTTTCTTTTTAAAGGAAAGAGGAACAAATAGAGAAAGAAAATACTTGATGATCTTTAATGTCAGGATGAGTAAATGTCATTTGTAAACTTCTTCAAAAGTAAATCAATCCTAAAATAGATTGATTTGAAAAAGTCTTAAATCGCTTAAATAAAAAATGCAAACATTTAATTACGTACCATTGTGAATGAACTAAAATTTTTAAGTCCACATCATGGGGTTGTATCCAAATATAGATTATGCTAATAGTTTTGGATCAAATTTGATTAGGTTTTACTTTTAAATGAATTAATTTATATTATATGTTCAGGTATAGGTCATAAATTAAACCAATACTGTGAGTAAAGTAATAAAACGTGGGTTACCAATACTTGAAATCCTTTATTTTTCACTTCTTGATTTCATTAAGTTGAATTGCTAATGGAATTGACAATCATTCCTTTATTTCAATAATTGTATGAAAACAAGAAAAAAATTAAGAACTTATTTCCCTTTAAATAAAAAAAAAAGAATAATAAAAAGAAATTAAAGCAAAACTATACTGTAAACAACATCTAATGATTCATGATTTTCTACTGTTTGACTGTCCGCTTCCCTCACTTCTCATTGGAGTAGACATCTCTCGGCTCGTATTTATACCATTTATTGTTGGTTTTATAATTTGATACGACTTTTACGTAATAAATGGTATAAATAATAAAATCAACAACTCATGGTATAGTTCATATTCAATCTGTAGTTGTTTCGTCCACAGAGACATTCGAGAAAGTCCCACAGACATTCGCTAATTTCTTCCTTTTACATGATACCGAATATCTGCTAGCATATTTGAGTAGCAAGTTGTTCTCCTTAGTACAAATACTAATTGCATGTAATATAACTACCCACAATAAAGATAGTATGCTGTCAAATTTGAGTAAAGGGTATATTATAAATTTTTCAAATAACATACATTCCTCTCTTCTGGAAATGAAACTCCAAAACTCCTCTCGTGAGAAAGAAAATGTTACAATACCCTGAATTGAACTCCAAAAGTACTTCAGTATACTAATTTTCTAAAATATAGTACTTTTTAACATTTTAGTATATCCCCTGAATTGAACATTTAGTTTCCTTTTTTGTAATGTATTTAATAATATCGCAAAAAAACTTGAAACTTTTTCTCAACAACTGAGAGGGGAAAGCACATTTATTTTTATCGGCTTTTAAACACAAAAGTCGATGAAAAATATTGGAGAAACTAAAAAGATTATAAATTGAAATATGTTGCTTAGATGCATCACATTTTGCATTGGATGTAAAAATTATTTTGAAATTTCTAATATTTTTGTTTTAAAATGTAATCAAGAAAAACGCAAAATAATTTCAAGAACAGAATTTTAATTATTTATTTTTGTTTGTTTACTTTTCTGAATTCATATAGAAACTAGCAAATATATCTTTTATTTCTAATCCAGTAATTAGTAGATTAAATATTTTATATAATTATTTTTTTTAATATTTTATGAAACCAAGTTAAAAAAATCCTATGTTTTACAAATAAATTATCTACTACCAGAAATAATGATAATTTTTCTTACTATCTTCGACACAAGTGTAACTTTTTAAAGACATCATTTTCACAAAATATTATTTTAAAAACTTACACAGAAAATAATTCTAATACAAGCATCGCACATAAGCAGTTGAAGTTAATAAATATAGGAAAATCCTGAGTAGACGTCTGAGTCTGTAAAAGATATTTCAAGAAGATAATAGCACCAGGGAAAAAAATGGTGAAATATAAATGCAAAAGTTAATGGAGCACTTAAAAGAATTGATTTTCGGAAACAAATTATGATTTATGACAAGATTCATAAAAAAGTCGTATCAAATTATCATGTTAAAAGAACAAAACAGAGCAGGAATGGGCTGGGGGATAGTACGTGAACTTCCAAAAGAAGGAAGAGTTTTTGGAAACTCGATAGCCGATACCGAATTGAATGGTGAATGTCTTGGCTAAGATTCCATTTTTATGCCTGGGACAGACACGTTAAATGCGGCTGCCATAAAGTTCTTTCATTGGGTTCGAGGAAGTGACATAGAAGTGAGAATACCTCATATCGCCTTTTGGGATGTTCGTTCCAAATAATGCTAGCACGAAGAAGTCCAACACAGTTTGCGACTGTGGTTTCTCTTCTTGGACAATGACTTTGGCACAGCTGCACACAGCATCATCGTAGAACCCAATTCAATCTGTTTGGTGCTAAAGTTTATCAATTCCTAATTCACAAAAAAGTCGTATTAAATTACCATTTTAAACGAACCAAAACAAGGCCTGAGTGGGCTGATGTATAATACGTGGACTTCCAAAAGAAGGAAGTTTAGAAACTTGAAAGTCGATACCGAATTGAATGATGATTGTCTTGTCTAAGATTCCATTTCTATGCCTGGGGCATTCACTGTAAATGAGGATGCCAGAAAGTTCTCTCACTGGGCTCGAGGAAGTGGGATAGGCGTTCCAAATAACGGTAGTGCAAAGAAGTCCAACACAGATTGAGACTGTGGTTATTCTCCTTGAACAATGACTCTGGCACAGATGCACACAGCATTACCATAGAACCCAATAAAATTTGTTTGGTGTTAAAGTTCATCAATTTCTAAATCTGGATATTGTCTTGAGAATTTTTTCAGGTAATTAAATTGATAAAATTAGGCAATTAAACTGATCAAATTCGGCGTAAATATGGCTTAGTAATATTTGTTAGATAATAAGCAGCTTTTAAAGATGGTATTAATTCCTGTGTTAGTTATATATAGACAAAAAAAAACTTTTAAAAACGAACTGTTATTATTTTATCATGTTAATTTGAAAACAATTCACCAATGAAACATTCTTTTAAGTTCCTTTTTATAGTAAATTCAGAAAACTTCTAAAAGAGGTTTTGTAAATTTCTTTTATTTTTTATTAATTTACCATAAAACATATTTAATAAAAACTAATAATATGTTTTATAATAACGATTTTTTAATACAAATCTCACCATAAAATATTAAATTTCGTTACGGGGACGAATTAGATAATTGTTGGCCAAAAATAACGTTTAAATGATATGAAATGTTTAAAGTAATATTAACTCATTGTACTTCAAATAATAATATTCTCTTAGTTTATACAAAAATTTGATATATTTATGCAAAAGCAAAAAGTTAGTTACTATTTACATTAACATTAGTAGTCATAACTTTAAGAAGCCACTAATTACGGACTTCAACTGCCCTAGGAAGCTGACATCAGTTATTAGCAGACTCAGAACTAATCATTACAGAGGGTTGAAGATTTTCCCAGACAAGACCAGGGAATACATCCCCTGCAGAAATTGCCGCAAAACTTTCCTAACACCTAAGCACATTCTAGAGTGCCCAGCACTTACTCCCCATGTTTTGCAATTGGGTATGGTGCCAATCGAGGTCAACGTAAGAAAAGTCCTGTATACTGAAGCGGCGCCATTGCTTGCGGCCGCTATCGAGAAGACTTTTGACTTGATCCAACATTGATAATTATATTTTAAATCCATGGACACGATAATAACAACAACAACAACTAGTCAGTCATATATTCAATTAACGATTAATTGAATATAAATAAAAATAAATAAAATGTTTTTGGTGAAGGTTGATGCAAGTTAATCGACAAAAGATAGCACAATATTTCGCCCATTCTAAAAAAGAAAACCATTGAATTGTATTTCATAATCTACATCCCTCGTAAACAACGAAACCTATGGATAACAAATTTAAGACTGAAAATGAGAGAAATAATAAAATGTACCTTTGCTAAAAAAAAGATAATTTTCATTGTAATAATTTACTCTTTACCGAGGTTTAAAACTAATTTTATTTGAGATAATTTGTAATGATAAAATTTTGTTGGCAATTCATTAGCTTGTCATTCTTGTATTCCAGTGATAAAGTACGAGAATGGAGGGGGGATCAGATTCGAATACGCTATAAAGTTCGTTTCTAGAAACAAGCAGACTCGATCATAGCGTGTGTAATGCGTCTCGCATTCACAAGTAGACTGCCCTGTGGAAGTTTGCTGGTTTTCTCCCACATGGCATACAAATGTGTGGCACATCTTTAAATAACCTCCTGGAAGGCAATGTTCTCCCCATATTCCCCATCTGCGGACTATTTGTGCCATACCTTAAGGACATAAAGTTCACCGATGTGAAAAAATAAATTGCCTGATCTTATATATAATAATACATGAATCCAAAATCAAAATTCTATATAAAAATGATAAAATATGAATAAAATTTTAATTTCAGAAACTAAAGGAAATTTTGTTTTGAGAAGGTAAGCACCATTTTCCTTAAAACTAAGTATTCCTAATTTGGGAGCATCTTCTGCTTGAAACAAAACATCTCTTTGAAGATGTATATTTTCTAATAAATGAAATTCATTAGAAATGAATAGCAATGAAATTCATTAGAAATGAAATGAATAGCAATGAAATTCATTAGAAATGAAATGAATAGTAATGAAATTCATTAGAAATGAAATGAATAGCTTAGCTATTATACTAAAGGGAAAAGAATAACAGCTACTAATTGTTAAAAAAAAATCTATTCAATTCATATAGCCTTTGAATGACTAAGTAAACAATTACTAAATAACGCAATTATTAACTCTTGAAACCCTTTCCAATTATAATGCAATTAAGTAAATGAAATATTAGTTGAGTTTTATTACCTGAAATGAACACAATGTGACAGGAGTAATTCATTTAAAGATGTAAAGATAAAAGGCGTGAACAAATATGCTTTTGTTGTTAAAATAATTAATTGTCATACATACTAAAATGTATCGAATCTCAAAGGGCTGTCAAAAAGCGTCCACATCATTAATTATATTACATCAAACAGAAGAACACATTAAATTAATTTAATCACTTAACATGCATGGTGATGAATTTTTGAAATAGATAAGGCAATTCCACAAATATTTATTATGAAAAGAGAATTGGGACGGACATTTGAAATAATATATATAATTTTGTTTTTGTATCTTTATATTATATGCTGTATCTTTGTATTATTTATATTAACAAAGTAGAGAATTATTTATATCGTAATTTATTAACTGAAAATTAGTTATATTTGAAAATTATTGTTGCAGTTAATGGTGACCTAAGGATTTTGAGAAAGAGTACATAAAAATAGTCCTTTTTTTAAAACAAACCTATGCCTATTTGACATAACTAGGCATAAACAACTGATTCCTAAAATGTATGCTGTATTATTTAATATAAGATAAAAGCTTTTTTTTTAAATTTTATAATGAAAAGTAATGCTAACATACTAAAAATAGAAGTCCAAATACTTTTAAGTAGCTTACCATTTTAAGTTATATCCTTGCCTTGAAAATATTTACTCAATAATGGTTGCAGAAATTGCTAATGTGTATGTAAATTTTGATTAAAAAGCGTCTTTAGAGAGAGTAAGAAAAAATTAAGATAAAATTAAGATAAGAGTTTTAAGAAGATTCATATCGCTATTAGAGTTTCAAAGAATCTAACTTTGCAAATTTTCATAAAAAACCACACCGTTACCGTTGTTATCGTAATGATATTCTACCTGTTTTCTTCTTAGATTTTGTAAGTGTCATAAAACTGACAAGAATGAAACTTTCAAAAAGTCGATAAAAACTTTTCTTTAATGGCTGCCAGATTCATTTTCGTACATTTTTTTGAAATTCTAAGAAATAAAATTAATTTTTAAATTGTTATCTAAAACTGGTACAAAATATTCAAAGAATTAAAACTTTTTGCTGTATTGTTATAAAAAATAATTAATACATTTTTAGCCATGGATATTCAACCACGTTTACTTGAATTGATGACGAAAATGAATACATTAATTAATGTTCTAGATTTTATCTATTGGATATTAAAAAAGTGTAATTCCTGAAAAAATATACGATTTGATATAAAGAAACAAAGTAGAGAAGAGTTTTTAAATTAATATTTGGTATCAGATTATTTAAATTAATATTTGGTATCAGATTTACAAATTAAGATCATTAAAACTCTTCAAGATGACATAAAAATATAATTAGAAGGACATTCTCTGACGTAGATCCTCAGAGGTATGCTTTTTCAAGGTTATGTTTGAGGAAATAAAACTTTCTCGCTTAAAAAAATCTACAGAAAGCATGTGAGTTGATTGGCAGAGTGTGTGTTTTCTCTAACAACTGCTGACGCCAAAGAGGGCAATTATTTAATTTTAAGATCTTTTTTCATACGAAAAATGGTCTTAAATACTCTAATCTGATATTATTCAGCACTTTTAGTGGTTTTTATGTTGTTATCTCGTGACACACTTTTTTACATTAAGGACAAAACACACTCGTGAAAATTTTTCTGGAACTGAAATATTTAATTATATCTACATTTAAGGAACACTTCTGAAGTATTAAATAGTACGGCTTGTTATTTCCAAGAATAAATAACGCCAAAAAGGGTAAATTGCCTTAGATATGTCTAAACTGCGTTATGATTACGTTTTCACTTGCTAATATTTTAAAAATCATACAAGATAAAATTAAACGGTGAAATAAATTTCAGAAGATTCTCTCTCTTTTAAGGAGCACGTTAACAATAAATTATGAAACTAAAGTAAATAAACGTTTTTCATTTATATCTTTAAATTAATCTAAAAACCATTATTTGTCTTTTTAAAAACATGAATAAGTATGTAAAAGACTCAATTAATATAATTAATCAAAACTGAAACTACAACCGATGGAGTTTTGAGTTAGTTATATGAATTACTTAATACATACACTCTTCAATAATTCTTCACATACTTTAAGTATAAATTATTCAATTAACTGAAAAAGTTTTTGAGCATATAATTCCTTTATTTGTTTTATATACTCACAAAGAAAATTAATTGTTAATTTAGAACACAAAATTTTAAAGAGGAATCACAAATATATTACATTTTACAAAATTGATGAATCCTAATTTTAAATAAAGTGATCCAGAAAGTCCTAATGCACTATGAATAATTTGAGCATCAAGAGGTCCGAGAAATCTGTGTTGCCTTATGTTAAAAATAGAAAACAAATTATAGCTGACTTTTAAATATAAAAATTATTCATAAATTTTTTAAATATTTAAAATATCCTTCTACTTCATTGGCGGAACAGCCACATGGTGGGCCCAGGTCGTTTGCCATTGACAGATTTCGAGACAGGAGATTTTAAAATAAAATTACTAAAATTTTATTTACCATTTGTTAAATATTGAATGATAAATTATTTAAAAAAATATGACATCCATAAATTCAACACACGTTTAGAAATTATATATGATACACATAAAACGAAACAAAAATAGGCCTGTGTCTTTTGTGTTTAAACCTACCACATACAGCTGCAATTCCTATTTGCATTTCTACGATGTATTATAAACCTTGTAACAAAATTTCTGAAGTGATCATAAATTTGAAATGAAATTACATTTGTATCTTGAAAACAAATTCAAGAAAACACACTAGAGTAAATTTATTTCTATCCCAAATGTAAATAAGTGTGAAGTTTTTCATCTATGTCATTTCTCGCACGAAGTAGCATAGTGGTTTAGATACTGAAACAGAAAAAGATCAATAAAGACGGAGAGTTGGAAAAACTCATTATTCATTGCTACTGGTGCATGAATATCTATTTTTTTAAGAAATGCACTTGCTTTGCACGCTAAGAATCATATCAATTGTGGTATTTTTTTGAATGAATAACTGAAAGTGGATGCATGCAGATATAATGTATTGGAGATCTAATTAGATTAATTTAGACGAAAAGGTGCGATCTTCCATTCCTTTTGTTCTACAAGAATTTTAATAACACATTGTCTGTTTTTATAGAGAGAGTCGTTTTGAGACAATAGATTTCTATTCAAAAACATCTATCAACTATCTGGCTTTAATAAGATCATTTTTACGATTGATTCCCAAGTCTCTAATTTTTAAGAGTGTAAAAGATTCAATAAATGCTCTCTGGGGATAACATTGATTAATTTTTCAATTCATTGTTAAAAAATTTCTTTACTATTGTGATTAATTTTTCGATTCATTGTTAAAAATGTTTCTTTATATTGTTTAATTTTTTGATTCGTTGTTAAAAAATTTCTTTACTATTGATTAATCTTTCAATTGTTAATTTTTTTTACTATTGATTAATTTTTCGATTCATTGTTAAAAATTTTCTTTTCTATTAATTAATTTTTCAATTCATTGTTAAAAAAATTTTCTTTACTATTGAATAATTTTTAAATTCATTGTTAAATTTTTTTCTTTACTCTTCATTAATTTTTCAATTCATTATTAAAAAATGTCTTTATTGAATAATTTTTCAATTCATCGTTAAAAAATTTCCTTTACTATTGATTAATTTTTCAATTTATTGTTAAAACATTTTCTTCACTATTGATTAATATTCAATTTCATAATTTCAGTTAACTGATAAATAATTCATCAGCCATAATTTGAAATTGGCCGTAATTTATTTTTTATTTTATTCGATTAAAATGTTAAGAATCTTAATAATTTTATTTAAAGAACAGATATTGGGAAGGACGTATCTAAGATTAGTGTATAAGGATAACACATTTATATTTTAGATTCCTCTGATTTCTAATAATTTAAAAGGAGTTATTATGATTCATTTATTACATTTCTCCTTTCTTTCATGTACCAAATGCATGGAAGGAAATCACATTTATCAAAATAAATCAGAACTTCAAACAAAGCATTTAACGAAATGTTACAAATCAAATAGATTAAAATTAGATAACGCGAACAAAATTAGTAAAATATAATAAAAATTAATAAATAAGTAATGCTAAGTTTTCAATTCAAAATTTCAAGAATTTAAACAAGTAAGTGGCTAAAAATTCTTGTAAATAATATAACAAAATTCCTTAGGAAATTATTATATTTTTATATCATAACTCTATGTATTGTTGCACATTGCAAGTTGCATTTGCTAGTTGTCTTGTTATCTACTCACTTGGTCATTTCAATATTGTAATTAATTCAATAAAATAGACACTAATGAATCCATATAATGAATTAATTATTTTTGAAGACGAATCAGTTAATTCACAGACCAGTGAAGTATTCCAAGTCTGATGGTGATTAATTGTACATGAAAATATCAGCAAGACATGTTTAGACAAAATTATATCATTGCTTATATATTTTGAATACTGTATTTAATTACAATAAATTGTGATAGTATTAAACTCATTTAAAATATACATTTGTTTTTAGTTTTCAAAGAATTTGTATAAATTATTTAATATTAGTTTAACATTTACTATAAAGTATTTATTTTGTATTAATAACAGCAACAATCTATTAAAGTAAAAAAGTACTAGTCTAAAATAATTACAAAATGATGTATGGTACTTATATACAAAGAATTTTATAATCTATATGACCTTATATATAGGATAAGGCAAATGCTTAAAACATCTTTTATTTAAATAAATTGTATTACTATTTTTAATATTTTTGGGGCATTAAAAATTATCAATATAAATTTTCAGTTTTTGATGCGATTTTTTATAGCTGTGCTTCTGAAGTGTAAAAACTTATTGATTAATTGTAGATTCATCAGTTTTCTTTCATATTAAAATCCTTTACTGAGTAAAATAATTTTTTTCTAGCTAAATGCCCCACATAAATCATGTTTTTCCAGCTAAATGCCCCACATAAATCATGTTTTTCATGCGTGCTAATTTATGTTTAACTTTCAACATATTCAACTATTTATTTACAATCAATCGCATATATAATTAGTGAAATTGAAAGAAAATTATATTTATATTATTATTATAAGAAGGAATGGAACTATAATAGTGTAATTACACAAAATAAAAAATTTTAGAAACAATATAAAAGATAAGTACAAAGTTTTATTTTTTTTTATTCTAGTATGAGTCAGTGCCAGATAGAACGCCTAGCTTTGAAAAAAATTGCAGTTATATTGCCAGATAATTTTTTATCAAAAGCACCCCTATCAAATCCTTTTATTTAAAACTAATAAAAGCCATTCCAGTTGTTAATGTCGACAGTTAATATAAAGAGAACACATCTTTTGTGTTTCGGCAAATGATTATTTCATGGTTTCGTTTAGTGCAGTTTTGTTATTTGTCAATCTTGAATGACCAAAAATTACCCATGACGACGCTGTCTTGCCTTTTGAACATCATTAAATGCGCTTAAACGTCTCATAAATCATGCCTTAATATCTTCCGAATAATGTCTTTTAGTCCTTTATGTTGCAGTAAACGACGGAATAGCATGAGTAATGGATGCAAACAATACACTTTTACGAAGCATCCATTAGATTTAAATGCAAATAAAATGTACATTAAAGGGTTTCTTAATGTTAATTTCATTTATTTTAAGTGCTTTAAACCTTTCAAATTATAATTTTAAATAATAGTGTTAGCATTATATTTTAGCACATTCAACATACATACAGAAATTTAATTTACATTTATAATTATTGGAATATATATATATATATATATATATATATATATATATATATATATATTAAAAATATATTTAATACTTTTTTCTGATGCAAAACAGATTTTAAAATTCAAAACCAAAATAATTAGAAATTTATTTACAGTAGAAATTAAATATAACATTTAAGTATAACTGTAAAAATATTCGTCCTGTCCGAAGGCTCACAAAAAGACATTTAAGTATATGAAAAAAAATTTTGAATTGATTTTTATTTATTTCTTAGTGCAATAATAAATGCATATAGAAGTATTGCTAAGTTAAATTATTACGTCAATTGTAGTGTTGTGGGAAGCTGGATTGTAACTGGGTGTAGTTGGGTTGAGACTTGAGACACAGGCTTGAGAACACGCGCAAACACCACATTTATTTACACGCGCGCAAACACCACATTTATTTACGCGCGCAAACACCACATTTATTTACACGCGCACAACACCACATACACATATTTAGAGATATTCAATATTTAATACATTTAAAGACTGATAATTCTAGATTCGTGGAAGGATTCCACTTCTAATCCGAAAACCCGATACTTAGGTTTGTGCATGGTGCGCAGAAATAATACCTCTCCGTGTAAGAGTCTGTAGGTCAACAAATACACAGGGATAAATGTATTTCCTTTCGGGATGAGAGATTACAAACCAAACGTTTCTCAACAGAAACGTGTGATTGCGCTGTACTAAACGTTTCTCAGCGGCAGCTCAGGTTGCGCTGTAATTCATCTCAAGTGAGAGTCTCGATGCCTACTAACCATTTCTCCTGAACTCCACAGGGGACGCTCTTTCAGCGCATTGTAAGAAGCACTGTTACACAGTATATTTACAAAATTCAGTTCTTTTCACTTATACAATATAAAAATAGATCATAGTATAAATAGATAATGTTTTAATTATTTAACACAATTTGTTTATTTTCACAAATATAAGCGATAATTTGTGTTTTCCTTTTATTATTGTAATGTTTTATAACCAAAATATTGCACGAAGAGAGACAAACTACAGAATCAATTCACCAGCATACTAACAGTTGCTACATCAAGTAAAGAAATCATAAATACCAAAATTCTAACATTTTATAAACTGAATAAAATGAATACACCTTTTCTTACAAGTTATTTCCTTAATTTGACCCTATGGTTTCTTTTTGCTTGATTATATTAGCTATATATATATATGAAAGAAAAGGGGAAAAAAAATCACTGCCTACTGTTTCTTTTTTACGTTGCTGATTATGACTTTTAAATGAGAGAGAAAAGAAGTTATGAATGGAAAAAATATTAATATAAAAATCCAGAGAATTAAATAGTAGTCAAACTTTCATGATTTACAGCTATACACATGTAAGGAAAAAAAGAAAGAATCACTGGCTACTGTTTTTTTCTTTATATTGCTGATTATGATATTAAATGAGAGAGAAAGGAAAAAGTAGCGAATGAAAAAATACCAACATAAAAATTGAGAGAATTAAATAGTAGTTAAACTTTTCACATACACATGCAAGAAAAAAAAGAATCATTACCTACTGTTTCTCCTTTATGTTGCAGATTATAGTTTTAAATGGCAGAGAAAAGAAAAATATAATAAAAAAAATAATAACTTAAAAATTCAGAGAATTTAATAATAGTCAAACTTTTCATGCTTTATAACCTATTTTTAATGATGGGTTCAAGCAATATAATTTTAAGTAGGCAACATTATTATGATGAATAATTCTCGGAATTAAGCAATGTTCTTTGATATAATTTTAAAAAATACACAAAGAGGTCTTAAAAAGCAAAATTAGTAATCTTCAATGAAAAATTTGGAGAAAAAGGAGCTATGGGTTGTCAAATTTTTATCAGTTTATCTTGTGATTGAAATGTGAAGTTATTTAATTATATATGTAAAAAAATTGAGATATTTCTGACAGTCTTGTCCTTTTTTTTATGTATCAAATATTGAATTTTTAAAAAAATTAAGAATTTTCAAATGCCTTGATTTTTTTTATTTCATTTAAAATTAAGACGTATGTCAGTTTTTGTACAGTAGAAGTTATTCATAAAAAAAAGCAAAGTTGTTTTCTTGAGAATTCTATTAATTTCCTTGCTCTGCTGTATAACGATTTGGACAGAAATAGTTTTGATAAAACAGATCTTATAAAATGACATTCAAAAAGAATATTACTTTAGAATTCAATTATCGTTCAACGTCATGCGTGACATATTTTCTTTATGAAATTAGAATTTCTTTTATCTGAAAAGAAATTCTAATCTCCGTAAACGAGAAAAGGCAAATTTGAATAAATTTGCATTGTTACTTCTTAAAATGAAATATGACAAAATTTGATGACTTTTGACAAAAAAATTTAACCAAAAATGTCAAATTATTTGCATGAAAACGAAAAATAAGTAATTTCATATTCGTTTAATAATTTTATTTTATGGACAAAAAGAAAAATATATAGAATTCTAATTTTATCCTTAATTTTAATAAAATATTTTGATGATATGCTAGTTTTTTTTACCTATTGCATATGAAAATAAAAACATAATTCAATATGGTCTATTTAAAAATGATAAATAGACAATTGCTTCAAAAACAAATCACAAATATCTGATACATAAATTAATTTTTCTGGCCTACTTAAAATTTCAAGAAATAATATGTCTCCCCCGAATCAAAGGAGTTAATGTAAGTTGTATAAATCCTTAATTTTAATAGAATATTTTGATGATATACTAGGTGTTTTTTGCTGACAGTTATAAATCATCTGTCATTAAAAATTAATGGAAAGACAAATTTTGTTTAAATTTTTCTGACTTAAAATTTGATAATATGTTTTCAGAATCACAAAAAAAAATACGTTACAGTTATAAATCATCTGTCATTAAACTTAATGGATTTTGTTTACTTAAAAATATATTTGCAACACAAAAAAATGGTAACCTTTATAAGGAGAATATTCGCTTATTGTGCCATGAAATATTAGTTTATATTTCTTTGGCCTATAACGAGGGCTATTTGGATTATGTAAACATAATAAATCAATATTCGTTTTGTAAACGTTACTTATATAATGTATTTAATAGTTTATTTACAAAAACCTTTTTCTGAAAGAATAAATCTTTTTGCTAACATCACGAAATATTTTTCAAAGAACTAAGCAGAATCTTTGCTAAACAAAATGCATTCCCCAAAAGTCAATTCAAAAGCTTTCATAAGTAATTGATGTTCTTCTTGAGCGACAACCCATCTAGACGAGTGTGATATATTGTTCTTAAGAATAACGGAATAACAAGAAAAAATCACGATAATGCTTAAGAATATTGTTACCACACCATGCTTATGAAATTATTTTATCAGCGTTAAACATTGAAATCTAAGTAGAAGCCTTTACACTAACGCATATAAGTTCTTGAAAGTTCTCAAAAAAAGTGTGAAGTAATTTTCAGAGATCATAGAAATAAAAGTTTAACGTTTGTCAACATTTTTTTTCAGTTTTTAAAAGTGGATTATTTATGATGTAAAAATATTTTTATAAAACTGTAAATAGTCTTTTAGGTACATATAAAGACAGTAAGTATAAAAGAAATTCCTGATACGGAGCATTAAAGATTCTAAGCGTTGTCTTATGTATCATTGAAGTTAGCTCTCTTTTCCTATTTCATACAACAGAGAATTATACGTTGGGACTTTTCAATAGACTGAAAGACTCCAACATATGATTAGCTGTTGTACCTTTAGTCTGTTCTCATCTTCGGCATAAACACAAAAACTTTCATTTCGATTCGTTTGCAAGATTGCACTCATACCTGGATCGCTAATCACAAATTTTTTCTAGCCCCATATCACAAAACTGTACCAAATTTATTAAACTTTTACAGTCACTAACAGATTTGTAACATATATTTTTTACAAATAGTTTTTAATGTATTCTAATAATTATTAACTTTTACTTATGCTGTTAGTATTACAGAAAGAGGCAAATATGACGTAAGTATAAAATACCTAATATTCCCACTTATATTATTATCGTTTTTCAATAGCAGTAAGTGTTATTTTAATATACGTTTAATGTCTCCATACAAAGTGCACATACTAAAAATTGTGGAGATATTTTTTAAATCTAAATCAGTTTATTATATTATTACCAAACATAATTTATCACAGAAATGTTTCGAATTATTTTTGGAAAACATTTCAGTACTTCCTAGCTTTCTATTTTAAATTCAACATTCGATATCTGCTTGGTAAAATGTTACTAATCTGCAAAACACATTTTTTAAGTTGAGAAATATATTGTAACATTGTAACTTCTTAAAATTGCATATATATATATATATATATTAATCTGAAGTCATTTTTGTATAAGTTTCAAATATGTTTATCGTGCTTATGTGTAATTAACGGTGAAGAAACAGCTTGATGACAAAGTACAAATAAAGTTCTGTATTTCAATTAACTCGTAATTTTTTTCTATGCCTTGAACGACATTTCAATTACATCCGAATGTTAAAGATCGTACCAGAAAGACAAATAACTTCCCATACCCAACTAATTTTCCAGAGACCTAATAATTCTTTCACACATCACCACTCCTTGTAAAGACTTTAATTAGTCTGATTAACAAACCACAGAAAGCTAAAACTCGCAACCTTTTTTTTATTTATTTTTCCATGCCTCTTGGCAAACACCGTCGCGGAAGCAAAACCAAAAATATTTGGCACTGGGTTTTCCATGGCGAAGATATTAAAGCTTAGTTTGTTTGCCAAATTGCATTATGCCAGAAAAGCAGTGGGTTGAAAAAAATCCGAGTGAGCATAAGTTCCCTTGAATGTTTGCCGAATTTAAATACCTTCTTTCGACTCGACATTCACAGACAGAAGCAAGTTTGTTGGCTTAAAAGTGGGTGCCGCTTTTTGGGCTGTCAAATATTTTGAACAGCTGAATGCTAAGCCTTCTCGTTATCTCTCATCCATATAAAAATGCATGCTTCAAAAGTTAGCATCTATCTATCATTCTACAATTATGTTAGATTCTCTTCATACTGAAGGCTATAATTAATCTTGGCGTAGCAAAATTTACACCACGTTCTGTTTCTCTGTCAGTATCTATGTACATCTCTCTTCACTCACTTATCACGTCAGATTTAATTGATATTTAGTAATTATAACCAAAACAGAACATTAACATTTTCTAACCTAAATGGAAATTTTTATTTGCAAATATCGTAATTGAATAAAGGTTAGTTTTACAAATTGTGATGCAAATGTAATAATTTAAGCATATACCACACTTAGAATATATTTTTAATAAGTATATACTAAATTAATTAACAATAATTTAGTTAAGTTACTACTACATACTAATAATTTATGTATATACCATACATATTATTAACTTGGACATAAATTTAAGTTTACAACTGGGAAAAGCCACAGATCTCTCGATGTAGGGATGAACTGAAGTTTAAAGTACATTCACCATCTCTAATTGTTGGCTTATTTAATTTAAAAAGATTTTTCTTCTGAAAAATTCGAATTTTAGTTTTTAAAAAACATCATCGTGAAAACAATAATTAGTTAAGTTTGCCTAAAATGACACAATCACTAATTTCACCAGCTAATATAGTTAATAAATATATTTTCTTTTAAATTTTCCAAATTTTTGGATAATATTGTTATTTAAAGCCTATGATAGAATAATTGCGAAAAGTTTGTATTATACACACACGTCCAAAACATATTGCTTCTTCTTGTTCTTCTTCAACAGCCCCATTGTGGGCCAAGACTGTCTACTTACTAGCAGATTTCGTGACAGGACATGTTTAAAACATATTGCTACATAGTAAAAATAAAGTAGTAAACGAATGTTTATAAAATAATTTGTAGAATCATAAAAATTAATCAGCCATAATTATTAAAATCATATAGTTCATAACAATGATTATGATTGGAATATTTGGTATCTTAGAACTAGTGAAAGGAATTAGCCTAGTAACCACTGATATTGTTGAAAATTTAGTATTGAAAAGCGGTTTTGATGTTCAACGTTTTTCCCTTTGACAAGATAATGTTCAAATCTTCAGTCACGAATAAATAATACAAATAACTAATATGGAAAAAATTCTATGTTTTTTATAATAGTTAAATATATCATTTAATTCTCGTTATGTGGTATATCACTTAGAAGTGTTGGAAATATAAACTTTAACAGAAAAAATAAGCCAAATGATTGTTTCGTACATAGCTAAATTAAAAAAAATTATTTTATTTTAGATCATAAAACGTACTGTCCAGATATATCAAACGATAACAAACATTCGAAAAATTTCATTTCACATCAAATTCTCAACATCTGTTTCTTTTTCAGTTATTTAATGTTTTTACTATTTTAGATCGTCATAAAAATCCGATTTCTTTTCATTCTGATAAAAGGTAACACCTGGTTGTTAAGTGAGAAAAATTGTAACATAACTTTTGGTATTTGATATCTCATATATTCGATAAAGTGTCCTACTTTTACAATAAAAAATGTTCCAAGTTTTACTGAAATAACTTGGATTTTGGTGATGCCATCGGATATTATCAAAATCATAAATTTAATTCTAATATATTATTTAAACTTTAAATAAATTGAATGTTTTCTACTTAATCTGTGACTTGTGAGCGATAAAAATAGGACAGCATCTACTAAAATGTGAAGATTCCATTTATTGTTGACGACTTGCCACATAAGCAGACACTTTTAAATAATTCAGTGAAGCAGATTTAATAAATACATGATGTAGGAAATGAGTTTCACGAGGCAAATATATTTAAATTACTGAAAGTTGTTATAAACTATGCTGGAAAATTTAATATTGAGAAAGGAGCGAGTATCAAATGTTCTTGAAATAAATTACTCCCGTCAGAAGCCTTACGAATCGAACTAGAATAAAGGAATGCGAAGCAGTTATTAAACAAATAGAACAGAATATTACAGACTTCATAACCAACTTTGATGAGTTCTGTTCCCTACGAATGTCAGGAAAGTAATTTCAGTTGTATTTCATTCCATTTAAGGGGACTCAGTACTATGTTAAAATCATTTCTTTGATGTATTTTCTCAGAAACTACTAAACATACTGTCTTGAAAATTTTTATGCTTAAAATGTTTTATAAATTAATTTGATATTAAAGTTGAGGGGTTATTTTTCTTATATATTATTAAATAAGCTTGAAGTTACACATCCAAATACCTGGAAAGTTTTTCTTTTTAATTTAAAAAAAAAATAAATTTCAATAAACTGTTTAATTAATTAACCTCAGATAAAAATATAGATTATTAACTACTAGGTAAAAAATTTGATGCCAGTTGTTTTCTAAATAGGGAAAACTAAAGTACAAAATTACAAATATTGAGAAAACAGTTTTTGTAAAGTTAATGCTGATAGCGATCTAAACTGCTTTTTTAATACGCTTTTCTTTGTGATACATGCAAAAATGGTACATTAAAAGTAAGATATAAATCAAGGAATGTAATAAAATCAAAATATAAAATCGATTTTTGAATACTGAGTTCCTTTAGAAAGAAATTTTTATTGCCAAAAATTTCAGACAAATATTAACCTTCTCAAGTCTTAAGCTTATCAGGTCAGGTCTTTTTCTCACCTTCTTAAGCTGCATATTTGTTCACAATGAAATGATAATTATTTGAGAATTTTTAATTTAAATTATTTAAATAATCTCAAAAATTGCTGAAATAGCTCACAATTCGTCCTAAATTTCGTAGTATTTTGATACAACAAATACTAATCAATGTTAATTTAGCTAAACAGAAATTTTCATTTGAAAATAGAAGAAAATCTTTCTTTATTTTACTAAGATATTAAAGTGTTTGAAATTATAAAAAAATTATTTTATACACATAAAGCTGGATACTGAAAAGAAAAAAAAAATGGGAGCAATTTTTTTTCAAACCAAGCACATTAATTAAAACAAATTTTGATTGATCGTTCGAATTTTGAAAGCGAACAGAAAAAATTGCATGATTGAATATCATTAGATGTATAAAAAATTAGTAAATCTGTTAAAAAAAAGTTTTCAAAATTTGCTTTATATGTATATAGCAAAATATAAATAAAATATAAATATGAATGCAAACAAAAATAAGTTTAAGATTTTTAAATTTTGTGTGATTTTTTTTATCTAGTTGACTTGAATAAATAATGTCTAAAACATCCTTGAAATTTTTTCGAGTAATTTGAGATTTACTTCATATTTATTAAGTAGCGAACAACAACAGACATAATTTAGGAACTTGGACATAAAATTTAGCTATGAATTAGGTCAATATGAAATATTTTGAAAATTTTAATTTTTAATAAGGGGGAAATTTTAATCAAACATAATTTATAAACAAACGTTTGAAGAAGAATAAATTAAATGTACAGAAATTGGGTTATAATAAGTATTACATTTCTGTTTTATTATAAATTTCAAGATAGCCAAGGTCAACGTCATTTTTTAATCTACGAAGATTATATATCGTTTTTGCCCCTGTTTTGAAATGTAATTTTTTAAGCGCTAAAAAATAATTCACGCATCAAAACACCAGCAAAAAGCAGCACTTAAAATCTCTAAATTAAATTTCAAATAAAAATTGTTAAAGAAAAAGACAGATGTTATGTTGGCAAAAGTTCATTATTCTAAAATTTACCGAAACGAAAAAAACCTTTCTTAAGCTTCAGAGCACTTTAGAGGTTAGTATGTGAATAAGGTTTACTTTGAAATTTGGATAGATGCCTACAACAGTTTTACAAGATACTTAGTTGTAAAAACGCAAGGTTAGTAGGGAAGTAAAGCATGATTTAAGACAGTAATTTTTAAATGCTGACAAAATAAACGATTGCAGTTTTTGAGCACGAATTGCCAAAATAATCAACCATCAAATTTATACTTGCAGTTTGCAAGCGTAGCAAGAAATATTCTTATTTTACGAATGCAGCTGTTTAAGTAATTTAACAAATACTAAAGCATGCAAAGCGTATTTATCCAAAGCTGTACAACAAACTACACAATGTTTACGGAAGAAAGCATATTTTGACATAAGAACACCTGCACAGTGAGACAAGCCAAATGTTTTTTCAGACTCGCTTGAAATGTTTTTTCAGACTTGGTTTCAGAAAAATTGTTTCTATAACCTTGATTTTTACAAGGCAATCATAATTATAATATGTAGAGTTTAAAAAAATTCTTCATTTCATGTAGCTTGCCAGAATAGAAAGAAAAATTATTGTTCTTCACATATATGAGAAAATTTCAAAAGTAAGAAAGATACAGAACCCCAAAATTTTGTTTTATCTGAACCATCAAAATAATCTGGTTAGAAAATTTAATTAGCATAAAAATCTCCTAAATATTATCAATTTTCCTTCAAAGATTAATGTATAATTTGTTATTTGATCATCACTATTTAAGAATGAAAATGAAAAATTAATAAAATAATTTAATAAAATCAAATAAAAAAGCTAAGTAAAACGAAACTTATTTTATTATTATAGTCACTTGTTTAAAATCTGAATTAACTCTAAATGTATCACTGGTGTACTTTCTCAGTTTTTTTAATAATATTTATTCATCTTCATTTTCTCATACGAAGGTAATGTTGGTTACAACAACGTAGAATCGTTTATCTATTTCGTTAATATGGAAATTGATCATGTAGACGAAATTGAACATTACTAGCTGATATTACAGGTGGCTTGATATTTCTTCCAAGTGTTGTCTAAAGAATAAGGAATGTATTAAATTTCGAAACTTTAATTTTAAAAATATTTATCCCACTCAGTACACGTGGAAAATTAAATCCAAAAGTTATTTTCTGCCCTTTTCTTTAATGCAAAAAATAACAAAATAAGAAATACTGCTATGTTCGACATCGTTGGAGAACATATTGTAGCAAAAACTAAATAAATAAATAGAAATCTGTGACTACAATATAATATCGTCTTCATATCTAAAGGCTGTATGCAAAAAGACCAGTTGTGTCTGTTCCTCTCAATCATGTATGCAGGAAATTTGCTGTTTACGTTGAATAAGATAGTTCGCCACCTGAACAAGACAACTACACAATAACAAAATCCTGAATTCTTTATTAAGTTATCTAGATTTATTAATTTAAATCGTGTTCTGTACTGATTAAACAAAGTACCAAATATAATCAATACGACATTATTGAAATATACAGTTAGAGAATTGATAAAATTTTAGCTTGGTTAGAGGTCTGACCTTTCTATAAATGGTTGTACTGATTTACGTGTACTCGATGAATAAGTGCTACCACTTATTTATATAGGGAAATAGATCTATGAATTACCAAAAAAATACTGGAACAAAATTCTTGTTTTTTTTAATTACAGTTATACGTGGATTTAACTGGTCATTATTTCACATTCAGGACGATAACTCCAGACTGTCAAACTTGGTTTATTCAGAGATATCTTGGTGAACAATATTTGTAAAAAATTAACTGACCATCACTTTGATATTACGGTTTGACTAATATCGATTACGTTTCGGAATATTTTGCAAGACAGTTGTTGCTATTGTAAGTATTTTAAGTCTTTAAGTGAATTTAAGCAAAAAATGATAGATCCTTAGTTAGATGTTCAACAATCTGGTTACAAATATAGCAAAACAGGTTAAGAACTATTGTAGGGGACAGGAAATATTCTTTATTGAAACTCATTTTCATATTTGAATAATTTTCATCAATCTCGAAAAATTAATTTTTTTTAAAAGCTTATTTATTATTTGGTAAATTTTTCATCGAATGAAAAAAAAATACAAAAGATAAATTTTTGCGTAACGAACAAGATCATTCAATTCTCCTGTTTATATTTGTTAAATTACACATGTTTATTCTCACCTTTGAGGGCAGGTACTCATAAAAATTTAATGCAACAGAACTTATTTTAAAATTATTTAATAATCAAACGGAAGATCTTTAATCTTTAATCTTTAAAATCTTTTAAACGGAAATGACAGTTTATTTTCATCTAATTCTACATATTTTTATAATTCATTGCTGATAATCTAAAATAAACAAAAAAAATATTTTTTTCCAGCAATCAATTCTAACTTGGAAAAGTTATTGTGATTAGTCAATGTCTTGTTGAAGATATAAATTATCCAATTTATACCGAGACTTCACAAATCCCTTTCTTCCTTTCAGTCACGCTGTTTTAAGTTTGAAAAACAACGAAAGCGAAATAATTTTCTGAGCAGCGAAGATGTCCTGATAATGTTCCAAGTCTTTTTAGATTTATTTATTTACTTATTTCTAAATAGCAGGCGTTTACTTCTTGGAAGTGTGATGCCAAGCGGCAAGTGTGGCAGTAAACAAGGTCTGAATGTTAAATGCGAAAAAAAATAAATAAAGAATGAAGAATCTCCTTGTTCACCCATTGTTCCAATCTGTAGGTGACTTCATACTGAACCAAGTGTATTCACAATTATTTTAACGTTACTACCGATATACTTAAACTGATAGAGTATAAATAGTAAAAAAAAGTTTTAAAAGAAAGTGACTCACCGTTTCTAAATTCAGGAACAACTAAAGGTCAAAGAATTTGCGATTGGTTTAATTTAAAAGTTTACCCTGCAATTCTAAATGAATACAGAAAGATAAGAACAATTTAAAGAAAATATTTAAACTATTTAATGAATTACATGTATCCGTCAAGGTGTATAAAGTTCAGTTTTGTATCTGTCAAGATGTATAAAGTTCAGTTTTGTATATGCCAAGATGTATAAAGTTAAATTTTTCATCAAATCTTGAAATTGACCTTGAAAAAAGAAATATTTTCTTATAACTGAAGCGTCTAAGTAATTATACTTTAATTTAAAGCAATTATACTTTCTGCTGAAATTTGAATGAATAATTATAATTAAGAAAACAAATTTGAATCTTTCTATTAGATAAGAAAAGCTTAGGTTTTTCGTAGATATTATTAAGAGTGGTTCTGTATTTCATTCGTTGTTTCTTAACTTCTAAAGCTGATTTTAGCAAACGTATTTATTAACAAATATATTTTACTACAACACTTTTACTTTAAACCTATTTAACAAACCTATTTCACTATTGATTACACTTAGTACATAATTAACAGAATGATTCATAAATAAAATCAGCAATGTTGATGAAGACTATTTTGCCCAGAACCTCCAAACTTGCAAGGTTTTACTATATATTTAATTGCCTCTATATCTGTCTTTATGGATTAACATTAATTCTAATATTTAAATAAATGCTGAAAATTTTTTTCTCCAAGTGAAATGATATGTTATTTATAAAATATTCATACCAAAGAAGCACCTAAGGATTTTAGGGCTAGTTTACATTCCTGCAGAAACTTAAATTATTTTATCTTTATTTAAATAGTTATTAATGGAATAATTTAATTACTGACATTCATATATTTTTAAGTACATAAAAAACTACATGAATGTACGTAAATTCTAAATTCTAAAAATTTCAATTTATTACCGTTAAACAGATTTCTAATATTTTTAAATTTTTACAACTGTATAGTTAAATACACATGAATATAATTTGATTATAATATGATTTTCAACACAAAAGGTTTTTTTAAGTTAATTTTTCAGCTTATTACATTTAATGCTTGCTGATTTCTGTCGTATACTGTAAAAACTTGCTTTTGAGCACAACTTTAAAATTATGCGGATCTAAAGTATTAATTATTTAAATAAGTAAGTAAAGTAATTGAAAATTATAAAAAAAAATTGATAACATGTAAATTATATCGAGTGTATGATTAAGATTGATTAAAAAAATTGATTAAAGCTTCCGATCATCCAAGAATACCGTGAAAACCAATGTAATTTATAGTTTCTTTTAATTACAAAAATGAAAAAAATTTTATTTCATCTAAAAAGAAAATTGCTTCTTCGGTATAATAATTTAACTATTTTTAATAGCTTAATTTTCTAGTGCATAAATATGGAAACTCAATAATGATGTTAAAACAGAAACTAGTAAAATATTTTAACAGTCATGGTTGGAGATAAAAAAAATTAATATACAGGTAAAAATCGGTATAAAAAATCTTTTGTTTACTGTTGGATGAAGTACTGTTTAAATTTTAAATCACATAATCAGTCAGTTTACTATCCTTTCTCTAATTAAAATCTAACTATTTCTAGGTATTGCATAGTCTTTGTTGAAATGAAATGATTTTCTTTATTTGTTTAATGTAATTTATTTGTTTCATGTAATTAAAATGGTGTGAGATTCATAAGTTAGATTTTTAAAAGGAGATTAGGTAAAATTTAAAAAATAATGACACATATTTATTTCAATTATGTTAACTAGTGTTTAAAAATGTAAAATGTTTTTAAAGTAATCAATTAAAAATAATTTTTAATAAAATTTTAAGGTTAAAGTAAATTTGGCAAGAATACGCAATGAATAAAGTTTTATTTGTGAATATTATAATGAAACATATTTTTAAATTCCTTTAAATTAACTTAATACTTCAAACAAAATGAAAAGTTTATTATTTTTTTTCTTTATAATTGACTATAAGAAATTTGAGACAGAATATGCTTATGATAATCCTTGTAAAATGTGACAGACATAATATAATTTTACTAAAAATTATTTTCCAGATATAAAATTCTTCCAAATTCACAAGAATCATAAGAAAATTTTGGTAGCAGTACTTAATTTGTGCTAATTTAAAATCAAACGACGCAAAGCTGTCATTTAAATTTTTATAAATTACTATAACGAAAGAAAATACGAAAATGAGTCAGTGACTATAAATTCTATAACATTTAAAAAAACTGCATTAAGATAAAAAAAAATGTACCGACTTTCATGCACTTCGTAACTGTTAACAACATATCTTTTTATTCGTATGTCTTGATTCTATTTATCTACATGCATGGAACCAAAGTTGCATCACGCCTTCATAAATGTCATAAATTCGTACAATAAATTCTTTCAGAGAGGGTTTTATGACCATCGAAATAAAAAAAGACGCCCATATACACAACTACCTTATCTTAAATGCTGGATGACAAAAAAAATAGAGCATCTAGTAATATTTTATATACAGATGCGACTTCGAAATGAAATGCATATCTTCAGAATTAAAAGAATTAACCAGATAGTTTAAATTAATATCCGTGAAGATTTTAATTATGATATAAATTCTATTAAAAGAAGATTTTTTTAAGCACATTTGTTTATTAGTGCATTCTGAAGAAAATTTTATTGTTTTAAGAAATGTTATTTAATGCATATGTTACACAGAATCAACATGCATAGAAACAAAGTTGTATCATGTTTTCATAACTGTCATAAATTCGTATAATAAATCCTTTCAGAGAGGTTTTATGACTACCGAAGTAAAAAAAGGCGTTCATATACACAACTACCTTATCTTAAATGCTGAATTGCAAAAAAAATAGTACAGCTAGTAATATTTTACATGCAGATGCGTCTTCAAAATGAAATACATATTTTAAGAATTCAAAGATTAATCAGACAGTTGTAACTAATATCCGTGACAATTTTACTTATGATATATATTTTATTAAAAGTACGTCTAGTACATTAATATATTAGTAATCAAAACATTTTAAAATACATTTGTTTATTTGTTCATTTTGAAGAATATTTTATTGTTTTAAAAAATGTCATGTAATGCATATGTTATACAGAATCAGTTTAATGTTGTACCGTAATTGCAACTCAACAACTACCGTAATTGCAACTCAACAACTACCGTAATTGCAACTCAAAGTTGAATATAATTTGTATAAAAGATCATTTACGACATTTTTCCTCTTCGTTATATGTAAAATAATGAAATATCAAAAATTTACGTGATGTAATATTTTACATCGAAACTTTTATACATACTTTTATCGAAATTTAATACTTTATTTGATGTTCAAGAGACATATATGTTGATTGTTTCATTACAAAATTTTCACAAGATTGAAAAAACTTCTCCATAGCATTTATTTTAAGCATAGGAACGTATTAACGTATTACAATAAACAGTTTTTCCTGTATTTAAATTTATGTTAAAAATAAACATGATAAAAATGTATTGCTCATTTATTTGACTCTTTCGCTTACAACAGAAAATAAACCTGATTTAATTGAAATGTAAGTCTTTGTGCAAGTAACAATATTAATTATTATCAAGTTAAATTTAATGAAGACCAACAAACTATTCTCAGAGAAATGTAAGAAGATTTTAAGTGTTGCAACCATTTTTATAATTCTAATAATCATAGTAAAATTTACAACTCGGCATATTTCAGCATACTTAACATCTGTACTTCATTTGTAGGTTTTGAAACACTGAATATTCTGCAGTATTCAACAAAAAATTCACTAACATCCAAAGACTTATAACCAAATATTTTAATATACATATTTCTTATTTTTTAATCATATTGTTTGTTTACATGAACATTAAAATATGCAAATAATAATTTAGGAAAGAAATAGATTTCAATAAAATATTATAAAATAACATAGGAATTTTCAGCTGTATCATTTCTTTATTGATAATTTGTTTGCAGTTGGAAAAAAAATGTTAGCGAACATTATCGTATTTATAAAAAAAACTTGCCATAGATTGATAAATTAATTTAAAATTTATATAACAATGTTTTTTCTTTAATAACAACATGCCTGAATAAAAAATTTTTTTATCAAAGTAATAAAAATACCTTGCAAATCTTTTCAAAACCTATTTTAAATCTATAATATTCCACAACAAAAATATTTTGTGACACAAAATTTTAATAACATTTCAAAGACACTTGTGTAGTCATATCTTTTTTTATTCATTAAATAAAGAGGAGAGCACAGAAATTCTTTGTGTAGTCATATATTTCATTTTCATTAAATAAAGAGACAAGCACAAATTTTTTTTTCAATCTTTAACATAGAGAAGAAACACCTCTTCTGCAGAGTAAAAAATTTGAACATTTAAAGTTTTAATTACAAACTATTTTTTTCTTTTACTTTTAACTTGCATTTCTTGAGTCAAGAAATTGACTTTAATTTTTTCCCTAAATAATTATTAGACATAGTTAATTTATTTCGCGAACAAAAAATTTCATTATCGAGAATAGATTTTAGATTAATTAAATTCTGAAATTGAAAACTCTAGAGAAGAAAAATATCCAAAAGCTATAAAAGAAAAAAAGCATCTCAAAATTATATTATTATTATAATTTTAAATATTTTAAATTTAATTTATTTTTTTTATTGCAAATAAACATTTACTTATTCAATTCAGTTATAAAAATTTTGAGGCTTAATACTTTTTATATTTATCGCAATTTTTTTTTCTATTTATTATGAATAAAAGGTTTATTAAAATACTCATATGTTTCACAAGCGGAAGATATAATCTTGATCAATAATTGCTTTTATTAAAATTTATTCATTACAGCAAACAAAAGTTTTAAAAATTACTCACCGTATTGGCAGCGATGACCTTGATAACCAGCTTGGCAAAGACATCGAAAATTGTAGCCACTTCTTCCTCTGCCGAGACATTTTCCGGAGTTGTAGCACACGCCATCGTTACACTGGGCTAACAGCACAAGAAACAACACAGTCAGTTTCAAAGGAATCAAAAACTCCATCTTCATTAATGGTTTAAACAAAAAATTGCTATGAAGGAACTAAATTAAACATCAGTTGCTAATTTTCTTGACATTGGGGATGATTTCAGAATGCTTCAAAGACAGGGACATGCGGTTTAATTAAACTTTTTTTTTGTATATGATGCAGAAGCGACAATAACTCCGAAATTTTCCTACTTATTAAAGTTTCTTTAATATTTCTTTTCTCTTCAAGCTTATCTTTAAAATTTTCTAATTATACTGAAAATAAAAAAAATAACTATCAAAGATCACCACAGTACTTTTTTATATTATTCAATGTTTCTGAAGGAAGAATTTTAATTATCGTCAAAGCGTCTTGTCTGTATTCAAAAAAAATTCTTAATTAGTCGTAATTAAAATTCGATATTTTTAACTCTAAAAAATGTTTATAGATTTGGGCAACTTTATCTTTTCTTATAGTTGTAAATTTCAGCTAAAATACTAAATGAGCATGTTAAATTCCACCAATAAAAAGCAATATTTATTGAAATAGTTTTATCGAGAGTTGAATTATAAAAATTTTTCTCAGAATATCCTTTTGAAAAGAAGTTAATAAAATTTTCTCGAATGTCCAAATAATCAAAACGCAACTACATCAAAGCCGATGGATCTAAAACTATCTCAAATCTAACTGATCTTAGTAATTTGCTAAAGGAAGTGGAATAAATTAACTACAAAGTATCTAAAAGACACTAATACACATTTAAATAATTAAATACTTCACGTCGGCGAACTGTAAAGTCGCAGAAAAGTCTTGCCAATATGGGATCGAAACAAAAGATTCACTAAATTACATGAATTAAACATGAATTGTCACAAGGGTCCAGAAGTGGGGAAATTCACAACTCAAAAATATTGCGGAGGACAAGTTGCGTCGAGAACAACTACTGCCGATATCCGCAAACAGTTGGGACCATGAGTTTCGGGTGGATAGTTGAGGAGCAACTGATTCTACCCTCCAACATTTTGGATGCTAAGGAATGATCTGAGGAACTGATGAAGTTGTTTTGGACCATGTTTCACAGCGCGCTCGTTGCGTCACAGCATCCATGATTCATCACTGGGAGGGAAAAAGAACAGCAAAAAATCTCTCGTTGCAAATTAAGGTTTTGTTTAAAGGGACAGAATCCAACAGAGATGCAGCACTTTAATGAGAGAGGTGTTAAAATGATTTACGTTATAAAAAAGGACTCTGCTGACTATTATCCTGACATTTCGAATCATGAAAGTTTTTATGTCATAGAAATGAATAAAAATCATAATACTTCAGTTAACTATTTAAAAAACTCCCTAATTGAAAAAATAATGTAAGATGTTTTACATAAATCAAGAAAATGAATTCATGCCAAAACTATCACTCACTCTGGGTGTCTGAGTAAATAACCGCTTTTAAAACACCATTAAAATTTATGCATTATTAATAACATTAATATTATTAAACGTACACCATTGTAACATTATTTAAACACAATTTTAATTATTTGTTAGCAAACTGTTACTATTAAACGTAGGATAATATATAACACACATTAATATGTTTCTTTGGAAACCAAAATTTATGAGTACAGAAACAAATAAAGAAACCAAAGTAGAAAGCCATTTAAAAAATATGACGAGGATAAACAGAATTTACACATAGATTCTCAGTTTCTCCCTCTCTCTCAGAAATAATTTAATTTTTTAATGATAATTATATGGAAATAGTATATTTTCCAGGAGTATTATTTAATAAAAACTTAAATTATGTTTAAGCATAATTTGATTTTTATTATTTTAGTTATTAAGTTCCGGAAGGGATACGAGTAACTTCTTCTTTTATGATCCTATAATTAATACATCATACCAACTAAAATTTCAACAGCTTTCTTTTCTTAAGTTTTATCAGGCTAAGACCTATGAAAAGGAAACTTTTAAAATTTGTTTTGTATTTCATTTGTTGTACAATTAATAGACCCATCATTAGTTTTTGAAGCAAAATTTACTGAAATGCGTAGGATAAATTACCTTTTAAAAATCTATAACGTTTAAGGTTAAAATAACAAATATCTAAATCCCTTTATTATTAAAGACATTCCTACTTATAAATTAACTGAATCTCTTTGTTATAAAGAAATGTATAATTAATTATTAAAATTTAAATAATATTAAATTAAAATATTAACAGGCAGCTTTATGATCGATGCGAGACGCTGTCATAATGTGCAAGGAGCTTTTCCGTTTATGAAAACAGTGAGTACTACAGATTTCCTCCCAGGGGATTCTAACATAAGAGCACGTTACCACAGGGCTACGAATCGGGCAATTTCAATTCATATTATTTTAATTAATCCTAAGATATTAAAAAACAGACTTAAAAATATTATTCACTGTTTTTACTCAAATTATTGTCATTTTATAGTGCTAATACTTTTACAACAGATGGCACATTTTAAAGTTTTCATCAATCATTTTCTTTAAGTGTGTGTGTAAGAAGGGGAGGAGAAAAAAAAAAGAACAGTCATCCCTAAAATTTTCTTATGAGTGTATTACTTCCCCTTTTTCTTTAATAGGTATAGTTTAGCAGCTCCCCATATTTTTTACTACAATAATTATGCGGTATTAATGGTCTGACAAGCAATGTTCGATGCTCATAAAAAAACTCGAGGAAGCTGTGCACCAATATTTGTAGTTACAAAATAAATAGACACAATTTAAAAATGTATAAATTTATTTATGCATTTATACTTTAAACAAAGTTTCTTAAGTATAAGCCAGTAACAACTGCTTTAAGATATATAAAGCATTGCTTCTTCGTGAAATTTGGATCATCAAGTATGAGTCATATCAAAAATTTATTAATTCTTGATATGGCTATCATATTTGCTGATGCAAATTTCAAGAAGAACCATCCAATTTTTATTATTAATATCTTTAATGAAATAAATACACAGAAATTATGTTTACTGCATTATATTCGTTATTTAATATTTTATATGAAACATCACATTTCCATATTTTTAATAAAAGCACGGGATATTTTTCCAAAAACAATTATGAAATTTGACTTCTCATACTTTGAACTACTCTACATTTGGCATTAAATATTTTTAATATTTTAGAATATTTCAATGTCCGTTGACACCAAGTTATTTTGCAAGAGTTTAAGATTTTGATAAGATTCTCCAATTTTTGTCCCATTGGGTTTAATGATCGATTCAGTAATGAGAGAAGTTAAAAAAATTTTGTTGAAAAATTCTTAGTTTAAGTACATAAGAAAAATGTCAACTTATTAATAGGAAATCTCAACTTATATTATGTTTTATTTTGCTGATATCAATCTTTTATTTGATTACCTAAATAAATATCAGATCACATACTATACAATACTCAATACGCATTACTTTATTATCGGACAAAAATGGGTAAGCTTTTCAAATGTTCTGAATAAAAGTAAAGATTACAGTTTCAGTTGAGAGTTAAATCTCAAAATACTTTTAATAAAGTACCATCAATAATTTTTGTCAGAAACCTCTTAGCAATTACATTTCCAATAGATAAGTGTGAAAGCGCAAATCCGACCTAATCTTTAATGCATCGAAAGTTTCATACCTTAGCTTTTACATTCAGCATCTGGCTGTTGAGTTCTGAAACGCATCATTAAGTAATTATAGAGGCAGGCCACATAGTTTTAAAGGTAACAAATGACACACGTAGGAAGAAAAATTCCTTAAAGGGTGGTGCAAACGCATCTGTATGGGCTATAAAGGGCCCATATTAATTACCTTAAAATTCTAGGGCTAGCCCACGTTTGTACCCATCAATTAATGTGTACCACAACCCACGTGAATGAATCGAATCCATTTTCAGGTCGATGTATTCTTAAATCATATGAAGTAATGATATTAATGATGCCTATCATTTACTTCTGAATATAATGAAAGAGAGACATCTTATTAGCATATATATATATAACCAATATTTAAATAATCAAACGCAAGGCTTCGTGCATGTAAATGGTCTCTGAAAATTCCATAAATATTTAAGTTCTTTACATCTATATATTGCAGAATATGTCATCGTGGGCTAATTACTGCACTGATAGATTAACATACTTCGGGAGTTGTACGCTGATGAAAGTAAGAACTTGTTCATATAAAATTTAAACCTATCATAATTGGAAATTTCACTTGAAGGGTACATTAAACAAAACACAGGATATTTCAAAATTATCTGAAGATTACTGAAATTATTTGAAAAAATTATTTTTATTTATTTTGATTCTATATTATTTAGGACACCTTTCTGTTTATGAAATGTATCATTTTTTTCCGAAGTTTATATGGCATTTAAAATTTAAAACAAAAAAGTGTCATGTCCACTTCAAAAATTATTTATTAATAAAGAATATTAATAATTACTAAAGATAATTTTAATATAGTTTTTCTTACTTTTGATCAAATTTTTTTTTGAAAAATATCTTTACATAAATTAGTAATAATAATTTAATAATAATCTATAAGTAACTGTACTTTAAACTTTCAAAATATTATTTCATTTTGAATAGCACGATAAACTTAGAATATGTTTTTCTGAAATTTAAGTTTGCTTTTCCTATCGTTATTTTCGTAATATTTATAGTTTTAATTTGTTGCACTTTTTTCTTTAAAATGCTTTGGAGAAGTTTTTTTTATAAAATTGGAATCAGTATAAACAGAAAAAATCATTAAACTAAAACATGCAGTCAGTTTGAAAAAATTTGTATGTTAACGTGAAATTTTCTGTTGTTGTTGATATTATAATTTTAGAATTTTACAACAATAAAAATATGAAATACAAATACAACAGTAAAATATGTACTACGAAAATTGAATACGATAAAGCGAAATAAGGACTTGTGGTTTTTATTATGTTTAATCTTTTGCTTGTAGTAAGCAAGCCGAATAACATTTAAAATTTATAAAATATGATTTATTGTTGCTGCAATTTCTTTTAATAATAATGAAATTAATTGATCTTATAAATGACAATCGAATTTGGTTCGTATAATGTAAATATACAAACCAGTAAAATTGTATATGTAGGTAAAATTGCTTATATAGATAAACAGAGAGGTACTTGTAGATAAATGGAGAGTGAAAGAAATTAATTTGATACTAAAATAAATTGTAAAAGAAGCAGAAAAGTTCAATCAATATAAAAAGAGAAAAACTAAGTTTGGTGAAAGAATAATTAGACTCAATTTAATTATGGCATAGAAGAATTTTGACAGACGTATTCGCTTGAGTTTTGTGATTTTATATTTTATAAATGAAATTATCACAAATGAAAATTTTAAATATTTAGACACAATTTTCTTATTTTTATTTATGTTAGAAACATAAAATTTTGCATGCTTATTAACTTATATATTATTAATAAAATTAATATAAAGTTTTAATGAATACTTTTAAATAAAATAAATTAAATGTAATTTTATGTTGGAAAAAATTGTGAATGTTGATCAGCGTATAAAAATTAAAAATATTAAAATTTTAATAAAATTTCAGCTTAACTTACAGGTTAATATTTTAATTTTAACTATTTACTAGGTAAATAGAAGTTTTAGCTTTATACCTTCAATATAGATATTTGTGATATTTTAAATATTGAATGATATAAAAAATTAAATAATCTAATTAATAATCTATATTTTTCTACATGTATATGTTCTTCATAATATAGTAAACATAAGAAAAAAGAATTTTATATATTGAAAATTAAAGTTTATAAGTAATTATATATATATATATATATATATATAATTTTAATGTTTTTAAAATATGATTTATAAATGTGATATTTTTTAAAAGTTATTAATACACTAAATGCTTGATAATAAAAAATAAAAGAAAAAGACATTACCATATCTCCTGATATCTATTTATTGATTTTATTACAATAATATGGAAATTAATGTAAATTTTAGCATTTATTGATTTTTTAATTCAAAGCCTCAAATATATCTCTTACATATAATTTCTGTAAAACAATTGCACTACAAACAAGTATACAATTTGATAGTTAATCAAAAAGTAGAAGAACAATGATTGATCTTAAAACTGAAATATAAATTACACATATACACCTAATTTATTTCCAGAAGGAAAATAATCATAAAACAGGTACTTAATGATAAATAAAAATGTCAATTTGTTACTTATAAATTAAACATACGCTTTTGAATATTAGTACAATTAGAAATTTTATTTTTCTCTTAAAATTGAGATTTAATACTTAAGTAATATATTTTTTTATGCATAAATTCAAAATCTGTTCGTAAAAAAATATTTCATGGTGCTATTATTTCAAAACGAGAAAAACAATGCTTTGCTAAATCCATACAATCACAAGTACATTTTTATGCTTTAGAATAAAATGTAAACAAATAAATTATAAATATATCTCAAAGGTTACGAATTATTTAGATATTATTAGAAATAAATTATACATTCTTTCTTATTTATTAAATTTCTATCTCTATTCCCTATTCTATGCATTTCAAGTAAATTAAGATTAATTTAATTAATCAATCAATGTTCAAAAGTAATTATGTATATATATTCCAATCAAAACTTTGCTTATAGCATGAATAAATTTTAAAAAATGTACCCAAGTGTGTAAAATTTTATTTTGAAATAATCTCATTTAAAAATATAAGAGCATAAAACATAAATAAAATATATATTTTTTTAACTCTTCCGCGTTTTTTCCCAATTGAGTCAAATTAGTCTTTCATCTTTAGTTATCCTTTTTATGTATTAATTGGACTCTATGATTATGTTGTACTTTGTACTAATAAGAGAAATACATTTGTATATTATGGATTTTGCGATATGTCTATGCAAATAATGAAACGATATTAAAGGAAAATCTATTCTAATCAGGACATTGAAGCACATTGATCATTGAAAAATACATTGAAGCACATTGATCATTGAAAAATACATTGAAGCACATTGATCATTGAAAAATACATTGAAGCACATTGATCATTGAAAAATACATTGAAGCACATTGATCATTAAAACATATTAATAGACACAACACACATGATTAGAGGAATCTTTGACATATATACTTGTGGCTATACATTAATGTAAATGAAACATATTCGTAACGGGGTTACCTTCTTGCAAATGGTCAAAACAGTTCCGATTGAAAACAGATTGTACAATAAATTTCAAATCTTTAAAATAATAATAAAAATTATTTTTATAATCTTTTACAGATATTTTTCCCATTGTAAGTTTTGTTTGGTAGATTTGTAGATTGTACATTGTACATTTTGCTCATCAATAATTAAGCTTAATTTCGTTACTGCAAAATATACATGAGAAAACCAGTGATTTCCAAAGCGTTATCTCTGAAACCATGCTCAAGAAGAAACTGCCACACTTAACAGCATTTAAACTGTCAAGATCCCACGCATAATAACCGGCAATAATCTAACGGAATGTGTCCCGAAGTAAATTCACTCCTACGCTTCTTAGCTTCAAGAAAATGAATCATAATTTCTACGAATCGACATTAAGCATTGAAGGAGTTGCAAATCCCAAATCAGTTTAATTGCAGAATAATTGCTTTCATTACATATAATGAACCGAATACGATACATAACGTTCAACAAAGATTTTGCACAGTTTCAATCGATTTAAATAACAATTCGGAAATTAAAACTTTAACGATAAAAAAAATGAAGGCCTTGAACTTCCCTTTCTAACAGGAACTAATCTACGCCTTCATTTCAAATTGGATGTTCCAATTGCAAGGCGAGGTTTTTTGCTACCAAGAGTTGTTTAATTTGATTATGATGGTCCAAAGGGCGTAGTCACTTCGGAATGAAAGCAAAACGGAAATTAGCTGTGAATGCAGTAGAATTAGCTAGTACGTGACTAGTAAATATATTTTAAAATACTTGTATTAATGTCTCTAAAATGGTGTACTGTATCTTCATTTTTGAGATTGTATAGTAAATATATTTTTTGCTTATTGCCGTCTAAATACATTTTTGTAAAACATTTTTTCGTTTTTATTTTCGGGGAATGATACAATATAATAACATTATATCCTCCGTTTATTTTTTATTTTTAAGGAATGATACAGTATAATAACATTATTTCCTCTGTTTATTTATTTTCAAGGAATTATACAATATAATAACATTATTTCCTCTGTTTATTTATTTTCAAGGAATGATACAATATAATAACATTATTTTCTCTGTTTATTTTGTATTTTTAAACAATTATTATTGTTAAATATCTTTTTAAGAAGTTCAAAATCAAAATCTTTTTCAAGTACGATGTACATCATTTTGAAAATAAAATCACGTGTCAAATTTTTGCATTTAAATTCCAGTCCTTATTTATAAATAATCAATTAGATTTTAATGCATTTTGCAATTACTATAATAGGCATAAAACTACAATTAAAACTTATTTCAAAACACATAATTTAAATTGTATTTCTGCAATCGAGCGTATGAGTTCAGGGCAAATGTAGAAAGGATTAGAAACAAGTGAAAATGTTTTTGTACATAACAAAAAAAGGTTAAACAGAAGCACAGAATTGTATTTCTAAATGCTTTATAATAATTCAAATATAATAACGCAGTTTTTTAAAATTCATAGTTTAATTTGGTTTTGATGCAAAAAAAAAAACCACTTCGATCATTAAAACATTTAATGAAAAAAAATTAAAATCTTATTAAAATTTAGGTATTATAATATATAATCTTCAAAAACACATTTTCAAATATTATTTTGTAGTTATAGAAACAATTTTCAAATTCTTTCATTATCATATATTTTTTGTAAAATTATCATCAGACCACGTCAGCATATTTTTATTTTAAGAATTCAAGATTATTGTTACGGGAAAAAAAACATAAATATCTTCAGTAATTGAAATAAAAAAAATCCTTTTAAAAAGATTTTTAATAAGTATTCAAACACAACATTAAAAACGTTTAATTTATAAGTTCATGGTTATAAATGAATAAAAAATATCGAAAATGCACGGACGATATCTATTCGTGATGCTTAAATGGTATTAAAAAATGGAAACAGTACAGAGTATGTTTTAGTGGCAAAATACACATGGTGTGCTTCCAAATTGGAAAATCTTTAAAAAAAATATAATAAATAACTAAATAAAAATTAAAAAAAAAACCCATTAAAAAATAATTTTTAAGAAATGTTATTACTAAAAAATTATATGGAAGCTGTGTGAAAGGGAGTCATATAGTTGAATAACCAAAATGGATTAAAAGCCATGTGTCTTTGATGTAGTAATAGGTAGATGAAAGTGCTATTAAGGGCTAAAATCGGTGAAATTCTTCACTAGTTATTAACCATAATTTAAACTCCAGAGAACATTTTTGGCAAACAGTAAGTTGGAATGTTATAAACGGAATGTTATGTAATTACGTTATGTAATTAATGCTGGAATGTTATGAAAATTGGACAATTACACTCTTCCATAACTTACAACACTACAATAAACAATTTTAAAATATTATTCCGAGAATGTTCTTGAATTTTAAAAAATTCTAAAAGAAAATCATAACGCTACTTCCCAAGTTTAGGAACAACATGATACTGTAACCTGATAATTCCTTTAAGGGGGTTAACTATGCTTTTCCAAAATAAGTACATAAAGATGGACTTTTGCAAACCTCAATGATTAGTTACCGCTAAACTTCTATCGCCAACTCATATTTTAATTGCTTGTCAAAATCACCTGATAAGCACACGGTTCTAACCACTAAAAAAGAGAAACAAGTCAGTTTGTCAAGAAATTTATCTTTCCCTTGAGTGAGAGAGAAAAATTACTAAGCCAAACACAATAAACAAATGGTTGACAAAGACTAAAGACTTTTAACATTCTAAGACAACATTTGACAATCTGAAAGGAACAAACAGTTCCCCAATGGATTTTCTGAAAACAGCTCAGAAAACAGTCAATTTTTAACGATATTTTGGTTAAGCAAAAACATGCAAGCAAAGCATTTTTTTCACCACCTTTTGTTTTCCTCAGGTCTAAAATTACATCTAACACTCCAGCTTGCTTTTTCTCCAGGGAGTAAGAGTTTTTCTTGGTTTAATGATGTAGCTGGAAAAAACGATATGTTTGCTGTCAATTTCCGCTCTGAAATTTTTTTTTTCATACAACAAATAACTTAATTATTCATCGCTAGTTCCACACACTTGAGATATTTTCTGAATATGGGAAATTCTAGTAAAAGGCAAAGGCAAAGCCAAACTGTTTCACGGTGTGACAGTAAGTTTAACTGCATAAAATATTTTTTATTTAGAAATATGTCAAAAATTTTAAAATTTAAGTTATTTTAAGTTAAAATTATCATATATTTTTATATTCATTACTTTTTAGTTTTTATATTTTTATTTTTATATTTATTATTTTTTAGTTTTTATATTTATATTTTTATATTTATTATTTTTTTATTTTTATTTTTATATTTATTATTTATTGTGTTTTTTATTTTTATTTTTATACTTATAATTTTTAGTTTTCATATTTTTATTTTTTATTTTTTATATTTTTAATTTTATATTTATTATTTTTTAGTTTTTATAGTTATTATTTTTAATTTTTTTTTATAATAAAAGTTATTTATTTCCGTAGTTTTTCAGAGTGAAACTCAATTAAAGGAATGAACAAAAAATTGATGTTCAATCTTAAAATGTGTACACAGATTTTTCAAATATTCTAAAAGAAATTAGAGAAGGTGATCGATTTAATCAATATTTTAGTACAATTAAAAATGTTAGAAAAATAAATTTAAAAAAATAAACGTCTTTGTTTCTCGTTTTATTCGAATGCAAGAAAAGGAATAGAATAGAATTTGCCTTCAAGTGTAATTGAATCAATATTAACTGTTGTTTTTATTGGTGCGCTTAGTAATATTCAATCCTCGTCATTTTAATTGATGAAAGACACCATAATAATGCTATGGTGTTGAATGTGTTAAGAACGTTATTCATTTTTTGTTATTATTTGCTTTCTTTTACTGTTTATCATCTAATTTGTATATTATTACAAAGGTAAATTCAAAAGAAATTAATCTTTCAAATACCCTAATTTCTTCAGAAATTAATAGTAATTTACACCGTGCAAAATTACTAACAACCTTTTATACTTATTCCTTAATAATGATAATAAAATTGAAGGGAGAATATTAAATAGGCATTATTTAATTATTTTTATGCTTTATTCAATATAAATTTTGATATAACTTATTCTTTAATGTATTCCATTTAAATTTTAATTCAAAAACTTACGATTATCATGTCTTCTAGAAGTATTTTCATCCTCTTTTATACGTTACTTTATAATTTCCTAACTAATAAGAATTATGATAGGCAAATATAAATGAAACGAAATAAAACGAGAAATAAATATAAAATTGAAGTAGAGGTGATAATGTTAATTTATCAAAAGCAGTTTTAATAAAATTGATTTAAAACCAATAAGTAGCCGAAAGAAAAAGTTTTAATTTTTTTTTTAAAGTAAACAAAATAAAATAGTTAAATTAAAATAACGAATAAGAGGAATTATTTGACAAAATTAAAATTAAAGTACTTTTGAAATGAAAATTAATAAACTCTGATGGTACGAAGTGTTACTTGTCCTTCAAGTGTAACATAGTTCAATGCACTAATACGCAATCCGTGTGTATAAAATAAGGAAATGTAAAAATGATTAATTTAGCCATATTTTATCTGATTTATTAGCAAAAGACTATTAGCACATTATAAGTAAATTTAAAATGAAATAAAAAAAAATATTTAAAATGTGTTTTTCAAAGATGTAAAAAGACAACGAACAATTGAATGGAACAACATGAGTCACATGAGAATGACGAAGTAAGGATGATAAAATGGAAGCTGATACTGATAAATAAAAAGCATATCGTATGCAGACAATAATCATTTCAATTAATTAGTCTGCTTTACAAGAGAAGATACATAATAAGATTTTTTTGTAATCACTCGTAATCGATAAGTAATGTATTATAATATGCCAAACAAAAAAGAAAAGCTGATTTTAACAATCACAAAATCAATACACAAGCGAATAAAGTAATAATAATGCAACAACCAATGTAAATCATATTTACAAACTTTTACTAAAGAACATAAATAAAAGATTATTAAAAAAAATTCATGCATTTAAATAATTTATACGAACTAACACCATTGAAATATATCATTTCTTTTTTTTTATAAGCTTCTCCATTATAGGTATTAAAATTAACACAAATGAAAAATTACCCTACAAAATTCTTGATAAACTGTAAGTGTATTAAAATTTATGGTGCAAGTCAGCAACAACTTGTACAAAAGAAAGATCTGAAATAAACTCTGAATTTAATCCAATGCACAGCAAACTCAACTTGTCTTAACTATCCCATTAAACATTTCATCAGATATACCAATCTAAGATCAAATCGAATTAGAATAATCATGTTAAAACTTGACGCTTGTGAAAATCACCGTGTGAAAACTCGTCTTACATTAGTTTGACATATTTCGCTGAGAGCGTAGCCTGAGAGAAAGTTTCAAATGAATGACAACTTGGCACGATGTTGATTTTAAACTTAGAACTTTAGAGGAGATCAGTTGAAAGTGCTGTCACATGGTTTATTTGTTGTATACATTTTTCTTATTTGAATTCACTTTTCGAAAAGATGTCTAGCAAATTTATCAGATTTATTTATGGACGAAACAGTCTTTGTGCATAGCATCTCTCTTTCATTAGAAATACAGATAAGCTCTTAGCTCACAACATTGCAATTTATTCGTGTTGACGTTTATGAAACCCATAACTCTCACAGAAACATATCACAGTCAGCGACGCATATTGAGAAGAAGCCAAGACAGATAATTTTATAAATAGACCTAGGATCGCGAAATCCTTAAGTCTTCTAGCATATACAGCCGTTATCTATCAATCTCACAACGTAAAACTAAAGTTCATTGACATTAAAATTTAATTGTTAAAAGCTGCAACAGTTAGAGGAATTAAAGATCATACAAGTCTAATTTAACAGATTTAGTAAAAGTAAAAAGAATGCAATGTATAATTAAGATTCCAATTCTCGTAGAAGTCCGTAATTAAGATTTGTAACAACTAGTTAGATATATATGATGCAAAAGCTTTAATATATTACAAGTTTAAAAACCCTAACTAATTCAATAATTTAAGTTTTTAAATAACTCGGGAATTTAAATACTGTTTTTACTTTCAATTTGTTTAATATTTTCGAGCAAAATAATTTAGGATAAACGCTGTTTGAATTAATCCTCAAATATATTATCTGAAAAGAGAATAAGTTATTATACTATATATCATGACTTAATATATATAACATACTATATTAGTATATTATATATACTACAAAATATTATGCTACGTATATTATACTATATAATAAATATTATACTATAAAACTCTTCTTAAAATTGTTGGAACTACTAAGAGTTGTGCAAAATAAACAAGATATCTATAATCTCATTTCAGATTTTACAAAGAATGAATAAATGAGAAAATCGAAATGAAATTATTTTTAAAATTTAAGGATATATTTCAAAGCCTACTCTTCACTTTTATTAACATTGAGATGTACGCATTCTTTATACTACCATGTTTAGATAAATTATTTATTTCAATATATAAATGCAGTTATTTTTTTTCAGAGTAAGAATTTTATTACAATTTATTTCAAAACAAGATTTGTTCATCGAATAAATTTATAGATAGATATTCATAAGTATTTTAACAGCGTAATTTTTATAGAGTATTTATAAAAGTAATTTTAAAAGAAATGAAATGAATGGTATGAATTTTTGTATAAAGACACAATAATACAAATTTCAGAAAAACTAGAAAAATATCAAAAATAAATCATAGGAATCATAATAGAAGCGAATGAATTAGAACTGAAGGAAAATTTTCGGATTTCAGTATGAAAAAAAAAATTAGGTATATACAACATAAGCGTTATTTAGTAAAAATCAAAATTAAATGCAGAGAAATTTTGCTTAAATTGCTCATTAATTCAAATTGCTTTAATTTAATTCAAATTGCTAATCCTTAATTTCCTTAATTACGCAATATTTAAAAATTTCTGGTTAAAGTCAGTCCTCACATTGATTATTAAGAGATATAAAAGTATTTAAAAGACTCGAGAAATAAGAGAGAGCTTTAGAATTGAATGCAGATAATTAACAATTGTAGTGTGCAGATTGGGCAATCGATTGTAACGTTGTGGTTGGGTTCAGATATTTGAGGTATAGATTTGGGAACTCACAGCTTTATTTACATACGCACAAATACCACACGTATGCAATTAGAGACATACAATATTTAAAACATTTAAAGACAGATAATTATAGATTCGTGGGGAATGACTCCACTTCTAAGCCGAAAACACGAAATTCGGATATGCGTAGGGTACGCGAATATACTTTTCCGGGTGAGAGTCTGTAGGCCAACTAATGGGCCGGGATGCACTAATTATATTTCTTCTCGAGATGAGAGACTATAAACGTTTCCCAACAAAAGCGCGTGGTTACGCTGTACATCCTCTCGGGTGAGAGTCTGGAGACCGATTGACAATTTTGCCTGAACGTCAAAAGGGGTGTTCTTGTCAGTATGTAAGAGGGAGCACGATAATACAACTACTAATAAATGAGCCTTATTTGAAAGAAGAAAAATAAACGATCAAAATTCATTGTAATGGCTTTACAAAAGGAAATAATTTCAGTTTATAATTCAACATTTTAAATAAATTATTTAACATAAATAATAACGTTAATTATTGGGCAAAAATGCATCAAATAAGAAAAATTATAATTTTTCCGATAGAAAATATTTTAATCTTGGTCACTGCAATGGAATTCCTCGTTATTTCTTAGTTTAAAGAAGAAGAAAAATTTCCATTCAGCACGTTTTATGAAGTAAAAATAATAAACTTTGATGATTAGAATAATATAAAACAAATTACAAATTACAAATCAATATTTTTGAAAAGCAAAGTATTTAGAACAGCTTGTAAAAAAACTCGAAACTATTTAATTCTATTCGGATGGTTGAATCAATTTTGGCAGCATGACAACGAATTGTTCAAGATAGAAATCTGTCAAAATATACCATGCGGTTTTAAAGAATTAGATTCAAGAAGAAAAACTTCGATGCAATGCCAAGGCAGGTAAAGCAAATAAATTTAAAAGAGCAGGAGACCGTCTGAAAACTGTTTACTTGTCTAACTTTATATTTGTCAAATGTGGATCACATCCAACAATGTGGTAGAGAAATATTTAATCAATGAATCATATGAAAATCAGTGGTAAAGCACAGTAAGAATTTTTTACAAAGAATTATTTATAGGGACTGAAACTCTACTTCTTTACCTCCAATGAAATCATTTTGCTTTAAGGTATTTCTCGTATTTTTGCCATTTTTTTTACAGTTTGTAACTTGAAATTTTTATATTATTTACTCATTACAATGATCAATTACATTGTCTATGCAGTATATAGGCACGTTTAATCCATCAATCAGAAAGTCCATCTAAAGAGTTTTAAGAGATGGACGGATAGTGCAATCTCCTCAGGCTACCCATCCTTGACGTATGTCTTCTAAACTGTCGTGCTGGCAAAGAACAACGTTGGACAATTGAACATACCCTTGATGATGTTTTTATTTTAAGGTGGCTTTCAAGCGGGCAATGTGTTAGAGAAATATCTAATCAATGAATCATATGAAAATTAGTCGTAAAGCACAATAAGAATTTTTACAAAGAGTAATTCATAGAGGCTGAAACACTACTTCTTTACCTCCAATGAAGTAATTTTGCTTTAAGGTATTTCTCGTATTTTTGCCATTTTTTTTACAGGTTGTAACTTGAAATTTTTATATTATTTACTCATTATAATGATCAATTACATTGTCTATGCAGTATATAGGCACGTTTAATCCATCAATTAGAAAGTCCATCCATAGTGTCTGAAGAAATAGATGGTTAGTGCTAACTCCCCAAGTTACCAATCCTTGACATACGTGGTCTAAACTATCGTGGAAGCAAGGAACAAAGTTGGCCTATTGAATATACATTTTATAATGTTTTTATTTTAAAGTGAATTTCAAGCTTAGTGAATTTATATCACCACACGAAAATTTAAGTATTCCCGTAGACTCATCATAATAATCAACTACCTTGTCTATTGCGTGTATAGACACGTTTAATCCATCCACCATTAAGTCCATCCATAGAGTTTGAAGAGATGGGTGGATAGTGCACAAGCTACCAATACTTGGCGCATGTGTTCTAAATAATCGCGGAAGCAAGGAATAAAGTTGTCCAACTGAACTTACACTTGGTGATGCTTTTATTTTAAAGTGGCTTTCAAGCGTAGTGAATTCATATCACACACATAAAAAAATTGTAAGTATTGCGCAGAACAGTGGCAATTGGTAAATAGCAAAGTGGTACTCAAGACTTTTTTATCTTGCTCTCTTAGCAAGAAACATTTTGTAGCGTTGCTCCTAGATTATTTTCATTATTAAATATTATAATAATATTTATATTTTATTGAAATTATTTTATAATATCTATATAAATGGAATTTATCAACTCAAATTTAAATTATTTAGAATATAGTGCAATTAATAAATTGTATTGAAATGTAACGAAAACTAACTACACATATTTAATTTTTTTACTGCAAAAACAGTATTATATATTAATATCATTGGCCATCAATGAAATAGACAACCTTTTTTGAAGGTTTTGCGTAAAATCACAATAGTTCTTTTTAAGGTTTAAAGAAATATTTAATTTTGGCTTGTGATTTGACGGTCCAAATTAAAAAAACCCTAAGTTTGATATGTTGTTTTAAAGAAGTTTTTTTTCGTCTTAGATATAGTCAGAAAGGTCTTAAGGATTTTGAAAAATATATGGTTTTTATTATGATTTGTAAGTAAATAAATAAAAACACACCCCTAGGATTAATTAGTTGCTTTGAAAGGAATCAAGATACTTAGATTTTTAGATATAAAACAGAAAATTCTTTACAAGTCAGAATGATTATTAACAACGTCGAAGTTCATTATAACTAATGTTTGTATCTCCCAAACAGATAATCCATATTATTTTATCCATGTTAATTTTTAATTTATATTAGATGATTTTGTATTTATCTGTAGGAAATTATCACGCTCTCCTTTTAACATATCCGCGTTCTTTTTGCAGCTCGCAATTCACAATTTGAGATCCACTGACTAATCGTATTAAAAAAAAGATATAATTTTTAAAAAAATATATTAATGTTTTTAAAGATGTTCTTCCTTTTTATAGAAAACATATTTATATGCAATGATTCTCAAAGTATTATAAGATGTTTGATTACTTATAGCAGCTTTCATCATTTTTGAATACAAAATGATAAAAATAACACATTGCTAAATTACACTACGTTGTATAAATAACATTGCTTAATTATACAACACAGTATAATTAAGCAATGTTATTGGTATTTAAATGCAGCATTAATTTAAAAGAACTTTTAAGCTGAAACCTCAATCGGAATTATATTAAATTTATTTGAAGTTTCTGCAGAAAATAAATATGGATTAAAAATGTTATTTTATCATTTTTGCGTTTACCTAAAGTCAGAATTCATATTTATTTAATATTCATTTCATTTTATTATTTTATACTGAATTCTTTTCTAACATATTGAGTGTGTCAACATGTCAATATATTTGTTTTAATTAAATTCAAACTGATCTCACAAAATTTTACAATTTTACTATAAATTCTGGCAGAAATGTCTTTATTTTTAATTTTAAAATGTATTGTGATGTAATAATTTTATAAACTAAATATTAGAGCTTGAATATATCCGTCTGTAAAAATATAATTGAGGGAAGAAATTTCCATGTAAAATATAGATTAATATTTCAAACTGGTAATTATCTCACCTACGATTGCATGCAGATTCCTACAACATATTTGAAAATTTATCTATGTTTCGCATTATTTATATGATATATTAAAAATTTATATTATTCATAATTATGCATTTAATATCGAAAATTTAAAAAAAAATAGATATCATAGGTGTTGAATCTATAACAATTAAAATTCTAAACCTGAAAAGAATAGGTTCAAGAACACGTAAGATTCCTTCAGTTCTTTTTTTCACACACTAGTACTAAAACAACAGAATATTTACTTGTGTTGGTTGAAACAATTTTTAAACCAAAAATGCAGGTTAACCCATCTTCAACAAACTAATAATTTCTAGGCTAATAGAGAAATGAAAATCTCTATTACTTGAAGGATAATTACATTTAAATTACAATAAATTACTGGTTTCAGAAACGAGGAGGGTCCATATCGATTGGGATAAAGTGTGTAAAAGGTATCATATAATCTATAATCAGGCTGCCAGGTGGGAGATGCCAGGAATTTCACCCATACGAGACACAAATAAGGCAGTTAAAGCTAAAAGCCCTATCGAAAAACAATGTCATTCCCTCATCGCCGTCGGTGGACTGTTTGTGCTAAGTGGTATATACAACGTAATATAGTATATATAATACATACATGCACGCGCACACACACACACACACACACACATATATAAATCATCCTAAGATTTGGCTCAACAGCCCATGGTGGGTCAAGGCCTTCTGCCTGCTGGCAGATTTCGAAACATGAGAATTTCTTTTTACAGAGTAGGCTTGTTAGCCAATTCACCCAGCCCCTTAATTTGTTGCTCTATGGCCATATTAGACCGGGACCTACTGTTTAAAGTGAATTCCGGACCATTACAAATAACCATGGCACCGCCAGGACCCAAACCCGAAACATGTGATAACGAGCACCAGTCACGCGGCCATCACCATTCTATATAAGAGGTACATTCAACGGTTTATTTTTGGGAACTGAATGGCCAAAGTGTCTAGCGCTCGGACGCTCGGTGCCACAGGTTTTGGGTTCGAATCCCGGCGGTGCCATGGATGTTTGTAGTGATTCGGAATCCACTTTAAGCCGTAGGTCCCGGTCTCCTACGACTGTAAGAGCGTCACGGAGCCAAAGTCAGACTTCTACCTACGGGTGCTCCATCACAACAGAAGCTGCTTCTTTCCCCTTCAATCAAGAGTACGTATGGACTCGTGGGCTTGGCCAGCCAAGTGGGATAAGAAACAACAACAACACATTCAACGCTCACTACTGTAAAAAAAGTAGGAAAATAAAACAAAAAAATTATCAGAAACCACCCAAAACATTTTTAATCGATTTACATACATAATATTGTCAGAATTTTATAAACAAAAACAAAGTTTATAAGGCGAACTATGTAATTCATAGGTATAAAATCCTACAGAGGTGTCTGGTATATCGTTGATAAATATTATCTGATTTAATAATCCGTATAATATTATTAGATAAAAAAAACAATAATTATTTTTATTAAACTGCTGAAAAATTACTTTGCAGTTTTCAGATTTATTCATATATATAATTGTTGTGAAAGAGAGAACTGAGATCATCCTACAACTTCAACTCATTCAAAAATTTTAAGTTACGCATTGAAAAATTTAAATCTAATCATAGAGAATTGCAATTGTAGAATTTACTAAGTATACGAATTATTTACTAATTATTTCATGTTCGAAATACCTTTAAGCTAGTATCAATCACTAGTACTTTCACTTTTTTATATTTTTTTCAGATTAAAAGTTATCCTCAGAATTTTAAAAAGTGCAATTACTAAATTTCCTTCTCCTTTACTAGAAATTAAGTTATCATTTTTACATATTTCTACCTAAAACGCTTTTTAATTACATTCAATAACAATTTTTTGCAACGGCTACAAATAACGCATTTGCTGTAATATTCTTAGATTAATTTATTTCCTCTTCAATTAATCTATAAAGAAAAAAATCGTAAATGTCTATGATGTAGTTTTTTTTCAGAAAATATTAAAATATACGTTAATAAAACTACTAATGAATAATAAAATTTTGATACAAAAATGTTCTGAATGCTAAATTGTTATAGCCTATTCAAACGTACAAAAGGATCTTTACAGATCAGTGAGCCATATGAGCGATCTTAAGTTCAACTTACAGGAAAAGTATTCAATATGAGCATGAGAAATGAACAGATAAAGTGACATTGAAAAATATGTACAGAACAAAGCACTTGTACAATGACATACGGAAATAAAAGTCCGTACTTAAATGCACAGTTTTTTTAATACAATGCGTCATACTAAGGATGGATTTAATTTCTTTTATTACTTATCACAATTGAAACATTTTATTATTTACAATAACAATAACATAAAATGCTATTGACATATTTCAATTTTTGACAACAGATTTAGTATGACAGAGAATAAATGCATTGACTGAATTTTTTTATCAACTAGAAACAGTAGTATGCAACAGTGAATATTCATTTAGAAAAAAAAGGGAACCCCAAATAAACTTCATATAAATTGAGATTGTGTTAAAACTTAAATGCTCAAGCACTTCAGTATAGATTTCTTAGACAAAGAGTCGCTTTAACAGAATTTGTTTTTTTTTTTTTGTCTTTGTGCACACAAACTGATTTTTCGTATCGTGTTTCGACTTGTAATTTATAGCTTTGAACAAACTGAAATGATAAATAAATCCAAATTTGGTCTGCGAAGAGAAAGCATAACTTATATACATCATTCCATTACAACTGTGTACTCGCGAGTTAATGAAAAAACTTATCATTAATCCAAACAAGTTGTACGGTTGTCACTTAAGATTTCCCTGCTAGCTCTTGAGAGACGAAGAGTTTCCCAGTAGTTCCTAACATGCGATATATCGCAACTGCTGATGTATCCTCATAAAAAAATATCTTGTTGTCAGGTATATACTAGTATATTCTTCACTCAACAAAATTACAAAGTTTTTTGGTCAAAATTGAAATGTTTTCTTATATTTAATAACAATAACATAAAATGTTATTGACATATTTCAATTTTTGAATATAGATTTAGTATGACAGTAGAGAATAAATGCATTGACTGAATTTTTTTTATTAACTAGAAACTATAACTATATATATAACTACAGTAGTAAACGAATATTCACTACTGTATATTATTGAAATAATATACAGTAGTGAATATTCGTTTAGAAAAAAATTGGGTGCTCCAAAAAAAAATATTTTTTATATAAATTGAGATTGTGTTAAAACTTAAATGCTTGACCACTTCAGTATAGATTTTTTAGACAAAGAGTCCCTTCAAGATAATTTTTTTGGTGTATGTGTGTGCACACAAACTGGGATTTTTCGTATCATGTTCCGACTAGCAATTTATAGCTTTGAACAAACTGAAATGATAAATAAAGCGGATCCAAATTTGGTCTGCGAAGAGAAAGCATAACTGAAATATATCATTCCATTACAACTGTGTGCCAGCGAGTTAATGAAAAAACTTATCATTAATCCAAACAAGTTGTACGGTTGTCACTTAAAATTTCCTGTTAGCACTTGAGCGACGAAAACTTTCCCAGTAGCTCCTAACACGCGATATATCGCAACTGCTGATGCATCGTCATAAAAAAAAATATCACGTTATCAGGTATATATATTCTTCACTCAACAAAATGACAGAAAGTTTTTCGGATACTCTTAAACTCTTTTGGAAGGAAGCAGAAGTGGCTTATATTTTGGGAACAAAATCAGAGAGGCATATCCGTCAGTATATAAAAAAGGCAAAAATATAAGAAAAAAATAGCAAGGAAAAAAAAAAAAAAGTTTTCTTGCTTTTCTTTTTTTTTTCGAAAGGAGTGACAGTATCCAACGACTCTCGGCTTGTTCTATATAAATAAATATTTTATAAAAACTTTCTTTCCATGAAAGAGACCATTCATAACAATATTTACTGATTTTATATGTGGGACAATTCCATAATGTCCATGACAAGACACAATTTTTAAATCGAAAAATAATGTTTAAGGATTTACTAAATGAAAATGAAAAAAAAAAATTTTTTTTTTAATTACTGCTAAAAAGAATCTAAGCATAATTTTGACAAAAGCATTTACTATTGTGCCCAAAAAGTAAGACCAATTATTTTTTTTTCAAAAAGTCTTTATTTATTCTTCCAAATTTATTTCATCGCCTTCAAAGTAATCCCCTCCGGACACAATGCACTTATGCCAACTTTATTTCCAATCCTCAATGCATGCTAAAAAGTCATCGGCAGGGATGGCCTTCAAAGCGCGCGCCGATTTCTTGTTGAATCTCTTCAATCGACTCAAAACGGTGTCCCCGGAGTGGTCATTTGAGATTACGGAATAGCCAGAAGTCCCACGGTGTGAATACGGTGGTTTTGGCACAATGTGGGTTTCATTTTTGCGAAAAAGTCACGAAGAATCAATGCAATGTGAGCTGACGTATTCAGTGTTTTCGGTACAAATCGAGATTTGACGCGTTTGAGGCCCAAAATTATATTTACCCTATCCTTTTGAAATTCCAACATCATCAGCAAGGTCTCTAATTGTAAATTGACCGTTTGGAAGCACCAAATCTTTAATTTGTTGGACTTGAGCTTCGTCGATTGAGATTGGTGGTCGACCAGAGGGTTCTTCGTCTTTAACGCGTTCTCTGTCTTCTTTGAATTGTTTATACCACTTCTAAACATTTTTTTCCGATATATAAATGATCACCGAATGCCTTCTGCAACATTCTATACGTTTCCACAAACAAAATTTAATACAACTTATTTTCTCAATTAATTCAGACATTTCAAAAATCGCCAGAATCAATTTTAGCGTCTCACAAAGCTAAGCGTAACTCCAACTTTATATTTTGAACTGAATATTTGACAAATGACAACAACTGAATATTTTGACGTCAAATTTCACACAGATGTCAAGGACAGTGCCAGCAATCTAAAAAAGAAAAAAAAAATTGAAATTTTATTAGCCCCTGGAATTTTAAATTGAAAATTGGTCTTACTTTTTGGACACAGTAGTATAAGTTCATTTTTAAAAGTGAACATTTTGGGCTAATTAGACTGGGACCTACGATTTAAAGTTGATTGTGAACTACTAACAAATAACCATGCCACCGCTAGAATTCGAATCTGAAGCCTGTGGGTAGAGGGAATAAATAATGTCATCCAGAGATGTCTTTATTTGCGTACCGCATGGGAGAGAACTAATCTAGAAATATTAGACTGAGTCGGCGAGAAACTTTCACATATGCTGCCATATACTCGACCAAGTCTATTCGTTTTTCAAAACAGTGACTATAACACACACCACCAATAGGAATCCAATTCAAAACGACTTCACAGCTACCTAAACTAGCTATCACTACTACTACTACACCACATCACATCACATTACTGTGCCTAGAGCTGAATTGCCCCTATACAGTTTGGGAATGATGTGGGTGAGAAGTCTGACTGGGCCCCGTGACGCTCTTACAGTCGACTGGAGAACTTTAGCTTACTGGGACCGACGGCTTAAAGTGGATTCCGAATCACTACAAACATCCATGGAACCGCCGGGACTCGAACCCGAAATCTTTGGCACCGAGCACTTGATACTCGGCCATTCAGGCCGAATTCGTTACCACTGGAACATGAGTTCGAGTGTTTAAAATATTGGGTATAAAAAAAATTTCATTGTTTCATAATTCATCGTTCATGGTTTCAAGAAAAATGCCATAATGCCATCATAAATGCCATCTTAGAATTTAATGTGTTATCTTAGAATTTAATAGTGCCATCTTCGAATTTACTAGTGCCATCTTAGAATTTAATAATCTCAGACATCTTAAATTTAATAATGTCATCTTAGAATTTAATTTATCATAATATAGTAAAATTATTCGACAAATGTTAAATATCTAGCCAAATAAAGTTTAAAAAAATATTTAGCCTTTCAAAAACTTAACTTAGAATAAATTACCTGAGCTTTGAATACTCTACTGATTTGAGAGGCGTGGCTCGAAAACTAGAATAAGGCTTTCATAATGAATGTCGTATCAGCTTTCTAAGCGTAATTTTTTTAATAAAGAATTCACCATGTGGCGTTGGATAGTAAGTTTATTGATGTAAAGAACACTAAGAAAACACATTAAGTCATTGACACACTTGCTAAGAAAACTTACGAACAGTTAATACGCCAAGTGGCTGTAATCCAATTTTTTATATTTGTCCTGGGTTTATAAACGGGTCTTTCAAATGCTCTTTCAAACATATGTTTGAAAGATATCCATAACTTGCATTATGCGTTGTCCGCCTGATAACAATGAGAAATCTGTCCCGTTTCTTACAAACACGATGCTACACTCGTTGTCAATAAATCACTCATGGTTGTAGTACTGACATATGTAGTTAATAATTTAAGTCAGCAACAGGATTAAGCTGATCATAGTTCATTAGGGCAATGCACTTACGATTTGTTAGTATAAGAAGAAATAATAACAGCTGCAAATTGATATGAAAAAAGAATACGATTTAGCATTTGAAAATTATTTTTATGCCAGTATACGATTTTATTCTAATGCTTTCCCAAAACGCCTTTTCTTACTGTTATGAGACGTACATTATGCGTTTCCGTCTCAAAACAATGAGAAATCTGTCTTGTTTCTTACAAAAACGATGCTACACTCTTTGTCAATAAATCACTCATGGTTGTATTACTGACATATGTAGTTAATAATTTAAGTCAGCAACAGGATTAAGCTGATCATAGTTTATTAGGGCAATGCACTTACGATTTGTTAGTATAAGAAGAAATTGTAACAGCTGCAAATTGATATGAAAAAAGAATACGATTTAGCATTTGAAAATTATTTTTATGCCAGTATACGATTTTATTCTAATGCTTTCCCAAAACGCCTTACATATTTCTTACTGTTATGAGACGTACATTATGCGTTTCCGTCTCAAAACAATGAGAAATCTGTCTTGTTTCTTACAAAAACGATGCTACACTCTTTGTTAATAAAGCACGCATGGTTGTAGCACTGACATATGTAGTTAATAATTTAAGTCATCAATAGGATTAAACTCATTATAATTCATTAGGGTAATGCACTTACGATTTGTTAGTATGAAGAAATAATAACAGCTGCAAATTAATATGGAAAAAGAATGCCACTTATTTGAAAATTATTTTTATGTCAATATACGGTTCTAATGCTTTCCCAAAAACCTTACCGATTCCTCATTTTTATGATACATACGTTATGCATTGTCGGTCTCATAACAATGAGAAATATGTCCTGTTTCATACAAACACGATGCTACACTCGTTGTAGTACTGACATATGCAGTTAATAATTTAAGCCAGCAAACGTAAGATTAATTCGTTAGGGTAATGCACTTACTAATTCTTCTCATACTAACAAATTGTAACAGCTGCAAATTAATATGAAAAAAGAATACGAAGTAGCATTTGAAAATTATTTTTATGCCAATATATGTTACAGTTTTATTCTAATGCTTTCCCTAAAAGCGTTTTAAATGTTAATTAATTAATTATCTACTGATTTATGTGTTTCTTTATTATACTTTTTAATTTATTTATTATAGTTCTAAAGATATTGTTATTAATCATATAATTAATAGACAGCAATCTGAATGATCCCGAGTGAAGCTTATTTTCGATAAAACAACTTCGACCAAAAAGATTCACCAAAAGATTTCATTGAAATATTTTTCTAAAGAAACATTAAAAAATAAAATAAAAATTTGTGGCATATAATTGGGGTATTAATCTAAAATTAACATGCAAAAAATAAAAAATAAACATTTCTGCATTTGAGATTCATAATAAGAAAAATGTAAGTTAATAATTAATAAAATTATATGCTTAATAAATGCTTGATAAAATTATATTATGCATTTAAAACAACTTATTATGATTACTTATTTTTAGAAATAATATTGATGAAACATACCACAGAATGTGCCAAAAAGTTTCAGAAATAGCACAAAAAGTTAGAAAATTAATAGTCAATCTTTGAAGATGAACACTCTTATGTGAAATAGAAGGAATAGTTAAAACAAGTCACTTATGTAACCAATAAAAATATAATTGCTAAGTACAAAATAATTAAATAGTTTTGTTTACTCAGTTTGATAGTTAGTAACAGTTTTGGTTTATTCAGATCGTCGAAAACTTAACAAAATCTGATGAACGTTTATTAAAAATGATACTATAACAAGCGTTGGGTTTTTATAACAGTTGAAGAAATATCTGGAAAAAAAATAAATTTCTGTAAGATCTAGTATTATCTGAAAGATCTAAAAAAAGTCATTTATAAATAAACCCCGTAAAATTAAAATGATGGAGCAGCATCAAAATAAACTTTTGAGATTTGGGGGATGGTTCTATTTAACGACGAGAAAAAAAGTGACGGGAGTAAATCTGAGTTATTTTGATTTAAAAAAAAAAAATGTTACGAAGCTTAATGGAACACATGATCTTTTTAGAGAAAGAGTTTAACTAAATAAATGCTTGTTTTTACTTGGATTAAACTATAAAAATTATGGTACTCTATATAACTATTATGATAGTGCAATTATTTTTTGTTTAATTAAATAAATATAATTTTTTTATTAAAGTCCTGTATCAGTATACAAGGAAAGATGAGAAAGGTTTATTTGAAATTGGTGAAAGCGCATCCACCGTTATATTGGAAACAAAAATGGCTCACGAATGTAGAAGATCAGGTGTGATGGAATAAATCTAGGTCTCATACTAAAATAGATCTTCGAAAAACTTCGATTTTGGGATGGCAAATTCGCTGGACTCAAAGTATGAAGTATTGAATATCTTCTACCTATAGTTGAATAGTTACCACATCAATATCACACAGTATCCCCATTTCTAGAACCTACTGGCCCTTTCCAGCTTTGAGTAAGAGTAGGTATAGATCAGTGTTGGATTGAAAGGACAGAGTTATTTACTGACAGCACCTGATTATGTACTGAAAATTTATTAGGGTCTATATTTTCCAATCTTATACTATGCAAATCCTGCCGTAAATATAAAAGATTCCTGAAATATTTTTAGAGAGTTGGGCTAATAAAATTGAAGCTAGGCCAGTCCGGTGGGCTAGAATAAGATTGAAACTGTGTCTCAGACAGAATTTGCTGTTACAAATGGAAAACCGTCACCAGTAAGATATGCTGTACACAGTGGCGTAACAATAGGGTGGCAACACAAGCAATTTGCCATGCACCCTGGACGGGCAGAGAGGTTTTGAGTACAGGAAAGGCCTGACATTTATTATTACAAAATAAAATAAAAATTATTAATCCTGCATTTAATAAATTAAAAAAAAATGTGTATCCAAATTTTGAACGTATTCATTTTGAAGTATTCATTTGAATGAAAAATACATCGCATCTGGTAGTAATAGTAATAGAAATAGTTAAGCACGTGTAATCCCGATGCTAGGGTCTTCCCAGCTTTTTGGTTCGTGAATAGGCACTTACAAAATAAAAAGTGGGAATTCCCGCTGCCATCCAGTGCCAATAGGACATTTCTAAATTCACTTGCTAGAGAATTCTCAGTTTTTGCTCAACTTTTTATATATGAAATAAAAAGTCTTCTTTCATAAGGGAACTGGTGATTTATTAATCATAAGGAATCACTTTATGTCTTCAAGCTTTCCTGGAGTGTGCACTGCATTTTTGTTATTTGTAACAATTCCTATGACTACGGCTAGTGCTGAGCCATCATTCTCCAAATTAAAATTAACAAAAACTTATTTAAGAAATTCTGTGGGACAAGACAGATTACACAATTAGGTTTTTCGATCCATCGAACATTCCATGGCCCGAAACTTGAACCTTTGCGCTGTCATTGACACTGTTGCTGATCAGAAAGCCCGAAAAAAGACATTTTAATAAATAAATTTTTACTAAAAAAAACCCGGTAATTGTAATTCAATACCCCCCTTTAAATTAAAAGTTTATAGTATCAACCAAAAATAATACGTATTTTAAGTAATACTTCATTAAAAAGAAAATACAATTATGATACTTCGCACTATGGAGCTCCCATTCGAAAAATTTGCCACGTGCTTCAGATGGTATAGTTACGCCACTGGCTGTATATTTTGCATACCTCTAATGAGATTTATCGATTGATGGCTAGTATAAGACGTATCGAATGATAACTCGAATAGACTTATGAAATGAGAATCGAATGACAGCTACAATAACACTTACCGAATGATAGCTTGAATGAGACTTGTTGAATGATAATTTGAATGAGACTGTCTACTTCGAATGAGACATGCTTAGTGAATTTCGTAATCTTTGTTTTTCTAAAGATTGCCTTATATAAAAATAGTCTTGTCAATGATAAATATAAGTCAGGTTTATCAACAGTCAATAATAAGGAAATTTCAAGCTCGAACTTTTTGTTGTCCAACTTATAAAGAAATGTTAGTAACGAGATGTATGAAAATTATAATTATCAGATTTCTGTATTATGTAATGAACAGGCCTGAAAACTATTTTCAAAGATTTGACGATCTAATGATTTGTGAAAGTAAATTATTGATAAAAATTACTTAAAAAAAGCTAATTTAATTGGAAATTTAATTAAATGAAACAATAATACAATGACTATAAACTAAAATATATAATAAAGAAAGAAAACAATAATTACAACATATTTATAAGTCGAGCTATAAATAATAAAGCAAACTTACGGTAGAAGCATCCAGGTTCGTCCTTTTTCTGCGTCCAGCCGTTGCAGCATTTGGCAACTGTATTGTACTGTGTTTCGTAGGCTTCCGTAAAACCGGTGTAATATACAGTTCTGAAAAAGAAAAATTACTTTGAGATTCAAAGTAGCAACCAAATTTATTAATAAATCCTTAATTGCAATTTAATGGAAATTTGAAAATGCATTTAAAACTGTTTCTTTCTTCTTTAATAATGAAAAATAAAACCTTAAAAATGAAAATTTATTTAGAATAGTACGAGAAGTAATTTTCAAAGTTGAAAATCAATGTATTATGGGTTCACTTAAAATGATAATGAGATTTTGAATTTTTTAAAATACTGTGATAGAATAAAGTAATTGAATTAATGCAAATTCTGAAAAATAAATTAACTATACCGTTTTATGAAGTTAAATTTGCATTATTAATCGATTTATTATAATGGGAATTTAAATTTATGCTTCGCTTAATATAATAAAAGCATGCAATTGATTTAATGAGTAAGAAATATTTAGAAATATTTTCATTTTATAAAACAGCTTTGTTGTAATGGTGGCGCAATCACTTTATATTCTTTTATTTCTTATATATATATATATATATATAATAAATGTTACCAATGTCACGTATGAAATTCAGTTGTAATTAATTGTCATTCAATTTGCCATTAACACATATTTGTAAGATGCGTAAATGGTTAAAATTTATGTAAATGTAAGCTGACATTATATATTTCTATTAGAATTAATAAATTTAATTGCATGCATTAAAACACTATATAAAGTTTACTAGAACATTAACACATAATTTGCATATATATATTAATGAATTTAAATGTGTTAGAAGAAACAAATAATTTTCATATATATAAAAGAGTTTCATTAAATATTAAATATAAATTATAACTAATTAATACATACATACATAAAATATATAAATTTTACATACAATTTTAATAGAATGCAATATAATTTAAACAGTAAAAGGAAATAATGGACATGTTACATCAAAAAATGTTGCAAATATAATTATTTTCCCGAATCCAAATCAGAACCTTCTGTAATAGCAGTGCCAATCATTGTTTATTTAGGCAAGGGAGTGTCTGAGTTAATTTAAACTTGCACACTCCAAGATTCAGCTCATACATTTTGAAAATTACAACAGACAGTGACTAATGATTCTTGTAAAAATACTTGTCGGGCAAAACTCACCTGAAACAATTTGTATCGGGGATTTTGTAAGATGAAGGCTGAACTTAAGCGTTGACATATTTTACGTTACTATTTTTAACTCGAGGGCCCTTTGAAATAACTTAAGCTCACTATTTATGAGATTTACGGGAGTTTTGTAATAATTCTTCTACTATCAAAACAATCTAATATATTTTTAGCAAATATTTAATATTAATCTAATAAAGTTATTGATAAATAATAAATTAGTCAGAAGAAACTTTATGAGAATTAATTTACTACTAAACTGATACAAAAAGGTCTGCCTTACATACTCTTAATAAAGGTTTTTCCAAGTATGATCATGAACATTATATTTCTTTTGAACACAGAATGTATATCCATTTGCACAGAATATGTATCCTGCAATGGATTCGTGCTGATGTGGATTTGGAATTTAAATGAAATTGCAGATTATTTGGCGAAGAATGCCAGAAGTCTTGATCAGACTTCCATTCCTACTTCTCTTGCAGATGAAAATGCATTGGCAAAATCTAAACTAAAATATTATAATTTTTCTAAGACCAAAACTAAATACCAAATTTCAAGAACTAAATATCGACAGAAAGACAGCTACTACTATCACAAGATTAAGGATGAAGCCCCACAAAAATATGAAAATGTCTGCTGATGGCGTTAAATAATATCAAAAATGTGGCAACTGTCCCTGATGTCGAGCAAACTCCTCATCATGCCTTTGATTGTCCAGCTGTTACAGTCGCAATACATTGTCTGGATCACCAGCACATCAACATCAGCACTGATACAAAAATATTGATTTTATGAAACATATTTGCAATTAGTACTGTATAAATGAAAGCTATTTTTTCAATATTTATCTGCTGTAAATGTACCAGTTTCCGGAGAGTACTAATTAAACTTCACGTTTTGCACTGTCTAACTTATAAAGATGTGTTACCGCCAGATAATAAAAACACATATCGTAGATCAGGATAATTTCCCCAATCAGAAACTTGATTTTCTGCCCATTCAAGCTTCCTATTGTCTGGCGTTCAACGACGTGAGATTTTATTATACGGTGAAAACTCACCTTAAGAAGCGAGGCAGAGAATATAAAGTATATTAAACATTCATTTTCAGTTCGGTAATAATAATATAGTAATTATTCGAGAAAGATCTCGGTCAATACTAGATATAGCTAAAGTACATACTTTTAAATTCTTTTTTTTTTTTTTTTTCTTTTCTTTTAATATGCTATGTGTTATGCATCATTAAACCGAACCAATAAGAAGAAATATAATCTAAATTTATTTATGTATTTTAAATTACGTAGAAAATCTAAGAAAAATGAGAAAAAATTCAATAAAATGAAAAATTATCAGGAATTTATAAAATAAGATTTAATCATTAAATTTAAAATTGGAAGAAAAATCTTTGTTTCATAAATAAACATTTGTAATTTATTATTCCATTACCTTACTTTATATTTGTCCCACCTAATTCTTTAATTAACAATAAACGGTCTCTAAAATACGTATAATTTAAATATAAAAAAAATTACTCAATTCCTTTGACTTATTTATATTATTTTTATTTAAAAAAAATAAGAGAAAATAGCATGCATTGCTTATTTAATAACAGTACAACAAAAAAATGTTTTGAATCTCAAAGAGAAAAAAAGGAAAAAATTTTTTTGAAGATCAAACTGAATAATTCAAAATTAACTACAACGATACAATCAACAGCAAAGAATACGTACGCTAAATTTACAACATAAATGCATTTAAATTAATATAAAAAGTTGATTGGAATGCTTGAATAATAATATTTATTCTGTACTAAAGATAAAAAATATATATATATAATCATTTATATAGACTTCCCTATTTTTCTCCCAAATTTTTTCAAATAGCACGAATAATGATATTAAATAACCTGATGAACAATTTTTTTAAAATAATTCATTTACCTGTTCTTAACATGCGATGAAGCAATTAGCATCTATATTTAAGATCAGGTGTAATGTAGACTATTAAAAAAATTAGAGATAGAAATGAAACATTATTTAATATTGCGTGTATATTACATGAATTATTCGTATTCCTGAAAAATGAATATTAAATGTAATGCGCATAATTTTTGTGCTACATATAAGGTAATTTTTTTACTTATTAATTACTAATCTTTAATGACTGGAATTTTGCATGATCGGTTCCATACGTTATTAAAAAAATTTTTTTTACCTTTTGAAGTGTATATGTATCTATAATTATTACTGAAAAGGTGAATGTATATTAAAATATATTAATATTTTTACAATATAAATATATTTTATTTATGTAAATATATTTTTTGGCCCAGAAATTCACCTTTTTTTTCTGTCTTAGGTCATTGTAAACTTAATATCTGATATATTTATTTAGAAATCTTTGCCGGAATAACTGCAAAAAGTTCATACGATTATTTTTTCCAATTAAATAACTTTATTTTCTTTTAAAAATAATCTGGTTAAATTAATATAATTACATTTTTGACAGTTGACTTATATTGGAAGAAGTCAATGAATGTCAAATTTCCTTTATTAGATCTCTTTTTTTTTTTTTTTTTTTTTGTTTATTAGTTATTGTTTATATATTAATTAAACGTAAGAAAATGCATTCATAAAGTTTTCAACGTCTTTACATTACGGCTTTGATAGGTAAATTCCTTTCTTTACTAAAAATAGTAAAACAGCATTTAACAAAAGGTCAATATATTATAATAACAATAATTATATAAATCTTAAACGAACAACAATGAAACTAAAATGTATAGCTGACAGTCTTTTCGGGGTTTTTAAATACCAAAAAAAAGTTGCATAATGATTATTTCAGAAATTCTAGCATTCATTTTGTTAACTATAATTTTTATAAAGTTAATTTTCTTCAAAATAACACATTTATTTATATTTACTATGAGATCTACAAATTTTTAAAAATTATTTATATTTATTTATCTCTCTGTATGCTTGCCCTAGAATATATATTATGTTATAAATGGAGAGTGATTCATTTTAATGTAGAGTGCATGTACTTGAAAAACGATTTGATTCTAAATATCACCAACAGATGGCGCCAGAAAACTCGTACATCTCGAAGCAAATGAGTTCGGTGGCGAAAAAATATTTTCTTTTAATTTAGCGAATGTAAATGAAATTTAATGTGATTGAATTGAATTTTTGATAATTTTCAAATATTAATTTTTATAGGCTATTTAATATACATGAGATAAAATATAAATTGTTTCACAAAATTCGACTAAAGCAAAACGTAGCAAAAAAATCTCGAAAATGCATTGTCTTTCTGTAATTAGGTAAACCTTCAAAACTTATGAAGGGCTTAAAATCAAGTCAACTACCATAACAAATATATTTTAACAAATATATGCCCTGCTGAAATTTTAAAAAAATCTTAAATTGTAAAGGAAGCGTATAATCGCTTTAAACGAATGTATTAAAATTTACAATGAAAATTATAATTTTATACAAAAAATTAATTCAGGAGGGCTTGTTGTCGGCAGTGAGGGATATTGATTAGTTTTTATGATTTACTGAATTGAAAATAGTTGGATATTATTTAAATCATTAAGGTGTCGTAGAGTTTATTTAATTCCTAGTTTAAAATCAATTAATATTTAAGGTTCAATATATTTTAAATTAAGGTTCTTATGAGGAATTTTAGTTAAGTCATGTGGGAAAAAGATGTGAACCTTATGATCTAAAATCCCAGTATAATGGTAAATTATATTAATAGCAAATTAGATAGCAAAAACAGTATCTTGGCAAAGTATAATATAGAAATAAACATTATCAGTGAATTTTGGTTAGCATAAATCACATTTGATTGATGTCTTCTTGATGAATATATATATGCAAATAAAAATTGAGATAAATATATTCAGGAAAAGGAATTTTAAAAATATATCTTGCTAATAAATGTAAATATTTATATTCAATAACTAAAAGGATTTTTTTTCAAATAATTGATTAAAATCGCAACCGAAAAATGGAAAAATTATTAAGTTATACAAATAACTATTTTTTTCTAATAAAAATTAGACAATTTTAAATTGTCATACTAAGAAAAATATTATAACGTTCATGGTTTTCTTTCACTTATACCAGTGTCCAGGCCAAAGACATTTACTAATACAAATTACGATGGACTGCACACAGGAATTAATACTATAGAGTTTAAACTAAAAAAATAAAAGATTCAGGCAATTTATTAATATGTTTCAATGCTTCTTCATTAATTTCTCTTTTACAATCCTATCAGTATAAAAACCAACATTAGTTATTATCAAACGCCATGAATGAACACAATGAGTGATTTATCTGACAGTGAAGACCTATATTTATATTTCATAAAATTCATAGTTAAATACGTACTTTTACTAAGATAGGTTATGCAGAATTTGAACACATTTTTCAAATAATTGATTGAAATCGTAACCGAAAAAAGGAAATATTAATAAGTTACACAAATAACTATTTATTTTCTAATAAAAATTAGACAATTTTAAAATTTCATACTAAGGGCCAAATATTATATGTCCATTTCACCATCTCAAATCATCGAACCCATTTTTAAGCAAAATATCGTTAGTTTGGGGAAACTATCCTCAAGCATCTTAAAAATATCTAATTCGGTTTATGTTCTGCATTAATAAAAGGGGTCTGATTGTAGGTCACAAAATTCCAGTTGGTAGTCAGTCTTGACGCTTTCAATAGTAATCGTTAATGGGCGAGTGAAAAACGACAAAACTCTCTGTAATTCCTTAAAATCTTCGAATCGCTGCTCAAACTCAAACATTACCTCGTCAATGTACTTAATGTAGTCAAAAAAGTTGAGTCCTTCGAAATTTCCCCATCTCTATATAATGTTCTTTGCAACTCGGAGAAAAGATAAAGATCTTGAATTAAATAAAGTTGATTTATCGTTAAGGTTATCCCGACTGTCATTCAATCAGGGAAAAATGTCTATCCACGTATTATGTGATGTATGCAAAACGTCTTAAGCTGCTTGTATTTTTTTTAATAATTGAGTTTCAAAATCAAGTGATTTGATAACTTTTTCAAGCCAGATCCAGAGTCATTAAAGCGGCGTAATGTTAAAAAACTGAAGTTGAGAAACAAACATGTACAAGCATGACAACACAAACACGCAACCTGTATTATTTCACTTTCTGTGTTTCACCCACTCGCGTATATTTGTAAACTAAATACATTTGACTTAACTCGAGAATTACCCTAACAATAGAGATGATATAACAATTGACATACGAATAAATTCCATTAATTTTTGGATATAAAATCAGGAAAATATGCTAATCATATGCCATATCTAAAATTTTTGATTAGTTTTTAGTTCAATATATTAACAATAAATCTTCATTAATTTAACATTATACAAAGTTACAAAATAATGTAGTTACTTATTATCAAGTAATACGTCTTCTGAAATTAAATTGTACTTATCTAAATTTTATTATACATTTTACAACATAAAGGAAGAAATTTTCTTTAAAAGTCTTGATAATTCTGTATCATATAATTTGGGATTTTTTCACACGGAAAATCTGAAATTTAAAATCGCAGAAGAGAATATGTCACCTTTGCAAAGACATGGCTCCGATTAGAAGTAATTTTTCACACTTAAAAATACAAAATATTTAACTTTTATTTTAAAGTATTTTTAAAAGAAAAATTTTGATTAAAAAGAGACTTGTTACTAGATTAACTTTTCAGTCTTATTTCGTAACAATTAAATAATTTTTAACTATATTATCCTTCGAATCCTAAAATTAATAAAGAAAACATTTATTCACCATTAAAGTTAAATAAAACTCCAAAAATGCATATTGATAAGTTAATGATTATAATAAAAGTAAATAATTTCAATCTTTTTAACCTGTTCAAACAGGTCTGTAATTAAAAATAAGAACATGTTGTAGCTACCAAGATTCGCTTTGTTACAATAGTGTTAATTATATGTCAATAAAAAATTATGATAAAAGTAGTATAAATTGGATGGATTCATTTATACAGCCTGCAATTTTCAAACAATCAACTGAAGCAAAATACAATTTTTAGCTAATAGGGCTTACCTTGGTTCATAAGTTACACACCAACTATGATGACCACAATTTGGCTTCCAAACTTTTGTCATTTGTGTATATGCTCTGGTACATGGTTTCTGAACTTTAACGGATTCCATCTGACGCTCCGTGCACACATGAGGCCTGAAAAAAATATAATGTAAAAATTAATATTAAAAAGCAATGTTTTTCTCTATCGCTTTGTATTATTTTCTACTTTTTTTTAATTACATTTATTGCTGTCACAAATCTAGTAACTTAGTAATTTTATCAAACTTAATTAAATAATAAATATATTAATAGAGAGTTTTCCTGATCTTCCAAATTTATTAACTTTACATAAAAACGAAATTGTAAGTAATATATATATCTATATATATATACACACTGAAGTGACAAAAGTCATGGGATAGCAATATGCAAATTTTCAGATGGCAGTAGCATCGCGTAGAACAGGTATAAATGCGCAGTGCTTTCGCAGAGCTTTCATTTCTGTTCAAGTTATTCATGTGAAGAGGTTTTGACGTGATGATGACCGCACGACGGGAATTAACAGACTTTGAACGCGGAATGATAGTTGGAGCTAGACGCAAGGGTCATGCCATTTCGGAAATCGTTAGGGAATTCAACATTCCCAGATCCACCGTGTCAAGAGTGTGCCGAGAGTATGAAATTTCAGGCATAACATCCCATCATGGACAGCGCAGTGGTCGACCGCCTGCACTTAACGACCGAGACCGGTGACAGAAAAAAAGAAGTCGAAGAGAAGTGAAAGAGTCGTAAATTCTAACAGACAAGCAACACTGCGTCAAATAACCGCAGAAATCAATGTGGGACGTACAAGGGACTTGTCTGTTAGAACTGTGCGGAGAAATTTGGCTTTCTTGGGCTATTCCAGCAGAAGACCGACTCGAGTGTCTTTACTGACAGAACGACATCGCTTGCAGCGACTCTCGTGGGTCCGTGAGCATATCGGTTGGTCCCTAGATGAATGGAAAACCGTGGCCTGGTCCGATGAGTCACGATTTCAGTTGGTAAGAGCTGATGGTAGGGTTCGAGTGTGGCGCAGACCCCACGAAGCCATGGACCCAAACTGTCAGCAAAGCACTGTTCAAGCTTGTGGTGGCTCCGTAATGGTGTGGGCTGTTTTTTCATGGCATAGACTTGGTCCTCTGGTGCGACTGGACCGAACATTGACTGGAAATGCTTATGTTCAGCTACTTGGAGATCACTTGCAGCCATTCATGGACTTCATGTACCCAAACAACGATGGGATTTTTATGGATGACAATGCACCATGTCACCAGGCCACAACTGTTCGCGATTGGTTTGAAGAACATTCTGGACAATTCCAACGAATGATCTGGCCACCTAGATCGCCCGACATGAATCCCATCGAGCATTTATGGGACATCATCGAGAGGTCTGTTCGTGCCCAAAATCCTGCACCATCAACGCTTTCACAATTATGGACGTCTATCGAGACAGCATGGCTCAATATTCCTGCAGAAGACTTGTTGAGTCCATGCCACGTCGAGTTGCTGCCCTTCGCCGGGCGAAAGGTGGGCCGACACGATATTAAGAGGTATCCCATGACTTTATACACACACTGAAGTGACAATATATATATATATATATATATATATATATATAAACAGATGCAGCTGAATATATCTTCATTAAACTGGAGTAGTTAACAAAATTTATCAAAAGACAAACTTATGTCGTGTCAATATGAATTGTAAAAAGTTTTACCTTAATCCAAAAATATTTACAAATACATATTTTCCATATTAATACGATATATACCCATATTGATACTAATATGACACATGAATTGTATAACAATTATAAAAAAATGTTTACCTTAATCAAAAAGTATTTACAAATACATATTGCTCATATTGGCACGACACTTAGAAATAAATGTACACAGTTTTTACTAATTAAAATAAAAGATATTATAATACAAAAATAAATAAAGGCTTTAAAAAATGTAGTCTTCCCATAACATTTTCATCAATTCTGAAGGTCCAAGAAAATTTTTAAAATAATAAGAAAATTTATTGTATAATAAATGTATTTAAAAATAGCAATAATAAAATGTAGCAAGTTAATTTTTCTATTTTTAATAAAATATGGATATCGAGTCATTCATTTTCATTAACTCTGCTACCTATAAAAAAAATCAAAAATCTATATCATTTTTATATATAATTTACTTAATATACAGTGATTATTAAATTAAACAGTAAAACTCATATCATTGTTATTATAAATGTTATCTATCCATTTTTCATTAGCTTTAACCTTCAGTTAGCCCCTTTTTTATTAGCTTACAACAAAAATATTCAAATTTAAAAAGTCTTCAAGTTTTCTTTTCCTTGTTGAAAATACACTGAGGTTAAGTAATGTAAGCATTAGCTGAGTTACGAATCAGTATTTTCTAACTTCTTCTACTTTCGTCCAAAGACACTGGCTAAATTGTTATTCTTGTCACTCGTTCCAATTGATTGCGGGAATTATTTTTGAGAATTTGTTCTGCTTATTCCTCTAGTTAGAGGAACGGAGGTATAAATTAGATCATCAAACCAGTTTAACCGTATCCAAAGCTTACTGCGGAACGAATGGAAAGGTGTGGGCGGGGATTAAATCTAACGCAGGTGTTTTCAATTCATCGCATGTCTTTAAAAAACAATTTTAAAGAATATTGTTGATCAAAGTTGTTTAGTCTCCATTCAAAAATTTCACTTTGCGGTGATATACAGATAGAGCAAATATTGTTAATCTGTGGTATTCATTATTGCTGAACATGGTCTGTTGAATAGTTAACTCTGGTTTCATTATTGCTGAACATGGTCAATCTAGCATAGTTTTGTATAAGCTAGTTTACATTACTCCAAAAAAACTAAAGAAACAGAAACTAATATGTTAGTATGCAAAATTTATTTAATTGGAAATTTTCCATCACATTTTACAAAATCGGCTTATTTAAATATATCATTTCCAGAAATTCCCTTCCGAATTTATTTATAATCCGTCTTTACTTTTCTACAGTTCTATACAACAAAATTTAGGATTTAATTATTGAAAATCTGAAAACTAGTTAATTTATTCAATATCCAAACGCAAAATTTGCTCATTTTTAGAAATAATTATTCGAAATATTTAAAATAAAACTGAACGAAAATTGACCCGAAAGAGATAACGTTGATTATGCCAATATTGATAATAAACCATGCAATCAAATATTGTTTTAATTCCATTTTCTTTTGTGATAATCGGAACTGAAAAAACTACTAGTGATAAAATTCTGCTTACGTTATATTATTTTTAAAGTAAAAACCAAATTTAAATGTTTTAATTTTTTTTCTTTTCCTACAGCGAAAAATTCTGTATACCATTATATTACATTCCTCTAACCTGTAGATTCCAAAATGAAATATCTAATCTAAAATTCATCGTATCTTTATAAATACCACCATGACATACAACTTTTCAGTTTTTTGTCATTTTTCAGTTAACAAATAAAACAATATCTGGAATACATAAAATATTCTCAAAGTTTATCTTTATCCGGATTTCTTTACTTGTAAATCTTTGCTTTTATATAGAGGTGTGAAAGAATTTTTTTGACATTTTAAAAAAGGAACATATGTGTTTGTTTGAATAACTGTGTTTTTGTCTGTTATCGTTGAGCATATTTTCTTTTAAAATTTTTTCCTTGAATGTTTTGATGCCGGCTAAGTTAAAGAACTGCTTGAGAGTTGATGAAAATTCAAATAATAAGTTCAGCTAAAATGGTAAACTAAAAACAAAAAAAATCCACCAAAAAAAACCTGGAGGACATTAATTTATGAAAAATAATAAGTCTAAAGTTGGAGGACATTAATTTATGAAGATGTTCAATGGCACGATGCTTACAATGATTTTTCTCGGTTAAAAATACAACATGTTTTATTAATATATAAACAAATTTCTATTTTAATGGAATAAATTTAAAAGTTGCTTAAAATGATTCATGTTTTGATATTGAATTTTGATATTCTTCCAAAATTAGCATATATCTCAAGATCTGGTTATATATATACAGATATAGATATATATTTACCAATTAAACTTTTTAAACATACATTAAACTTTTAAAAGTTTAAAAATAAATTCGATTAGTAATGCGGAAAAATATTTTTTGGCAACTCACTTTAACTACAATGGAAAATTTAAAACAAAAGAAAAAAAAATCAAAAAAGCCTTCAGGTACAGTAATTACGAAAGATGCTTAATGAATATTTGAAAAAAAAAGAATTTCAGATGTTGAAATAAAAGAATCTTTGAAATCTTTGCCAAAACAAATTTTCTAGGAAATTTACTCCTAAAAATATTGTTTGTGAAAAGCTTTGTAGAAAGGGTATGTAAATATTCACAGATCAAAAAGAAACTCAAAACATTCTGAGAAATGCCATCACAAACGAATAAAAGTTTGCTTGTATTCTAACATCCGGAAAATTCCTACCACACAAATATAAAGAAGCAATCTAATTGAATAACTTTCCATTCATAAAAGAAACAATGCTCCCAAATCAGATAGTGCCAGTGTGTGCTTTCTGTAAGTTATTTAACCCTATTTTCCCAGAAGTCCAAACCGGCAATCTACCACAAAATAGTATAATTATCACTTCATGAAAGTTGACGAAAAGTTATTTGTAAACCTCTTCGAAAAGAGAGGAGATTTGGTGAAACGATAAGTCAAGTTCAAGCTATGTGGAAGCGAAACAACCAATTCGTGCAATCGTTAATGGATATATAATGCGTTTTAATCACTTTTAGTCATAAATTCTTTTTTTTTTAACAAAACCAAAATACGTGTTTTGCATCTTACAATATAGTTTTATTGTGACGTAAGTAAAAGATACAATTAATTATATTTTCTCAAATATCGTAAAAAATTGTTCATTTCAATTTGAAAAAATCTTAGCTTGTAGAAAGGACGAGCTTTCAAAGCTAAAGATATTTTACTAATTAATCAAAAGTAAAATGGAAATCAAACTCAATACAATCAGACAAATTTAGTTAGAGCCAACTGATTGATGAAATAAAGGAAAAAAACTAATGAATCAAATAGCTTTAATTCCAGCATTGCATTGTCTATTAGCATAGAAAAATGAAATTAACACGAGGAAAATGTTAGAAAATGAATTTTAATTGAGTTAGGGTTCTTAAAATTATACAGTGATATGAACTTTGTAAAAATGTTTAGTAGTTCCCTTGGTTAAGTGAATGTTTCTCTTAAATTATTATGAACTAAATTATTATTTAAATTATTTTCTTATATTTATTATTATTTAAAATTGAATATGAACCATGTTCACTTAAAAAACTTACATGAAGGTAAAATAACTGAAAAGAACTTTAACTAAAAGTAATTAATATTAGTAAAGTTATAAATGGATTCATAAGTCATTGTTTACTCCAGTTGTAAGTCCAGTCCACTAATAAAATGAAAAAATTCAATATTGTCGTATTTGTAATTAAATCTGGTAAAGGCGGATGTTTTGTTCAAAGAGAAGAGGAAATAGAAAATGACTATAATCATTGAGCACCATTATTTATTTCGAATCAAAATATTTTAAGTTTTACTGAATTTCTAAAATTTATCATCTTTTTATAAACTTTTAATAAAATATTAGTATTTAATAACATTCATAGATTTCTTTTGTTTTTAAGTGTGATAAAAGTTTTATTAATTTTCATTTACTTTAGAAATTTGCATTACTTGAATTGCAAAATAAGTTATAAATCATACCTTCTTTTTTCATGTGCGAAAATACCATAAGAATATGCGTTTTCTATATCTGTCTTCTCTTTTGTTAGTCATAATCAAGTCAATTCATTTAGTCAATGGCAAACTAAACACTAGAAATAGTACTACTAAATCTTAAAGTATTTCTGAAAATCATTATTTTTTTTTTTTTTAAATGTGTCTGTTTACTGTCACAACCAGAAAAAGTGCGCATAAATATACTAAAACTAAATTAGCTATGGAAAAAAATTATTATCAATGTTAAAGCATATAATATCTTTCTTTTTTTATTGCACATTATTTTAGGCTTTGAATGAAAGATCGTCAACATAATTGTCGAGCGTATTTGTTCCCCAATAAATTTACGACAACCCAGATGGTTTGCCAGCATAATTATCGCAATATATAACTCGCACACCTTAAGTTATTAGGCGAGGTATGGTAGACAAGTAGTATTTTCTTGGCGATTCGTCACAAATTGCACCCAAGTGACAGAAACTTACAGTAATTTCTCTTTCTTCTAACTTTCTCTTTTCTTGAAGCGCACCACCAAAAATAACAGAAAAACATAAAAAGAATTCCACTTTCTATTTGAAACAATTCCTTTTCCTTTTCAAACAATTAAAATGTTTTTTACAAAAAACATTTACGATTTTTCTTAAAATAGATTCAAAAACCATGTTATAAGTAATACATCAATTTTAAAACTAAAGTAAAATACTTTGACAATGAATATGTTATTTCTTGACTATTTTAACTTTATAAGCAGCGTAAAAAACAAGCTATAAGCAATAAGGCACTAAATCCGATTAAGTAAATATTTCTATTCAAAATATAATTTGTGATAACCTAAGAATTACAATGAATATTTTACCAAAATTATTCGAATCATTATCATATGTATATGTCATTATCAACACAAATATTATATTCTTTGTGAATCATATCATTCTATAATCGAAATTTAATAATTTGTAAAAATATATATATGGCGCACTATTAAAAGTTGTTGTAAATAACCAAAAATTTATAAACTTTCTGCATTCGATTAACAAACATATTCATTTATAATAGTTAAAATTTTAACTATATTCTAAATAAATATTTTATTATTTACTGTTATAAATGCCAGGGCTGACGGAAGACGGTAAACCAAATAGCCAGATACCATAAAGGCTTCCAAAGGATGCAAAATTTTAAGCTACGTTACGAATATTTATTATTGCGACTTGATTCCTTATTTTTATAAAATAATCAAAATTCAAATTGTTTAATGGAAGAACCACGAAATCCACTACAATCAGTTCTATTTTCTTTTTGTCAAATAAAAATTAAACTAATTTAGAAAAATTACAGAATGTATCGATCTACAAATACATTTAAGCAACACAAAGACTTAAATGGGAAGAAATCGTATGCAGAACTATGTCCGATATATAATTACTTTTTTAGCAAATTACCTCAATTATATCAAGCGAATTACCTTACCACTTGATGTCCTAACACGTGTTCACGATAATAATTTGGCCATTTCGTACTCGAATTTGAGCGTCTCGTTAAGAATACAGCAATACCTGACATAGTCTGAATAATCGGCTCCACTGATTGACCGGACTGTTTGAAACAAGACTAATTAAGGAACTAAATCTACACAAAAACTGAAAATTGGTTTAAAAAAAAAAAAAAGGTTTTTGTCATTGTTCAGTACATAAAATGATATTAATAAATTTAAATATCTTTATTAAAATTAAATATGTATTAAAATATTAATTTTTTGTTCTGTATAAATTGTAATCTCGATCAATTTTCGTTGTTTGTATTATTTTTTTCTTCATGAAATCCTTTGCAGTGCATTGTTTATCTTTCGGCAAATTGAAAGACTACATTCCATATTGGGAACTACTACTGAATTGACTACAAAACCTTAAATCTTCCATAATATGCACTGACATGTTTTCAGCCATCCCAATACTTTTTCGTATTTAACTGCTAATTGTCCTGAAGGTACTTCAACACAGTCGTCTTTGTCTGAGTTGTCCTCCCTTTCTTCATAAACTCCTTGTTCATTTATGTTAATAAATGTTTCACTATCCATTTCTTTCGTGCTCTATATAGAGCACCCCCGGAATATCTTATTACATAAGATTTCTTTTAACATTTATAATCGGACTTATATTTTACTGTTCGAATCTCGACTATACGAGATATTGCTGTATTAATAACTAATCCTAACGATTGTAACAATTTGAAAATTTTCGAAGTTAAAAATCATAAAAAGTATTACGCTCAACAATGACACAAAATAAAATGGACATATGCCATGTTCTAAATATCAATGATGTAGTATCTGTATTTAATTCTATAAAAGCTAGGAAAGTTAATTTATAGTTATGTATAATAGTAATTTTTTCATTTTTATTTTTAATAAAATATTGAAATGTATATAAAATTATGTAAAAGTTGCCTAATTAGTGCTAATTAGTGATTGGTATAAACATCTTCGTTGGTCTCTTTCACGGCTGCAATTCAATATATTAATTTGAACATTGGAAATAAACATGCTGGAAATGCTTTTAAAATTAAGTTCATGTAGAATGTAGATTCTAATTATAATTAAAATCTTAGAATAGAATTAGAATGCTTACATAATTTATAGAATGCTTACATAATACTTAATTAATGCCGTTACTGTTTTAATTAATTTATTAATATAAACTGATAAGCATTCAAAGAATATTTAATAAAGACAATTATTCCTTGGTATAATTTTGCATGAAAAAAATTATATATGCTAATTCTTTGTTGTAATTGATTCGGAACTTACAAAACGATCGATTTTTGAGATAATATATGATTTTTATACTAAGGAATTGAAAAATAATGTCTACTGTTTGAACAAACTTAGAGACTATTTGACACTTTCACAACTGAATGTAATATTAAAAAAAAATAAGACTGCTATATTATGGACAATACAGAAGAAATCAACTGCAATAGCATAAATTTCAGGTACAAAACGAGGTTCTTAATACAGTTATAAATATTTCCTGACAGGTATTGCCACGTGTATTTCTTTACAAGTTAAAACTACAATCAATGCAGTTTCCTATTAACCCCCCTCCCGAAACGATTTGTTGCCTCATAAATTTGTTTTAACAAAATGCTGGCCGAAAAGCACTTCGAGTACTGGCAGATACTCGAGAGGCCAAAAGAGGGGTTAAAAACCTCCCCACTGAGAAAACAAGCGTGAGCCTCCTCTACATGGGGGATCCCGTAAATCCCGTTAAAAAGAGAAAAAGAAAAAAGTGTAGAGCTAAAAAAAGTCCAGATTGCCTACACACCCCATTTTCTAAATGGGGCGAAATAGCTGCCTTTTGCTAAGCTTCCCACGATATGTTCGCAAAAATGGATCATACTTTATCTAGTAACATGAGAGGCAGCACAAAAAGCGCATCCCCGTCTTTTCTTTTGTTAAAAGCAAAAAAATGTATTAATCATCTTTATTATAGGGGACTGTGGGAGCCAATGTATCGGTCTTATATACGTGTGGTATCCATACACTTTTCATCTCCTCATACATTACTTTGAACCTCGCATGATATATAGCTTGGTTTTGTTAAGCACCTCTTAAGCGTGAATGGTGCTCAAGATTTTATTTTTAACTAAAGTATGGCGATGTATTTCTGATTGATAGTAATGCATCTGGCCTAACAATATAAAGGATAATTGATGATTGTAATGTATTTTTGTTACAACATGAGACATGTGTAGATTGTAAAGAAACCAATGTAAAAATTTTATCTAATACCTCAGGGATAAAACTTTGTTTTACATTTTTGTGTCCAACACAAACAATTTTTTAATTTACTAGAAAAAACAGGCTACTCTTCGTTAACCTTATGTAGTAACAGCTTTGAAAAAAACAACTATCAAATCAATAAACTAACCTAGAGATGAAAGTATCTAGATAGATGGCAAATGTTAATGTTGTGAAAAATTTTTTATTTGTATGCATGCATATCTGTGAAGGAAAATCATTGCTACTACAACCACTGAAGCTAAAGGTATCAAACATGCAATATATAAATTATTTCGATTTGTTAGAATTTTACTGTGACAAATGAACTCAAGCGATTGTATTTATTGTTAAATTACTTACAAAATGAATAATTTCAAAAAATAGCAATGTGTTTAAATTATTACGGCTAAAAATATATTTTTATTTTTTAATTTATATAGCCCAGTTATAAAGAAAACATTTTTTAAATTTTTTAATATATTACACCAGTATAAATTCTAAATTTCCTTAATCCATATTTTCTTAATTTTAAAAGAAAAATATGAAAGTAAAAAATAATTGAAAAATATTTACTATTTCAAAATACAATGCTGCGAATTTTACATATGAAAAAATAAAAGCTGATTCCTCATAGGATTAATGCATCGAATTGAAAAAGAAATCAACAATTGTTAAATGTATGCCTTTAACTTATTTTTTTTTTATTTTATTTAAAATTTTACATAAATAAATAAACGCATACTAAATTCAATTTTTATCATTACAAATTCAAATCTATTCCTTATTTTCTACACAAATAAAAATTATCCAAACAAACCTGCAGTAAATCATTCAACAGTATTTTAAATATAAATAGTCCTGACAACAAAATATTCTTTATAAAAACGCTCAATGTAAAAAAAGTTGTGTATTTTTTTTTCCTATTGTCGAAGCTGCGTGATCCATCAACAGGGAGCCTAGCGTGAGTAATCGTGATAAATGACATTGATTTAGAAGTGGCCGTGAAATATGGTATTTTTCTTGAAACCACCCCACTGCAGAAATACCTCAATACTTCAAGTAAGGTTTCAATACTGTGTTAGTTTGAAACAAACATACAGACGATTAGAAAACATCAGGCGTCTGTTGAGGCTTGAAAAAAAGAGAGCATGAAATCAGAATGGGCAATTCGCCTCGGAGTTGGCAAGATATTTTTCAGTCAAGTAAGATTTTCCTCCTACTAATGCTTATTGGGTAACGTATCAAAAGAAGAAATAATTAACTTTTTACAAACACTATTAATTTTCTTCTATTTCAATACATTATGTATTTATAAAACATTCATGTGGTATTAACATTTGAAATATTTTATTTGAATGCAATGGAAAAAATTAAAGAGTTAAATCAACTAAATATATTAGACATAATTTAAAAGGAAATTAAATTAAAAATTGATACGAACTTTCTTCAATATTTGAATTAAAATAGAGTAAATGGTCAGAAAATTTCATCAATGCATATAAAAGAAAATCATTATTTCAGCACCTAATATCAGCACTTTCGTAAATATTTTGAACATTTTTTCAATAAACTGAAGATAAAGAATAATGGAAATAATTATTGTTATTAATAGTGTCAAGTTGGATATAATTTTTTTTTCATAAAAACTGAAAAGTGTTCTTGTGATTTAAAAATAATTAAGGAATGAACTTGTGATTAAAAAATAAATAATAAACGCTTTAAAAAATAAATACTTTTTTAAGTATTGTCACTTTTAAAGAACACCCACGTTTAGGTGATAAGTATTTAAAAAGGATACTATGCAAATAAAATAAATTATACACCACACATAATTTACCTATGCATTACAAAACAGAAAAATAAAATTTACAATTAAAAATAAAATGAATTTTTCCAACCATATTTTTAATTAAACAAAGATGGATTTCTTTAAAAGCAAAATGTTCCAACTACGTGTGTCTTCTTATTTAAATGCAACTTGCCATTATTTTCCTTTTATACAGAAACTTTGAATACTCATTATCTAATAGAAAAAAATGACCGTTCACTGAAATACCACTTTTATTCGTTTCACTTATACATCTGAAGGCAGTAAATGAAGTGATTAGTTCACAAAATTGACGACTCATTGTCTGTAGTCCAAAATACCATAAAATTACCGTGGACTCTATCTCCACGGTAATTTTAATTCGGTAATTCCATGATTCGAGCCTTTGAAGATAATTCCCCTTCTGACATCACAAATCAATAATAGACCAATTCGGTATAGTATACATCAAAAGTAATTTTTCTAAGCATTACAAAACGGAAAAATAAAATTTACAATGAAAAATGAAATCAATATATCCACACATATTTTTAATAAAACAAAGACGGATTTATCAAAAAGCAAAATGTTCCAACTACATGCTTTGCTATTTAAATGTAAGTTGCAATTTTTTTTCCCTCCTATATAGAAACGTTGAATATTCATTATCTAATAGAAAAAAATGACCGAATTCACTGAAATACCTCTTTTATTCGTTTCATTTATACGTCTGAAGGCAGTAAATAAAGTGATCCGTTCACCCAATTGACGACTCCTGTCTCCAGTCCAAAATACCATAAAATTGGCCTGAAGTCCATCTTTGTAATTCCATGATTCGTAAATGATTCGAGCCTTTGAAGATAATTCCCCTTCTGACATCATAAATCAATAATAGACCACTTCGGTATATTATACATCACACGTAATTTATCTATGCATTACAAAGCAGAAACATAAAATTTACAATTAAAAATAAAATGCAATTTTCCACGCATATTTTTAATAATAAAACAAGACGGATTTCTCAAAAAGCAAAATGTTCCAACGTGTGTCTTGCTATTTAAATGCAACTTGCAATTTTTTTCTCTCTAGATAATGAATATTCAAAGTTTCTGTATGAAACTTTGAATATTCATTATCTAATAAAAAAAAAAATGCCCTTTCACTGAAATGCCTCTTTTATTCGTTTCACTTATACGTTTGAAGGCAGTAAATGAAGTGATTCGTTCACCAAATTGACGACTCCCTGTCTCCAGTCCAAAATACCATAAAATTGGTGTGGAGTCTATCTTTGTAATTCCATGATTCGTAAATTATTCCAGCCTTTGAAGATAATTCCCCTCTGACATCACAAATCAATAATAGACCAATTCAGTACATTATACAATACATGACGACGTCCAAAAGACGGCTTACAACGGAAATTTCGAATTATTATCTCCCTTATCATTAAAGACTGCAGCCCCAATAATTTAGAAAAACCATGTATTTCGCGAATCCTGCACATTTATTACTATTTTTGTTCATATTTTTCACTTCAATTCTTGTAGAACAGCCTAGGTTGTCAGAGGCTAAACCGGTAATTACAGAATGCGGCGATGTACAAAGATTCCCAAAAGTAATTTAAGCCTCACTAAGGTGTAAATTGATCACCCGAGTTTCGGGAAAGAACGCTGGGAGGCGGGTTTTGAGACCGTAAAGTAAATTTCTCCACCTGAAGAAGAGGGAAAAAGAAAAGCCTTTTTAGTTTGAATAACTCCCGGCCGCGCCCTTCTGCTCAAGTACCTCGGTACCTGAGCAAAGAGAAGCAGAAAAGGAGGGGACCTACCCACCATTTTTAAGAAAATAAATATATTCAAGAGGTAGGCAAATTGCTATCATTAGTGCAGAAGCTAGGCTTAAATGATCTAGAGCTGTTGAACGAATTGCCTCTGCTAGCTCTAGGCAAATAGGCACTGGTATCTCAATTCCGGTAGGTAGTCAATGAAAATTAGAGTTTCTGCATCGATCTTTGTAAAATAGTTTTACCAAAAAAGATCTATAGATATTTTTATCTATTGATTTTTTTTAGATTATGTCTATAACTTTTAAAAAATATTTAGAGGAAAATAAAAATATGCAAAGAGCCATGTGTTTAATTCTACTCATATTTAACATAATTTTTATAAAAAAAATTTAATACACAACTGAAATATATGCTTACATCAAGAACAATAAATTTATTTGGGGGAAATAAAATAAATTTATTTTATTACATTTTAAACAAACAAATAAAAACTGAATTTTTTTCTCCTATTTGAAATATATCGGATGAAAAAATTTTCAAACTAAAAATTAAGTTCATTTAATGATTTACCCCATTTAATAATACGTAAAAAAATCTTAATAACTTTAAGTTATGTGACTATGTTAATTTATGTTATTTATGCTGAAAGTTACTACCATTTTTAACAATTAACAACCATTTTTATGCTGAAAGTTACTACCATTTTTTCCTCCCATTTTTAATGCGTGGAAATATTTATTAATTTATTTTAAGTTATATGGTTATTTTTAAATCAGGTTTCGAAATTGAAGTGTATAAAGGAATTGTGGAATTACTATGCATTATTCATGTAGTGTGCATATTACTGATATACTCAAACTGAAGTTTTTAAAGAACTTAAAACTGAAAAAAGTGTGCCATAATAAACTGACAAAGTACTCAAATATTTTTTACGAAACATATATTAAATTTCAGGTTTAATTTAAACAATTATTATTGTATAAATGACAATGAATCGGTTAATAGAAGTATTTCACAAACAAAAAAATGTGCAAATCAATTGTAGACTTGAATTTCAATTTCAATTTTCATCTAAAGATGAAGACATATTATATAAAAACACTTTAACTCTGTCACTCTCTTTTAAATAGCTGATTAATTTTTAAAACAGAAATATTTCTGATGTTAAATTTTTTGTCTTAAATGCAATTTCAATTCTAACATATCCGCTAAGAATATTTTTTATTTAAAAACTAACTTTATATTAAAATTGGCAAATTAATTTTGAAAAAAAAAAAACCATAAGAATACAATTCTAAAAGAATTTTAATTGCATCAGAAATTCCTACTGACGCAAATTGCTTTTCAAATTTTCTGTTAATGGACAAAAAGATAATGCAATACATAAAAAAATTCCAACCACACAAATACGTCCAAAGAATATTCTTTCGAGTCATTCCTTTATCTTCACTCTATCTAGAGTACACATAGACAGAGACGTAGCTACACAAAGTTTATAGCTTTTCAAATGTATAGAAGAGTTTCAAACAAATAATTCTTACGAAACTATCTTACAAAACAATGGATAACAATAGATAAATTTGGATGGATAGAAATGGTTCTTTTTATTTGTTATAGAAATGTTCTGAAGATTATATATCACGAAGAAGTACTTTTTATGTTGAGGGGCTTTGGTAGATCCGTCTATAATGATAGCTTTCTAGTAGATTGACCTTTAGGTTGAATCAACTATTTTCATCATCAAAGCAGTTAACATATGAAAGGTCTATGAACCTGAATTTATTGCTGCTTTTCTAGATTTCAGTTTCATTCCATTTCGTATAGCTATACATTTTAAGTTAGTCAATAGAAAATGAGAAGTCAATAACATTTTGAGCATTGAAATTGTAGGCTGATTTTTATAAAATAAAAATATTTATTAATTTGATATTAAAGAACTGACAGAAGTTTAGGATTCCACGAAGTTGAAGGATAGTTATTAATGAAGTTACTTAATGTTGCAATGCATCTATAAGAATTCAGTTTGTGTAAACAAATTTTAAGGCAATATTTAATCCAGTTGCTCAGACTGTATCTTCCTAGTATGTGCCAATTACAGATTTATATCATAATAAAGGACTTTTGAAATTCCAGATGATGCGACAATAAACGTAATTTTTAGTTGGTGTAAATTTCATCTTGAAATTTTGAATATTTTCACGATTTACAAAATGTACCGACAGCATTCTTTATATATCGCCACATACATAACATACTTCGTAATAGTAGTGAATATGTAACATACTTCGTAATAGTAGTGAATACATAAAATACTTCGTAATAGTAGTGAATACATAGCATACTTCGTGAACACGCCATGAAATCATTAATGGCTATTCCATAATTCAGACACTTCATTAGAATCCATGTAGTTGAATGTACGCATAAATATATTTTCAATGGAAATTATATAAGGACATTTTTTAATCATTAAAATTCTCCTAAATTTTATCATGAACGTTTTCTTATAATATATGAAAAACGTATATCTGTAGACTTTGAAAGATGCCGCAATAATTATGAGGGTTTTTTTACGCATAACGTATTACTTTTGTACAATAAATTATATAGAATTTCATTTTTGGTTTTTCTGAATCGTTAACAGAATGTTATACAAAAAAACCTAACGGGTTAAAAAAATGCGCTAACTTAAACAGTCAGTGATCTAACACTTTTTAACAAGTCTCAACAAATATTACTGCATAATAGAAACCGACTTCCATCCATTTCAGTCAGTCATTGATGAATTTTAAATGACATGAAAATTACTATGTCACTATGAAAGAAACGTATAAAAATTTGAAGCATTTATTGAACTGCCTTCAATACAATAAGTACAGCTGGCATATTTGTTGTGATTTGAAAGTAGTAGCTCCTCTTATGGGTCTTTAATTAGAATGTATGAAATAAAGCTGCTTTGAAGTGAGTGGGCGATACTGTCAAAACTTTACACTGTATAAAAAACAATGACCTAGTAGAAAAACAAATGATATTGGAGAAAAAAAAATTTAAAACTACGAGTATTGTGTCTACTATTAGTAAAGGCTCAAAACATCCTACTGCCGTCCTTGTCCATAAAACTTGACTTCATGAAAAATTTTCTGAAAGTCATGAACAAGAATGAATCAGCCTTCAAGTACTTAAAATAACAAATTTCTAGTGATCACCGAAGCTAAATTAAAATAGAAAATTTTCATTAATATTTTCATTGTCATGAGTAAGCTCTTTAAGGATGCAAATTTTGATAGCATGATCCTAGAAGATCAGAAATTAGCTAAGAATTCTTTTCGTCATGTGATAATGAAATTCTTAGGAAATAGGAAGTCAAAGGACTATAATAAATTTGTAATGGATAAGTTATCTGCACACAAAAGACTTAATCTCACCATGCCTCTAAAAATGTATTTCCTGCAGTATCAGTTGGACTTTTTTCCTAAAAACTTTGGCCAGGTTAGCGATAAGCAAGCGCGCTGAGCATTTTCATCAGGACATTGCCAAGAGAAAAAGAACCAAGAAAAATGGTCCACTACACAGTGTTGGCAGATTACTGTTGAACAATATTCAGTGATGATTCTGGAAAAATTCATAAGCGACAATTCAAGCGATCCCGTAACATAGGGTAAACAGGTACAAGCGTTTGCTAACACTATTTCATATTGAAAACATTAAACTATATCTTAGAAATGGGAGCCAATTTCAAATTTCCATTTTCATATTTGTGTTCAGTAACGCACAATTAGAAATCAAATGCTTCATTTATTTCAGAGAAAAAAATTTTTTATTAAAATTTGTTATTCTGTGTTATATTTTTATCTAATCCAATACTTGAGCGCTTCTAAATATGCTTAATTTCAAAAATGTTATTGGGTTTTTGACATGCATTACTAAACGGCCAGGTTTTACAGATCAAATTTTTTAATGGCCAAATTTAATAAATAATGAACAAAATTAATTATTCGCTTGCAAATTATCTCAGCTGCATACTTGTTCTTAGCACTGAAAATGCCAACTTTCAAAAGAAAATGTGTCCTAAAATTTCCTCACCATAAGCATGCTCATGACCAAAAATGTCAGAAATAGGTTTCTTAACATTTCTTCTTCCGTATTTGTATAACCCTGAACATGACTGATGTTGACGCCTTCGTTACTGAGCCAGGGGAAAAAAAACTCGCCCTAATAAATTTTGTGTTGAAGGTTTCTAAACGTGATGATGAACGTTAATAATATTCTGAAATTCACTCAACACAAATCACGCAGATGATCTAATTAACTGAATTTGCAGTTGACGCGATTAATAATTAATGTAATTGAATATATTTTAATAACTTAAATGATGGTGCTTTATGCGCAGTTCTGACAAATTTTTATTGAAAGCTACTCTTATGTCATGGGGTATGTAGCATTCGTTTTTTAATATTTTACTATTGTATGTATTCAATATGTGAACGGTAATTATATATTTAATAATATAACTTTTAAAATAATCAGTTTTGTGTAAATATTTTAACAACATTTGTTTTTTGAAACTCGATACTTCGTTATTTATTTTTATCTTCAATGAAAATATAATAAGCAAAAGTCCTTTTTTATTGAAAGTTTATGAAAAAATCTGTAAATGTTGATAAAAATCACACTATACCTAACACTTCAGTTCAGTTTTCATTTATCGGGTTTCGAACTTAACTTCATAATAAGGTAATCTAACACGGTATCTACTATACCACTCAAGATCCTAAAATTAATTTCGGTTACAATTTTATGCACAAGAATAATGAGCTATATAATAATAATAATAAAATAAAAATTAACAACAGTCATAAAATCCAGCAAAAAGTTACAAATGCGGTTCTTTATTAACAGTATAATTGCTGTTTTCCATTTTAAAGCAAAATTATTTTACTTTTAGACTAAAGGTTGGTATAGTTGAACTCACGGTAATTCGAGCTCAAGTAGTCGTCACTAAAACGGCAGATATGCAATAGATTCACCTTTACTCAGGGCGCACATGGGGACCTGCTACACTATAATCACACATTACACCTACTATCCAATGTGTCTCCACAATTTAAAAAATATTCCCAGAGGTGACACCTGGGAGGTTAGCACCCTTCTTCAGCGAGCCCAACGGATGGACATTTCATCCTATAAACATATCGTGTCCATTCCCAATATAGAAACGGAATTTTTCGTTTTGATATTGCTTTTTGGGTTTAAATAGTAAATTATAAATTTTGAAATAAATAATAATTTTTGCCGCCCTTCACATCAATAGCAATATTCTAATAGATTACAAAAAGTTTACTCACAAATTTTAATGATTTCGTAATTCATTTCTATTACTATTTCTATTAATCAAAATGTATCAATATATTACAGAGATGTACTATGTTGGTGCCTATCACTTGTACAAAAAGATTTTCATACATAAATCTGACAACGTCGTGTCCTATATAGGATGCAATTTCTACGAAGCTCCATTTCTACGGGGCAATTTCTACGAAGCTCCATTTCTACGGGGCAATTTCTACGAAGCTCCATTTCTATGGGGCAATTTCTACGAAACTCCATTTCTATGCGACAATTTCTACGAAACTCCATTTCTATGCGGCAATTTCTACGAAGCTCTATTTCTATGAAGCTTCATTTCTGTGAAGCAATTTCTATGTAGTTTCATTGGCTCACTACAAATACTGGAGATTTGTTGATTATATTGAATAATAAGTGCAGAATTCATTAAACGGTGAAAATTTTGCTACTATTGAAAGTTCATACAAAAATTTTCAACGATTCAAAAATTTTGATTAAATATACTGCAAATTGATAGATAATAGATCATTTTTAAGCTGCGAGTTGCCATTTGTTGCTTATGAGAATTATGTTGTAAGCTCTTCAATATCTAACGTTGTTATCGCTCAATTGATGAATGTAAATTAAAAACTACTTCCGTTTTATAAATAGGGTTTGCTTATCCAACTAAAAGAGTAAGTGAAAGATACGATAAAAAGGCGCTCATTCTGTGCAGAACTCTTAGTAAGAATTGCTATTAAAAGAAATTTTCGAATGTTTATACTTGCACTTTCCCATCAGTTACCATCGAAGCGGAAAGTCGGAGAGCGTTTTTCTTGAATATTAGCTAAGTGCCAAAAGGACATTTTTTCTGAGTCTTTTTTATAATTCAGTTTATTTTTTTTTTATCCACGGAACCACTTTCTTGGAATTGCTCCCAGAATAGTCAAGTTCTTTGAGCTTCTTAGAACGATTCTTATGGCTGAACTCAAAATTGAGGTGGTTACTTAAGCGGCTACGATACTAGACAGGCGTTAACTGCAGTAGTGGCGGCAACTTTAGACCGTCATCTATTTTATCGGACTTGCCATTTACCCGACTACTTTTTATATTTTTGTCATTGACGGCTGGATGGAAGAAACAGCAAAAAAATAAAACTTCCTCTTCCCTTTATTTGACGTTCTCTTGCCTTCTTCCAAAGTAAAAGCAGAATTCCTCCAAGGATTTTACTGAGTGAAACTGTAATCTGATAGTTATTACTGAAGAATAATTCAGGTTTCACAGCACGCATTAACCCTATTTTCGTTGCATTATGTTACGCTTTCATAGAAAAATCTTGCAGCAGAAGAGTTTAATCAGTGATCTTATTTATAAGTACTTGTTGTATAGCCATACACATGCACGTGCAGAGATAATTACTATAGAACATTCATCATTTTTTAAACATCTTACAAACTGAAGAGATGGCAGATGGTTAAAGCAGAATCTATATTTAAAATCAGAAATATGCAGTAATATTGCAAAAATATCTAAATCAGATATTTTTTAATGGAAAAAAAATTGTGATATTTTTCGGGTAAATTAATAATAGCCTTTCTTTATAATAAACATAATAAAAATTATACATTAATTTGCAGCTTAAAACGATGTTTTCTAAGAAATGTTACGACATACTCAAGAAGTTATCATGAGTATGAAAAAAGTATGATAACCACTTAATAAAAGAAAAAGTTCACGAAATGTGAAAAACATGTGATACTTGATTTGAGAAAATATTTTTAAAAAACATGAAAAGTACTCCGCTGCATAACTAATAAATTTTTATCACAATTAATAACAATGTTAAACAATATTAAGAATCAATGCATTCTAAGAATCACTTCACTATTATTAAGAATCAATGCATTCAATCTAAGAGTCATACTGAGATATCATTATCTAAACTGGCATTCAAATTTCAAAGGAATCAAAACATATTTACTCTATTGTTTGGCAAAAGAAATTTTCGCTTTTCTTAAAAACTTAAGATGGTGTAGAGAGAAATAACGAATACAATTTAATATTCAAATGAAATAAAACGATTCAAATATCATAAAATATTATCTTATTTTTATGATAAGTTGCGATTCATAAATGCTATTATTGGTCGACAATCATAAAATAATATAACTTGATATTATTTTAGAACATCAGAATGAAGCAGTTCCATTTTTCATGTGAATGGTAATAGCAACTCCAATAGAGGATGAAATCAATGAAATAAATTAAATTAAATTTATTCGATACTTAAATTTGTTCCATCTACTGATTCATATTTTTGATGCATAATGGTAAGCCATAAACATTTTTAAGTGATAACAAATTCAGCTGATGAAAATTAATCCAAATTAAAATACAAAAGGAAACCAACATAAATTTTAACAATTTTATTCAAAGATATCTAGAATTAGAGTGCCATTTAACGTTCCTATTCAAATTTTCTAAATTCCCATTGACAAAATTATAACTAACGAACATCCAGTCTACTCCTATTAAATTATCAAAGAGCTTTTGCTAAAATGTCCCCTAGTGAATAAAAATTTCTTTATTTTAATTCAAAACATCTATTAATTAATAAAAAAAATTACACAGGTTGCCGCTATTTATTCTTGCTGACTGTTCGCAATTTTATATCATGATCTTGACAACAAACTACAACATGAATGGTCAAAAGCAGGCAAGTATACTGTAATCTGTTCATAATGTAATTTGTGTGGCCCGTGGCAGGATAAAAATAAATTATATTTTAGTTCAATTTTCTTTCTTAAGCACATTTTCTGTTAAATACACTATTTATATTCATTACTCTCTGTGGCAGAAATCAATATATATTTCAGACACAGAACAAAAATCGCTGTGAACTTTAATTGGATACTATTTTTATCCGCAGTACTCTAACAAGGATGTGTTAGTCGTAAAAAAATTAAAATATGTTATTTTATATAAAAATTGCATTAAATGAATCAAATATTTAATGCAAAGTTTTTCTCTGGTAGAAAGATTTAACAAAGACGGTAATAAAATACAAATAACAGCTGCCTTGAAAAATTGCCAAGTTTATCTTTCTGTCCTGAAGTGTGAGATCCGTGACTCAACCAATTACCTTCTATTGGCACTCGCTTAGATAAAAAAAAATTAGCTACGTCTAAGCGGCAACACATTTTAACTTATAACACTGAAAATAAATTTCTTTGTTTGAATAAAGTAGCTTATTATTACCTATTTAGCAAAAACTTTTTTCATTATATATACATAATATTCGGTTTTCAGATAGTGATTGACGATTTATTTTATATTATTCCTACGTTGTAATTATTTATTTTGATCTCTTATTGTCAACAGATTTATTGAGAATATGATCAGTGCAGTTATTTCAGGGTAAAGAGTTATTGAACTATTTCTTGCTTCATTGCAATTTAATGTGACAGTAATATTTGACTTCAAAAATTTGTCAATACTTTGATACCCGTAAAGGCTTGTCAATGATAGGTCTTTATACTAACCTGATGCATTCTCTATTATGGACTCCAAGAGTGGCAGTATGTAATTGCATATTCGTCTCAAACCAAATTTCGGTTGTTTGATTTCCAGTTGAATGAAATCAGAGGTCATGTTCTGAAGATATCTTTGTTCATTTTTTGACAGTTTCTTTTTGTATATTATGTTTGTTCATCAGCAGACTTGGATATCGTGTTAAAGAACCATCAACTCAAATTCACTTTGAGATTCTGTTGTAGAAGACAATTGTTAGATATTTCATCAATGAATATAAAACAATAAAGTTATTCTGATTATATGAATGATGCAATATATCAATTTTCCATTTTGAAATTTGATGATTCTTTAAAATGTCCTTTTTTATATTAAATTATCTAATCCCCTTTTGTTGAACACATAGGTATTTTATAAAATTCACGTTCTTAAATTAAAATTCTGATTATATATCAATTAATAAAATATTAAGAAATATATTTTACATAGTTTATAGAAATAAATGTTCTAAGTATAATTTGTTCATGACATGGAATGCACAAAATATATACCGATGTCAAAAATTAAGAAACAACCATTCAAATATTCCGAGAAGAAATAATTAACTGAGTTTCGAAATTGCTATTAAAATAAAATAAAATTAATCGTAAAGGTAAGAAACATTGAATTTAATATTGTTCTATCAGAAAGACTGAGGCTGAATGTAACTGTAATTTCTTTGAGTCACCAATAAATAATTCATCTTATGAAACAGATAAATTAATGACAGCAATGTTTGAAGTGATAATTACCCAATATTACGCAGAAGAACCTCACATGCTTCTCATATTCTGAGAAAAAACTTCTATTATGAGAAATCACTTGATGGTGAAACATCAATTATTAAAAACTATACAATATTTAAAACATAATAAATAAAATTAACAGCATTGTCTTCATATTGATTGTAAAAAAATAAGTTTTAATAAATTTTATTTATTTTTAGAAGCAAAGAAAAATCTTTACAAATTGTTTAAGATATGGCCACATTATAAATTTTTGTTTATTTTATTATTTAGCATTTCATATAAAGCCACTTTTTGAATTCATATATAAAATCAAATGTATCAAATGAATCAAAGACGGATGAATCAAGTAGTTATTAATAATAATGGCCACCGAGGGTAGTTAATGGTTCGATTTTATGTTATTTAAAAATTTGTAACATGATTCCAAATTTTCTGGATGTATTTTGTCAATAATTTTCATACTACAGATTTCTATATAACTTGAATTAATTTAATTATAGCTGATGAATCTCAATATGATTTTATTATAACTTGAATTAATTATAGTTGATGAATCTCAATCCGATTTTATTATAACTTGAATTAATTATAGTTGATGAATCTCAATCCGATTTTATTATAACTTGAATTAATTTAATGATATTTGATCAATCTCAATTTCATTTCATTATAACGTGAATTAATTTAATAATATTTGATGAATCTCAATTTTATTTCATTATAACTTGAATTAATTTAATAATATTTGATGAATCTCAATTCGATTTCATTATAACTTAAATAAATTTAATTATATGAATCTCAATTATCCCTATTTGTTGATTAATCGCAATTCGATTTCATTATAGCATGAATTAATTTAATTATAGTGGATGAATCGTAGTCGGAAAATTATCATTGAAAATATTCCATATTATCATTAAATATATAAATCAGAAAATTCTCTATAATATGGTGGTCAATACGACTTCTTTGATGATCTGGCGCTAAATATCGAAAGCGTCAACGTTTAATTTCATTGATGACTTCAAACTTCTCAAATTTTCGATTGACAACAGACATAAAATGGCACTTATCTTCCTTGAAACACGAGACGCGATAGTAAACTGCTCCCGATGAAATGGAGTGTATTTATATCGCTGAGAAAGGTTTTATTATCTCTGAAGAGAAAAAGCCTTACAAAAAATGCTGCCTTGTTCGTGTTACGCTATTTAGCCCATTCCTGTGGTTACTCCCATCCCAGTTTTTTCATTCGTTCAAATCGCCCACTGTGTTTGGTTGAATTCGTTGATAGATATATCGCCTCATGCCACAAAGCAGCTGATTTACTTCCTGTTCTTTTTCATCAAATATGTTCCATTCCATAGATGATATTCTAAATATGATGTAAGAAAAATTTTATATTCCCTGCCGAACAAAGAACGATCTGTTTGTTTTTAAATAATTAGAAAGCTCTTACTTTGTGCGGAATTCAACACTAACTGCTGGTGGTATAAAAGCGTCATTTAGTTTGTAAATAGTCTACTTAAAGAAATCTAGTTACAGAGGCTAAATTATTACACATCAGATGGCTAAAAGAAAGTTTGTGAAAAAGAAACATGGACCATTAATTAAGCGATTACATTTCACTGAAGCGTACAAGATTTAATTTTCGGTGTCACATGCTGGCTTCAGTATAATGTTCATCATATTTCAAAAAATAGTCTTAGGCAACAATACAAAAATTATTAAAAAAATATATATATATTTTCGTGAATTATTATGATCTTTTTTAGCAAAATTAATTAGTTATTTATATCATTTAACTAATAATTGTACTCCTTGATTTAAGGGAAATATTAATTAATAATTGGACCCCTTGATTTTAGGGAAATACCATTAATTATTAGAGAGTTTTTGCATACCGTATTTTTATAATACGCGTATATTTATTTATATAATAATATATTTCGCATAGGAAACATTATTACAGATACGCATGCGCAATTTCCTATGAGCATGCGCGCTAGGGAGAAAAAAAAATACCATATTATAAAAATACGGTAAGCAAAAACTCTCTAATAATTGGACACCTTTTTTTACGGAAATAATATTAATTAGTAATTGAACACCTTGTTTTAAGAAAATATCATTGATTAATAATTGGACACTTTGTTTTAAGGAAATACCATTACACTATACAATTAATTTTGCTGATCATCTTTAAATATAGCTCAGATTATTCATAATTTATAAATGAGTATAAATTAACATTTGTTAAATTATTAACCAATAAATAATTTTTAAAACTGATTTAAAAATTGATAAATGGGTTTATGGATAACATGGATTTATTTTCTTTCTATAGAAAGACAAATACATAACAAAGAAGCAAATAATATTAATTAAGAATTTCTGGATAATAATAATAATTTATAATTGTTACTTAATAAGAAATAAAACTTTCTTTAACTATAATGGACATAGCCTTCAACCACAAGTCATGTTGATTAAAAAAAAGCACAATAAATATGATAATTAAATTCTTTTTCACAAGAATTATTTTTTTTAAATTTATTTCTGTGATCTCGGAATAAAATAAGAATCATATAAAAATAACCTAACTAAACAATGTTGATAAACAAATAGAATGTTTACGAAATAGGTCATACTTGATTTGACGGTATAAGGTTATTTTATTGAATAAGTAAAATTTTTATGGTATTAAGAATAATACTACAGGATAAATTTTTCAAAAATAAAAGTGACAAAATACTACTATTTAGAGGTAAGGTTGTCATACAAAACCCTTAAAATAATCCATTTTTATTCTTTTTTTGATATAATGAGATGTTTTATTTCTTAAGCCTTAACGATTAAACTATTAATCAACTATTCTCAAAAAATCTTCTTGCGATGTTGTTTATCATGATCCAAAAACTTTGTCGTTTTAGTGCATGCAATTTTTTTTCGCGTATTAATTTGTTTATAGCAATTTGAATAGTAAATCTTGAGTAAAAAAAATGAGACAAAAAAATTTTGGAAAATTTAGAAATAATATCAAATTCTTAAATGAAAACTTTCCAATGAGTTTCTGGACTTCATATGTTATATGCTTTCAAATCTGGAGTGAAATTGACGATTCATTTAGTGTCCGAAAGTTTTCTAAATTTGAGCTCTCCTTAAAAAAAATATTTTGCAGAAATACTAGTTTTAGATGTGCATGGAATTCAAGCCAGATAATTAGTTTAATCTATGGTACAAAAGTTTGATTACGATGTTTGATAACAGAAATTTATTTTATATTCAAAGTATGTATTAATTATATTCAAAGTATAGCGTATAGAGAAGCTGATATGAAAAATAGAAAGTTCTCTTATTTATTAATAACCATTTTGCAAAAGGTAAAAAAAATTACTGACACATTCAGAGAAATTAGGCGTGTAGTACATTGTAGCAAAAATACGTTTATATTTCTTTGAATTTAAATGGACGAATAATTTAATTTTGAAGAATAAATAAATTAACCTATTGAAAAAATTACAATATATTATTGAGAAAATTATTTCGACAGCATAAAAATCTAACAGGTAACGAAATATTAACTTTCATTACAAGCAATTTCTAATTCACGACCTTAATTTATGACTAAAAGGGCAAGGTACCACAACCATTCGGTTCAATAATGTTCTGGTGCAGTTTACCTTGGAAACTGTAAAACTCGATCTTATCTGACTTCACAAAGGTAAAGTCGACGCTTTCACTTGTTTACTTTATCAGGCTGATATTGTTTTGCTCTTATTCACAACTCATAAAAAGTAGAGTTTTTTTATAGAATTTAATGCTAATCGGTTCAAACGGAATACGCATTAAAAAAATTAAAGACTGAACTGTTGCATTTATGTTCATATAGTAAAGATTTTGTGTTCTAGTGTCAATTTTTTTAGGTTGGTTATTAAGCCGAGAATTATTGCACAGATTACAAAACATAATAATACATCAATAAATATATAAAAGGGATATAACCGACTCCCCGTCACTACAGTCCATGGTGGACCATGACCGTCCGTCTACTGGTAGATTCTGGATATAACTGGAGATAACAGAAGATATTTCCATTATTATATTTAATTACTGTTTTAATTAAAGAAAGTTGGCAATTTTTTGCAACTGATAAAAAACAATATTCTTTATATTCTAAATTAAAATGTAAAAGGTATTTTTTTAACTTCAGTTGGAAGATGAATTTTGAAATCATTGGAATCGATTTTGAAACAAATTAATAAAAAAGGTCTACAATAATACGTAAAATACGCTATACATATGAAATAATAAGTAAAAGTTAAATAAATTATTTTTAAATGGTTGTTATAGACACGTTAAATTATTAACTTATGCAAGTAAAAGGTAAAACTGTAATTTTCCTAATTTTTTGTGCCTTCTTATTTTTGACTTTTTTAAGCTTAACTGAAATTTTTTTAAAATTTATATGGCATATAAGAATAAATAATTTCGCCATGAGATTTTATTTCTGTCATAACTTAATAAAATTAAACTACAATATTTCTCATATAAAAAGTAAATAATGCGATAAATGAAAAATTATAATGAATAAGGATTATTATGAAGAATAAAATACTTCTAAATCAAATATTCCTAAAATATTAAAATTATTTTAGGAATTAAATTTCCATGCTGTAATTATACTTCCATAATGTGCAAGTAATATATTTTTATTAATAAAAATTAAATTAATTGTAACTGTTTACAGAATGTATGTCCTATTTTTTGTAGAAGTTTATTTCTTAAAAGATAACGAACAAAAACCTCTTTTCTACTGATATCAATATCCAAAACTTATAACGGATTAAATCCGCGTTTAAAGTATGAGATAAATGTAATTAAATGGAAGACAAAATGAGGCATCAATTTTTAAATCTTCTACACATGAACACCAAAAAGCTATAAAGGCTTCTTATCTGTTTTATTTCATATTTTGTACAAGTAAACAGAATACTCTAGAGATTAAAATTCTACAAAATTGTTTATTTTCTTCCAAAACATCACAAACGTCTTTTATCACTGTTAAAATAAATAGCATGGCGCGTTATCTGAAAGGAGTAACGCTTTCACCAGAGTGTTGATAGATTTAAAATAGTTACGAAGGAAGATCCTGTTGTCGATTTCTTTTTCATTAAATCTATTCCTGAAAAGATCCGAAGCGTTTTGTGAATGCAACCCAAAAGTAAACTTAATTGTCTGTTACATTTCATGCAGAGTTACGAAGCGTGGCAGGCTGGCATGGGTCCAATAAATTCCAGATGAATAAAATCTCTTCAACAGCAGTCATGAACCTTTATCGGTTAATCGAAAGGGATACGTTTCCATGATTTTACGCATCTTGAGACTCATTAAAGAAATGAGTTTCTAACTTCATTCAAACTTCTTGACTTACGACATTTGGAGTGCAGTGACAGATGACGACAGAAGGGACTGCATATTAATGAAAATTATGCACCTTAATGTGCGAGGAATTAAATTAAATTATATCACTATTAAAATAACTATACCTGCAAACCTATATCATAAACTATCAAATAAGTAGCCACAACTAAAAAAATAAAAATATTTTTAATAAATGACGTTACAAAAGTTAAGATTTACGTGTTGTTTTAAATTTAATAAGCAGTTATTAAAGAAGGGTTGGACTCTGTGGAATTTAGACTTAAAGTATCTGTTGTATTGCTTAAGGTATTTTAGGCTTGTTGTTATCCGTTGAAAACACAAACTAATTTCTAGTGTTGAGATTCAAAATATAAGCTTTATTACTTAATAAGTACAATAATTTAATCTCTGGTAATTAACTTAATTATGATATTGTTACTTAATCTCTATTACTAATCTCTGGATTAAGTTATATTTAATTAATTAATGAGTACCAATTATAAATATCTAGAACTAGAATTCCAAGCAGTCGTACATAATTACAACAATATTTAAATGACATACAGATAATTTTCCATCAATAGAGACATCTTGTAGAAATCAAAATTTGAACTACCAAATTGTAACTAATTTTATCTAAACAGAAAAAAGGCAGTTTTTAAAAATTAAAACTTTAAAGTTATGAATTTAAATATCCATTTAAAGTTATTAATATCCAAAATTATATTAATATCCACCTAATGAAATGCAAGCATCAAAAGAGGAAATATGGCATGCCTCCTTTCTTTTTATATTTGTGGTAGATTTATTTAATGAAAGCTGTCCTTACAACAAAAAGCAACAATGATACCAAAGATTAATGACTTTTAAAATATCATAGTTTTCTTCTTTATTTTTTAAAAATATAATAGTCAAAAAGTTTTCTTATGTTAAAATACATTTTTGTAATATATAATTTATATCATATTTTTATACAAAGTTATATAAGCAATTTTTGAAGTATTTGATCTTAAAATTTATCACTTGAAAATTGAAAAATCGATGTTTAGAGAATTGTATTAATGGCAATTTCATAAAGTAAATAATTAATCGTAATTAAATAGATTTATTTAGTACTTAAACACCTAACTAAATCACTGTTTAATTTATTCTATTTAAGTAAAGTTTTAAGAGTGTTCATATACTTTTAATTACAGAAAAGTTGCAGTTCATTTAATGAATTTTTCAATTAATAGATTTCAATGCAAGATAGTTCACGTGCAGGAATCTACTTTCAATAAAATTTGCGAAAAACAAAAATAAAAGGGGAAATAAATCTAAAAATAAATAAAAACTTTGACAGTTTAGATTAATTAAAAGATAACATTCCCAATCCTTTATGTACGAAATCGCTTTAAAAAAGAGCATATACCATGACAAATGAAAAATAAAATAAAAAGAGAATAGTAGCTTTAAGTGCCAGACAAATATGTGAACCGAAAGGTTATGTCATTACTTCTTATAATGCACTGAAGAAGGAGGATTTAAAATTAGAATGTGTTAATGACTTTTCGGCATTGCGTCATTCAAAGGTTTAATTCACAGAAAATTTTCTAAGATCTTAGTGAAGATAACACTTGCACACAAGAGCCGTAACAGGTGCAGTTGTTTATTCTTGGCAAGTTTAATTTAATTGAATATATTTATAAACATAATTTTATAAAATTCTTTAAATGATATTCAAGGTAATGTTTTATTAAACACTTTTGTAGTACTTAATGCTTTCGATGACAAAATAGAAGGCAAAATATTTCAAAAATTTACTTCTATTTTTTATTACCCAAAATTTTATTCGTTTCTTTTTCTCGGTATTTTCTCAATTAATAGTATACCGGCTCTATAAGAGCCGGTATACTATAATTGTTTTCGGTATACGAGCAGCAGAGAAAAAAATACTACAAAATTTTGTTAATTGAAGAGAAAAAAGAAACATTTGACAACGACTTTAAACTGAAAATGCAATTTTTTTTTCACTACATCGCTCACATACAAGGAAGGTAATATAATTTATTTTTTTAATTTTACAGAAAAGGTAAGATTCAACTAAACGTTGTTTTTAAAAACAGCATTTCACACAAAGCAATTTAATAATTAATTCTGCAATAATTTTTGGGATATTTTTTCTGTTAATAAACCAACACAAACTCTTGAAATTTAAATATAAAATACAATTTCAGTTGTGTTCCTTGTATAGCAAATGACAGATACATATTTTATTTAACTCAAATGTATTAAAGTTTTCACAGTAAATAAAATATATCAGCTTTACACATATGGAAAATTATTTTAATTCTTAATTTAACTTCTAGTAATAAATATTATATTAAAAATATTTTTGGATTTAAAATAAATGGATGATCAGATTTTAAAATTATATTATCAAAAAAAAAAAAAAAAAAAAAAAAAAAACTCTCAATTAAAAAAAAGTGTTGCTTTTTTCTCAAAACTACGACCTATAAATAAAATCAGAATATTGATTTACTAAAATTATTTAAATAGATGCTAAGGGTGAATTCCTTAACATCCCTGCAATCATTTTTTTTTTCTTTCTACTTCATGAAAGGAAAAAATTGTTTACCATCTGTCATAGAGAGGTTTGAGAAGTTTTTATCTGGTTATTTTCACGACATTTTTTTAAAAAATATTGGTTCACAAACTACATTCCTCACATTTGAGTGTGTGTGCATTTCTAAAAACCCACAAGTTGAGTGAACTGTGTCGGTGTCGTTTTTCAAACCTTCATCAATCACACTTTCAATACAGTATGAAACGTCACGTAATTAGACATCTTTCACTGTAGCAGACCATCATTAGATGACTTTAATAATATAAAGACAGAATGACGAATGTAGATCTATCGGTATATGGTACTGTATAAAGTGTAACTGAGTTCACCTTGATTGATGTATACTCGAAGATGCAACGGCATTTTTAGAAGTCCTCTTTCATCTTGAGTCGATAGAATTAGTGTGATGGTTTAGACATCAGTGGTTGTTTAGACAGTCTCAAGTTATTTGAGGGCATTTCAATGAAAGATGTGAGGCCACTTACTGAGTCATTAAAGGTCGATGCCTATGCGTATGCAGTTCCCGAATTTAAGTGAAAATCTCTTTAAAGAAGTGTGTTCTGTGTCTGAAAAAGTCTTTTGAAGAGTACTTTATCACTACGAAGGCCATCAAATAAATTAGCTATCACAATGTTTCTTTGTAATAAACGTGTTTGTTTTCATACCTTTTGAAACAAGATTTACAGTAAGAAGTATTTAGCTATTATAGTAATTAAAATGTGCTTTGTTGCTTTTTCATCTTTTAAAATAACATTTGTCTGTAAACTAAATGGATGGAATTAATATTCCTTTTTTCCTTTATTTTTGGATTAGGAGTTCACTTATTAATAATATTTTGGAAGAAAAGACACATAACAGAAAAATGAGTAAATATATGTTAAGTGTAAAATAAACAAAAATGGTTAAGCTAATTTAAATAACTTGGATAACGTTCTGAAATTGAATAAGGTATGACAGAATCCCCATAATAAAAAACTCTTTAAATTATAAATAATTAAATAATATAATTATAAATCATTAATTAAAACAACATAAAAAACAAATTAACATGAAATGCTATTGTGCAATCCTAAAATCATAAATCGTCTTCAAAAAAATTAATGTGTCATTTTTGTTATTATTAATCCTTCCTTGTCTAATCAAAATATCCTTAAGAAATCAGAGACCAAAAGATATGCAAAACAAATACTATTCCGATAAGTACAAAAGTACAAGATATTACAATGCTGCACGCTTAGTATTAGCAGCATTAGAGAGTTTTTGCATAGCGTTTTTTTTATCGTCCGATATTTTTCTTCCTAGCGCGCATGCTCATAGGAATAGCTCAGTAGTGCAGTATTACAGATACGCATGCGCAAAGGTACAATGGTTTCCTATGAGCATGCGAGCTAGGAAGAAAAAAATATCGGACGATAAAAAAAAGTTACGCAAAAACTCTCTAACATGTCTAATGGAATTAAGTGAATGTAATCGAATGAATATTCAAGGGTTTCATATCGAATATTTGATTGATGGCAATATAATACATGAATTACATTACTTTTTTTTCAAATCATAAGTAATCAAATTTGTAATCAGTGTAATTATCATAATAAGCTACGACGAAATAGTATAATGTGGAAATAATAAACCAGTCCAGATTACAATGAAAAAAGTAACTTATTTGATTTATTTTATTTTAAGCATATTGCGATCCAAGTGAATTATGGTTTTATAGTTATTGTTACATTTATATTTTAAAACTAAAATCGACACTTTTATTAAATATAAAATTAAAATAATTTAATCATCCAGTATTATTCAGAATATAAATCAAAACATCAGCATTTTCAGAGAATAAAAAGGACTTTTTTCAAAAATTAAAGAATAGAAAAATATTTTAAGAATTTTATTCCTTTAAATAGAATCTAAACTTAAATTTAATCTTGTTTTTTGTTACAGTTTTCCTGATAATATCTTGAATCTTAATTAGATTAGGATCTACAAATTCATATTTGCATTAAAACCCTCAAAAATCAATTGAGTTTTATTACAATAAAGCAGGAGAAAATGTTTAGTCAGATGAATATTCAAAACTCATCGTACCTTCTCCATTACTTAATTTTCTTTATTTAATTTTAGTCATGATATATATCCTAAATTGTTTTAAATTCATTTAACTTAAATTTTATTTGTGAAATATCTAGTTCAAATGCTTTATACAGAATAAATCCCCTTCTAGTAAAAACAAAATTCATTGAACTTCTATTGAACATGCCTACATAATTCCATCTGACTATATCCCTAAATATAATATCAAACTCATCCATTTTGTGTTATCCAGTAGCTGACAGGTTGTATCAGTTAACAAACTCAATGAAACATTTCCGCAACGAATACCAAATACAAAGTAAACTTATCATGTGAGTCCAGCAGCACATAACAACCAAGCCCTGTTCCCAGATGTGTAAAGCACGACCTTGTAAATACAAGCGGGTGGTGATGATGAATAATATTTTTCCTTTTTAAACTCTGCCTTTAACTTTTAACAGAGATAGGTCTTTGTAAATATGAATTCGAAGGTCATGTGATGCAAACTATTCCATTTTTTTAGTGCTCAATTATGCAAATCTGACTAAGTGAGTTCAAGCTTCTTCTGTTTGAGGAAGCTTTTTAAGGAACAGCTGACTGACCTTGTGGGCATCATCTTCAAAAGGACTTCACTTCGATCCATCAGTAGGTATTTCTTTTCAATTGATTTAATTTTCATGGGTTAATAGGGCTTAATAAAAAAGTAAATGGCTGGTTCCAAAATAAAAAGAAAGACACAAATGCTTTCGGTGACTGAGAGAAGTGTTTTAAAGAAAGGGCATAGAAAAAAGTTGTAATTCTATTTTATTGCTGTTTCTCAGGCATAAATTATTTCTCACAGGTATTGTAGATGATATATGTAGCGTTAGGTACGGATATAACAATTTTTATTGAAGTTTGGTACAGGGTGGTCTGAAAGTGTTCATTGTTTTAAAGGTACTTAAAAAATAAAATACAATTAATATTCAGCTATAATGCTTACGGCTATTGAAGATAAATATGATAAAATGTTTTCATATCGTAATATATACTCATTCTTGTATAATTTCATGTATACAACAGTAATTACGATATTTTCTTCTTAAAATTATGTACACTAATTGGCAACAAATGTAACATAATATTTTCAAAAACAATTCTACTGCGTACGGTTTTAAATGCAATATAGCATTTTGAAAAATTGATAAGATTAAGTTAAATTGATATGGTTAAGTTGATAAGTTAAATTAGGTAAGGATGTAATTTTTATTGAAGTTAGGTACAGGGCGGTTTGAAAGTATTCATTGTTTTGAAGTACTTACAAAATAAAATACAATTAAGATTCAGCTATATTCAGCAGTAATTACAATATTTTCAAAGACAATTATACTGTGTAAGGTTTTAAATTTTAAAATTGGAATATAGCGTTCTGAAAAATTGATATCCTTTAAGAATGTTAAACATCTGAGTGATTTGAAAATAACTTGAACAAATTCGACAATTTTTTTGTAAGAAATCTCTTTTAAACTTTTTTATCTGGGGTTTTATACAGCATGTAAAACAAAAAGGGCAATATCTGAAGTAATAGTTCTTGTCATGAAATCTGGATAATTTTTCAAATAAAAAATTGAAATTTTTTTTTGTTTATTTTTAAATTGTCTTTTGAATGAGAATAATATTATACTGCAATAAATCAATGGAAACTGATACAAAATTTAATGAAGTATTTTACAAAAACGTGTAATGAATTGTGTTCATTTATGTTGTTGTCATTCTCAAATTTTAAAGCGAAGATTATTTGGAAGCAGTGACCTATTTCTTAGCTTACTTAGCTTGTTTTTGCATGAAAAACTATAATTAGAAACAAGAATTTATTTCCAGTAATTTGATGAATATCAGCTGGAATATGATTCACACATATGACTTCTTAACAAAACTATTTATAAGCAAACTCTTGAATCACTTTAAAACACTCTTAGGATAATGATTTCTCCAGAATGATGGTGTTCATTTATTATAGTGTCAAAGACTCAAGTATTCCTCGATGAAATCCAAACAAAAACTGTCACCGCCGAGAATTCCTGTAAAGAATAATGGATGCCATTTTTGCTTCCTTACTTTAAGGAACTAGAAGTTGTTTTTTTTTAAATGCTTAATTTCTCATTAATCTACTGTGTGGAAATTCTACCTTCTGGAATTTTAAGTACATTACGTTACTGAATTTGCTAAAAGCTAAATTTCTTTTTATTTAAAACGTTAAAAAAGCATTCATTAAAAACATTCTAGATTCCCTTATTTAAATATAGAACAAAACGTATTTTTATATTTGATTTTTTTAATTGTACTGTTACGCAAAATAAAAGAAACATTTTTCAGTTTCAAAAGAAATGTGATTTTCAAATAATTTCTACAATTTTCTCTAAAATAGTCCATTAGTAACAACTTTTAAGCAACGTATTTTAATTTATTGAAAAATTTTAAGCATGTAATATTTGTACAGTTGAAAGTTAAGTCTCAAAAGTGTATACTTCTAGATAATAAATAAGAATTGGAAATTTATACATGCAAGTTTATTATTTGTCCTACTTGTGATTTCCTTTTATTCATTCCATAAATCTTATTGTATAATGTTTTTGATTATTAATTTATTCTAAAAATATTGTTTAATTACATTTCTATTTATTTATTGTAAAAATCTTATTATTTTATCACATTTCTATTTATTTGAAAATCTTATTTTCTAACATTTCTATTTATTTACTTCAATAATCTTATTATTTTATAAGATTTTGATTTCTTTTATTATTTATTCTTCTTCAATTTATTTATTTAAAAATATTTACATGCTTATTTCATCTTAAACTCAGCTGAATGAAAAAAAAAAATTCTTCGTTGAACTAAGAGAATAATACCTTATCAATTCGAATAAATTCTTCTATTCATAATTCCAATAGATAAAATAATTGCCTAAACTCATGATGAATTTTACTTAATTTCACGAATTATATTGAAAATTAAGATTCAAAGTTATATAAATTCACAATGAAATTTAAACTCATTCAGTATTTCTATTATTATCAAAAAAAAATGTTCAATTTATTTAAAATTCAAGAGTTAAATAATATTTTCAAACAGGTGAACGGTTTTATCCATTGTATCAATAACGCCTAAATTTTCACTGCTTGTATGTGAATACAATATTAAACAGGACAATCCCTAATTGGCATGAAATAGGAGCCTCATATAGCATGGATATGAGGCTTATACTTTCCTAAAAACTAAAATGGATAAATAATTTTTTAAAGTTTGTTTTACGTAATTTCTTGGGTAAAATTATTAAAAACATATAAATGATAACTTTCGAACTACTAAGGGACAGAGTTGAAATCAAAAGAAGCCAACTAAAAAACCCATTATAAGCAGCGTCAGAAGACTACCATGATTAATGACTTAGACGCTTTTTATAAGCATTTCAGGTCCATGACATTACAAAAATTCTTTAAATGTTTGCTATGCCATAAAGCACTAATAAGATGACTTAACTGTTTTGATATGTATACTTTAAACATGTGTTGGCCTTAGTTAAATTCAAGACCACCCACAAAATGTGTTTACATTATCCAATGTAGCTGGAGGAATTAAACGTTTTCAGCTGCGCGCAAAAAATATATAGTTTGTCAAAATTGAACCAAAGTTGGATATACAGAGCAAAACTTTAAATGAGTGTATGAAAGTGGAAAGCAAAATTTATGGGTAATCTATTAAAATCATGATGTTTAACATTTTCTATTTTGAAAAGTAAATCATAATTTTCATGAAAAAGTGATTGAAACTTTTATACTTAAGTTTTATGTTTTTGATAATTATTAGATTTATTAATGCATTATATAAATAAATAATTACGTGATGAATTGAATAACTAACTAATATTTTCCTAGAAATTTCGTACTTTTAAATAATATCATGAAATATTTTAAAAACTTATTATATAAAGTTTATGTTGAACACATTTATGCAACTTAGAACTAAAGATGTATATGAAATGGCACTGAAAAAATGATAATCATTTCAGAAAGTTGGAAAAAACGCACGAATTTTTAAAATATTAGTTACGTAATGTTACATAATAGAAAACTAATGAAATAAGAAATATCAATATTAACCTTGACAAAATGTCTAATTTTAATTTATACTGAGAAAATATACATGGTTGCCCTTTTTTTCTGAGTTTCTCTGTTTAACCATTTTTTCATTGACATTTAATGAAATATAAAAAAATTCCTACACATATTTTTATAAATTTTTGAAAGATATAATTTTTGAAATTTGAAATAAATTATTAGTTAGGTTATAATTTAAGCTATTTCAATGCTTTTAATATTTGTTCTTCAACAGATTTTTTTAATTGATACTTACAATATCGCCCAATAATGCAAACAATTTAAATTCCTTGTTTGACTATTCCTTTATTTATAAATAATTAAATATTTTTCTTTTTAGTAATTCGTAATATATATGAAAATTTCTTTTAAAAGTTTTGATTACTCTTAGAAATATTATAACATCATTTCTAGCATAATAACAAAATCCGTGCAATTAAAAAATATTTTTAATTCTTTCTTACCTTTTCACTATATAACAATTTGGAAACTAATTAAGTTTAGAAAAAAATTACTTCAGATATATGATACAACGCTTATTAATTGGATAAATACAATCAACAATGGAATTATTACATTTAGCAATTTGAAAATATGTTTGCTTTTAAAATTGATTTAAGAATAAATTTTGACAATAGCTTAATGTTTATCGTTCTATTTCAGTCTCAGATAATTTTCATATACAGATTTACTATTTGGACGAACTTTTCAAGCCTCTTTCAAGTTCTTAACTTTTTTGACTAAATTTATTTGCATGACTTAAGAAATAATTAAGTTGAATTCATATAAAACAGTTGCTTTATACTTCAAAATGTGAGAGTTATCTGAAGAGATCTGCTTTTTAATTTCTTTTCATGAATAATTATATCATTTTAGCAAATTAACCACATCTTAAATCTTCATCATACGAACCTATTCATTGCTTGACCTTGTGTCAGATCGGTAGATCTTTAAGACTAATTAATGTCATTTTACTGCACCTTGAACAGCTAAAAGAAAGTATTCATGGACAAATCTGATTTTAACTCGCTATAATTCCATATAACTTATCTTAATTAATATTTCTTGATTATATTCCTCCTACGTAATTGTAGAAACCACACGCATTAATACTTTAACAAGCAACAGTTAAAAGATTGTTTCATTCTATCATTACTATCTAATTGGCCCACACCTTACTACACGCTGTTATACAGATCGAATCTAAATACATGCGAACAGCTGTCATCGATCATCCTTAACATTTAATTTTGTTTCAAAATTAGTGTTGTGAAAACTAGCAAAGTCTAGACATAAGCAATGTTTTTTTTCTCTATTGGTTTTCATGTCTAGTCTAATGGCCTTAACGATTCTCAGTTGAGTTTTTAATTCAATTTGCTGACTTTATGCAAGGGTAACTGAAACCAATACATACTGTGGTGAGTCATGAAAAAACTATTTTATTTGGGTTAATCCAGACTTAGTTAAAATTATGAAACTTTTATTAATATTGTATTCTTTTTGTTATAATTCATGTCTTTTTTTTTACATATGAATCATTTTTGCTACCGTCATTTTCAGAAGCATATTTTCCTTTAATATGATAAATCCTGTGTATTAATTAACATGCCTTATAAAGACTTAAAATTAACTATATTATTGAAATTTAATTATCCTTAAAATAACCTTTATTAAGATTTAATTAATCTTACTATTAAAATTTACCTTACAATTTATTAAAAATTTAGAAATTGCAATTCCATTTAAATTCAGTTAGAAAAATTTTAAATATTTCATTTTAAATTTGAGTGAGCATTAATGAAACTTTTATAATTTCTTCGGTACTTTCATTTGCAGCAATTATAGGTTAAAACTTAATCAATATAAAATCTACAAATAATTTATTTAAATTATTTTAACAAAGTAGATTTAAATGTAGGATAGTTAGAGGGTAATAATTTTTATGCAGTATTACAAACACATGTTTAAATATAGATGTTAAGATTCAAATTAATCTTTAAACTTTATTTATTTATTAAAAATGTAAATAATTAATATGTCACATTGTTATATACTAGCGCTCAGTATACGCTTTCGTGTAATGGAAATAAATACGTTTATACACGCACCCCACACACTAATATATATATATATATATATATATATATATTCATGTTGCTTCAAAAAACAATTATCTATTTTGATATTAAAAATGAATAGCTTAACTAGGAAATTCTTCAATAAGGAAATTTGAAATATGTCCTACCCCTATAATGTATTGTTTCTAGAAAAAAAAGTGACAGCAAGAGTAAGACGGGGAAATATATGACTTCCCCATTTAGCTCCATAGATGACATTTCATTTAGATGCATTTCTCGTAGGCAATTTTAGAAGCATTAATTCTTATCTCCCTTGTTTCACGTAACAAGTCAGTAAACTATGATGAAATATTTGTAGTTTGGAGACAGTGGGACTCTCTTAAACAACATTCAAACTGTACGGCAAGGAGGTAACGAACCAAAGCAAAAAATAAGAAAATACCAAGTTCAAATGCTGTGGAACACATATCCTGTCGCCCTTTATATTTTACAGCGTTAAGAACGTCAAGTTCTTTGCCAATAATATTTATAGTAAGGCTGTTCGAGCATCTGTAACAGAAGCCAAAACCTCAGGTGACTCGGTTGTAAAAGTTCTTTTTTTCTTATTCATGACAAGTTGTTCACATCATATGCTTGCTTGATTCTGTCTTTATTTTTAAAGGGACTTGTGCAGTTCTGGAAAGTAACGAAGTTGAATGACTTAACAATGCTAGGCTAAATTGACAGTTAAAAATAATTTTCAGTGAACTGTGGGCGTAAAATTCCAAGAGACATTTGAAACGTAACAGTGTTAATCAGTTATAGAAACAGGAAATCAGGAATAGTAAAAAAGCAATAGTGAGAGTCATTTGAAACAAATAGGAATAGAATTCAGAATTCAAACAACTTTGAAACAATAAACCTTTGTATGTAATCATAAAGACAATACGTTATTGATGTTAATATTCAACAGGAAGAAACGTAATAAAATATTCAATGAATAGGTTTTTATTTATGAAAATTTCAATTTTTTTGTCAATTAAAAGCTTGTTACGATGAAGAATTGTTAATTTGCTGAGCAATGAGAAATTAGCATATTAGACTACTATTAATAATACATAATCAAGATCAATTTATAATATCACAAGAAATATATTAAACGCAATAAATTGATGGAAAATTATAGTCGAATGTATTTATTAACTAGTTGTTGATTTAATGACAAAAAAATTTATCATTCAAGAGTTTATAGGGAGTTTTAGCTAAGAGTTAGAAAGCGCAGGAAACTGTTCAATTCAGTGAACGCATATAACCATCTATCTTTAGTTTATTTGGCTTCTAAATTATAAATATTGTCCAAATTTATTTTAACCGCAGTTGTATAATAATGAATGCTATACATTACATACTAACCCTTTGGCAATATTTGCCTGCTTTCATGAATACGTTAAGTGGCTTCTCAAATATTTATTACTTGTGAAAGAGATTTAAGAATCTTAATAGTATCTAACAGTTGCATCTCATTTCATGTTATGATATATGTTTCATCTAGGTGTTACGGGTGGTCCATACCAATCAAGCCAGTTAATGATGCTTTTATAAGTGCTTGGATATGTATCAGGAATGCTGATGTGTTTTCTAAATCAGGTCACTTAAAATCTCAATTAAAGTTCTAAATATCGCTTAACGTGGTAAATTATATTTTGAAGCACTTAGATAAAAAAATTTTCTTCAACCTTGAACCTGATCCAAAGTTTTGAGGAAGATAATTATTTCATTTTATGTAAGTTAAAGAGTGAATTTCCTAGTTATTTCTAATTGGCCCTTCCATGTTTTAATTATAGCTTACTTACAACAATATTTGTAATACCCTGCTATTTACTATGATATCTCTATAATGATGCTGTTTAATAATATACAACAGATGGTAAATTATAGTCGTAAATTTGTAATGACACACCTCAGTAATTTACGCACTCTTATTATCCATTAAAAATATCTCGACTAACGTGTGTTGATTAGGTATAATTGCAAAATCTCCGAATAGGAAATGTCGATGAGAATGGTAATTTTTCATGAATGCAATGATTACCTTTTTTTATAGACGAGATTTTTTTTTACAACGAAATAACTTTATTTCAGACTATAAATTATTGATTATGCAAACGTAATGTCAGACAATTAGTTATCTGTTATGTATGCTGTATCGACTTGTATTTTAAAAATTGGTAGATAATGGTTTTTTGTTCATATTTTAATGTGAAATTGTATGATATGAATTTTAATATTTAATAGATATTAAATATAAAAACGGATTTTTCCTTATTAGTTTTATCATATTTTTCACATTTAATATTATTAATTTTTCATATTGGTATTTTTATGTATATATTTAAAAATTATATATAAGCATTAAAAAAATCATTTTTATTTTTCATCATTTTTAAATGTGAGCATTTATTTAGTTAAATGTACGTAAACTTCTCACCCCTCCTCGAAGGAATACATAGAAGTTATAAATTCAAAAGCAATTGTATTCGGTGCTAGCTCGAAGGATCACATTTGGTCAAAGTTTGTGAATTGACACAAAGTATAATGGAAGGAGTTTTCAAGTCAAGAGGATTTCTTAATTAACAATGTCCCGGTTGGGCGTTTTTGTAGCATCACACTGTTGATGGTCAAGATTTATTTAATGACAGATGTTGCCTTTCAAAGTGTGTTTGCTATAATAGGGGATCTTATGCCGTATGTCCAATTAAGGCTCACAGTGACATGGAGAATACTTCCAGACAGAACTCTTTGCGTTAGAAGGCAACCTTTGACCTTCCACATCGGGACCTTGTCCGGAGTGTGGGGTTGTATACAAAAGACTAATGAAGTGGGTGAGATCAGAGGTCCCACGTGGTTCTGGTGAAATCTTCGCTCCCCCAAACTAATCATGGGCTGGAAGGCGGCCACTAAATGGTAAGTGCTGACCAATTATACAAAGACAATTGGTTTAATAGGGAAGAACAAATGTATAACAACAGTATGTGATGATATTTAATACAATTTAAAGTAATTTGAAACTTGATTTTTCTGTCAAGAAAGCATAAAATTGCTTTTAATATAAATAAGTATTCATTTTATTTTAAATAATAGGTTCAGACTGATTCGTTTCATGTGTATGTGTTTTTTCTCCATGTTTGTAAGCCTCTGTTTTTTCTCCATGTTTCGAATCTGCTTTAATAAAAATGCAGTGTTTAAGTTAGTGTTGATTTATTTAGATATTGCAAAATGCAACGTAGATTTGTATGAGTTATTACAGGTTTTAGTAATATAGGTATTTCGAGTATTTTCGGCAATATTAGATATCAACACCATATCTGTAACTTCGATTTAATAAGTAGAATTAGAAGTTATAAGAAAATATCTTGAATCAAAGCATATATTTTTTCCAAGTTAGTTGTTTATAATACGTTAGTTTTAATATAATATACTTTATTAATAAAATATATGATTTTTACGAAAGTATTTCAGAAAAGATGATTATTTTCTATTTATCAAGTATGATAACATTTAAAAAATAAAAATTCATCAATTTTGTGAAAACGATTTTTTTTCTTCAAAATATGTATAAATATAGCATATCTTATATGAAAACTTCAACACAAGAAATATTATAATTTCAAAATTACGTTGGCATATTTGAATTTCCACATTTATTTATTTCTGAATCAATAGAGGAATCAAAGTTTATTCCGATTTTCAAAAAGCCACATATTGAAAATTAAAATTGCCTCAATAATTAATAATGAGGTACAACGGTTAAAATCAAATTCTATTCTATTTGTGCAATAATTTTGTTTACTCTTAATTTTACATTCGTAAATTCATTCTGATCCTCTGATTTAGTCTCCTGCTAACTAAGGTCTATAACATATTTCATGAATTCTGTAAAGTCTTTATGATCATGAAAAATGCAATTTATAGCTAAATTTGAGAACAATGATCTCAGGTCATTATCAATGTCATTATAAGATCATCAAATGACAATCAAGGTATATATTTCACCATTATAATTAATATTATTTGATATAAAAATGAGAAGAGGAATGCCGTGTGTCTATATGGGGTTTATCACGTTTATTATGTCTTCAGTCAGTTGAATATTAATAATACATCAACATTCACGAAGTAATTCTCTAAAATAAGCAAAAAGAAAATACATTTAAGGATCTATTTGGGCAACATATAATTTTCCGTAGAATAAATTCATAATCATAATCATTTAGATGATTGAAACTCTATTAGAGCCTGGTGGTAGGAATAATAAATAAGGGTCTTGATCTTCGCGTCGAGGGTTTCAATGAAACATCTCTTTTAGATCCCAGATCATTGCTTCTGTGAAATACCATATGGGAATTGAATCAAAATTAGCTTAACAGCTGGTTGCAATTTCTTCTAAGCTGACAGAAACCTTACATTTAGAAATGTTAGTGCACTGGTTGAACTGTGTCCCAGATTTGGACTTCACCTTTTCTTGACATTTGACTAAAAGGCCCCCAAAGCTTCACGTTTGTGGTTTTAAGTTCAAAGAAATATCACGTTTTAATCGATGTGTCTTATCAGAGTCACTTCTTTATCAGTAAGATAATCAGAAAGCGTGAAAGAGAAAGATTGTGATCAGAAGGTTGGTACAATGTCATTACATGAAGTACTCAATTAGTTTAATGCCTATAAATTCCATTTCATTATTAGTATATTAGTGTAAAAAGTTCAGAAGGTTAAAAAACAGTGCTTTATTAAATTATAAGGATCTTCTCAAAACAAGCAAAAACATCTGCTGATGACAGTAAATTAATGCTTTTAAGAGAATTAAAAACTGAAATATAAATTTATGGGCCTTGAAAATATTTTTCTAGAAAAAATTATTAGAACCATTTAAATGATAAAAATCAGCTCTGTACGTTAGAAAATCTGACATTTCACCTGTTTCTTAAATTATTAAAAACTATTTTATAGTAGATAACGAAACAAAAATCTTGAAAATTAATCCCCGTATAAAAATTAACTAACACACAAATATAAGAATGATGCACTTTAAAAGAACATGGATAATACATATAACATGGATACTTAGCTTTACACAATACTAACCAGCTGTAACGCGGTTAACCAGAGATGTTTATATATAACACTGTTAATCTATACGCGCTATACCCGCGTTATAGATTAACAGCGTTATTTCGAAGATAAATTGATGAAAAAACAGAATTCCTTGTTGAGTTAATATTTAAACAATTAAAATATTACCAAATATTACAATTATCAATGAAAATATTAAGGGATAAAATAAAATATAGAAAAATAAAGATACCATACTGAGAATACATTGTCTCGCATATTTTGCAGTTGGAATTCATTTTCACGTTGTTTTATACGAAACAGAGAGCTATAGTAATTGTATAATCTTTTAAGCACTTTCTTTTATAACCTGATTGAAAACACAGTGCTGTAACAACTTATTTAAATTCAAAATACTCCCAAAATAATGTATAGAATTATTATTTACGAACACATTACTTTATTAACACTTTACATCTGAATGTATATATTACATTTAGATTAAAAATTATATTAAAAAGTACGAAATTAACTATTACAAGCGTAACAATTACTAAATACATAACGTATATTTCCACGCATAAGCCTAGAAATTTTACTTTTTGTAAAGCTAATTTACAGCGGTCGGCTTATATACAGATCCGCTACTCTTGCAAAAACGTAGATACTTTTCTGCTTGCTGGGAGCTTGCGGTAAGTTGCGAAATATCGCTAATATAACACGTTTTTATTTCTCTAATTTATATTTCTTAAGTTTATGAAAATAAATAATATTTTAAATATGAATTATTCGTTTTATTAAAATAAGTTATTTTATTTTCGAAATTGTATATATTGCTGTTTGTTGCGCTGTTACCAAAACGAAAAATCTGATGTTGGTGAAATTTTCGTCCGGCTAACGGAAAAGAAGTAAAACGTACGCTAGAAAAAATAATAGAGTACCGTAAATAATTAGCACATAAGCATAACGAAGGATAAGGAATGTTAATTTAATCTTACAACTTACACTTTGGGTGTTCTGAATGCTACCTTTGCGCAAAAATAAATAAAGTCATAAATAGTCATATAGTCAGTATAAGAATCCGAGTCCGAGTTTCTAAATAGTTAACAGCGATTTGATTGGAAAATATCCACACGTTTTAACATTTTAACATAATATACAACATTTTCACCCTCATGGCGACATGTTTGAAAGCTGTACAATTTTTTTCCTCATTTCGGCTTATATATGGGTTTTGAACTTTGGGTAAATTTTTTGAAGAAAAAATGCATTTTCGTTTTATACACGAATTTGCTTATATTCGGAAGTATTCTGTACATATTGTTAAAATGTATACCTACTAAGAATAAGACTTTTTTTAGGTTGAATGGCAATTCTATTTTGGGGAGATATCCCCCTGCGATTGTTATAATCGTATTCGTGTTAATTTTAACCGCTTTATAGCAAGATCGTACTGTATATTAGCCCTTTAAAGCTTCCCTAAAATTTATAAATTCAGAAAATTTATAATAAAACTTTTTGTACTTGTAATTTGTTTTTTGTGCTTGCAATCAACGGATCGAACAAACAATTTTCAATTATTTGAATTCACTTGTAGGTGAAGATATTCCTTTACAAACAAAAAAATTATTAGATGGAGGAGAGGAGAACGAGGAGAGTAACAGCTAAGTTATTTGATCTTCTTGATAAGCACATTTCCGTGAATTCTATAAGGAATAACTATTTTTGATATACAACATATAGCAAGTAATAATCATACAACATATACAACATATAGCAAGTAATGGCGTAAAATATCTCCTTTATTTATCAAGCATTATTTGTAAATGCTGATTATCACTTCATTTAGCTGTGTTGTTTTCATTCGTCTCTTTATAAATTCATAATTTATCTGCTCAAAAAAGGCAGATTTATATACTTTAAGGAATTTTGATGCATCACAGATAAATAGAATAAAAAATGTAAAATTTTCATCAGAATTAATATAATACAGATTTTAAGTAATGTTTCTCTACGTAAAAAAAAGAAAAACCATACAGTTTCAGAAAATGAAACATCATTTTGAGCATGATTCCATCTTCAATCAAGTCGAAACGAGAGAGAAATTTTTTCTACGTGTGATGAGCAAAAGGTGGCAAAGCCGGTAAATAATGAGATTAATCAGGAAACTTCTTTGCACGTAAGCCGCCAAGTAACAAATGTCTTGGATTTGCCTTGAATACTAAGCATTCGGAGTTCATAAAAAACGAATAAGGTTAAGTAAATATTTTTGTATGTCTCGGAATGACCGCTACTCTTTTATTGTAGTTATTTTTCTTACTTAGAAATTTAATTGCGCTGGTTCTTATAATAATATTTTCAAGAAAAACAGATTTATTACTGATGATAAAACATCACTTCTAATAAAAAGTAGGAATTTAATTTTGATTATCACTGAGTTTTTTTATAACAGAAACATTAGGTTTGTTATATCGTACCCAATAGAAATCACTTTGAATGTGTAACTTGTTAAAAAAAACACTTTGAAGGAATTTGGTCATTAAAAATGTATTTCAAAGAAAGTCTAATTTAGAAACAGCTTTTTAAAATCACAAAAACCTTTTAATCAAAATGTTGTGTACTTTTAGTCTCAAGCTCATTCAGACAGCTCATTAATTTGTTTCAAGCTGCTAAAAGTAAGCACTCAATCAGTCTAGTTACTCTACAGTAAAATTAAATTAGCAGACTTTTCCCGGTTTTTAAGGTGAAATTTAAAGAATTTCAGGTCATTCGCATAAAACCGGTCCACCATATAATCTATTTTAAAAACTCTACGAATATGAAAAGCAATAATTTTGTTTGATATCATTAGAACCTTAATTCATCATACAAATTTTTCGTGGTAAAAAGGAAAAAAAATTCGACAGAAATAAAGTTGTACTACTCAATCAAATTCATTATATGGGAAAATATAAAATATTGCTACAAATATTTTTACTTCAATCGAGAATATCTAACCGAATTTTCCATGTGAATGGAAGTGTTGTTCTTTTGGATATTGCGAATCAATGTTTTAAGCCTAAAAATTTAAAAATCGTCACTTAACATTAATTTCTTTTAGCTAGTACAAACCTTTAATCGCTATTCAAAATTTGCAATAGACGTTACCATACTTAACAATACCTTTCAACCATACTTAATAGTTGCAAAATATTGCTCCCTTTTTTTTTTATCTCAACATGAAATGAAATTAATACATAATTACACGCAACACAATTTTAGCTTATCTACACATGCTAGTACTTACAATCACACCAAGAGAGTAATAAAACACGCTCATTTAAATCAAAAAAGTTCTTAAGGAATTAAATGAACATATTAAAACAATATAGCTCCTAATTGAATACACACAAAATCAAAAGATTTCTAAAAAAAAATGTATTCATGCATGTGATATGCGTTTCCTTTTAAATATATAAAAGTCACATCAACATTTGTGTGATTCCTCAAAAAAAAGCGCGATTTCTGAGTGCTAATCACATTCCAGTCATCGACCTTCGAAAAAGTTTATTTTCCTTCAATCGGAACAAAAGAAACAGCGGGGAAAATATGAATAAATTCGTGAAATCAGATGAAAGATAAACTTCTTTACAGTTTTAAAGATTGTCAAGAGGTGGAGGAGCCGAACATTGCAGTTTTAAGGGATTTTTTGGTGAAATAAATAAATAAAAACATTTTGAAGAGCAGAAAAGCAGAACAATCTCATCGCTATCTTCAACAGAAAAACAAACATCAATATAAAAAATTGTTGAGTGATGAAAAAAACCATGATAAAAAAAAGTTTTTAGTTTTATAGCTTATGTTAAGACAAAAGTTTAATTATTTTTCAATATATCGAGAATCGAAAACTATACAGTATTATCCATTTCCTTTTAAGGTCGCATATTTTCTTTTTAATTTTGTAAAGCAACAGTAATTCATGTTCGTTCATGTTTCTTTATTCCAAACCTTTAAGAACAGTGTCCATATTTTCAAGAATATCGTCCAGCAAAACGGATTTTTCATTGGTAGCAAAAAAGATTTTGCTCAGTGTCAACCGATTTTGAAATACGGATTTTCGGGGATATACAGTACAATTCTCAGCTGATTAACAAAATGCTGGACAATTTTAGCCATCCCTCACATTAACAAGGGAAATTTAGTTTTTCTTAAATATTTAGTAGTTTTGAAGGTGGTCGATGCTTGGAAAACCCTGCTTTAGATGGTACCAAAACGACAATCATCCAATAAAAAGGGATTAATCAACAAAAAAATAAATATGAGTAAAAAATTTCCTTAGTAGTTTTGAATTAGAAAAATTAAAGTAAATCGGCACTTCCTTGGACATTTTGCTAATGATAAAAGCAGAAATTTTAAACAAGCGAAATTTGCTGTGTTAAAATATAAGTTATACATAGCTAAAATACATTGACAATTAGAAATTCTTACAAATCCTAGGTAAAAATCCATATAAAAAAGAAATAGGCTACAACTTATCTGTTTTATACACAAAAGAAAACTATATTCTAAAATTGATAAATTAAGAAGGAAGGCTATTATCTAGAAGGTTAATGTTACCGGAATGACGATTTGGGCTCACCCTATTTCACCTATAATGCAGAATACAAAGAAAAAGAAAGAAAAGATCCCTAAATTCTGTGATTGTAGCCAAGAACTGCGGAGCCTAGTATTTTAACCTAAAAATATAACCTTACGACCAACCAAACTTCCGCGTGTTTAGCTTCTGCATGCAATACCCTGTTGTCTAAAAAGCCTGACGCCAAATTATATAATTAGCATGAAAAAAATTTGGCATGAAAAAATGGATCTGATATTTTTCATTTTGAATTTTAATTTTTTGTTTCTCTAAAAAAAAAATTTAGTTTTCTTCAAAAATTCCCTGATCTTTTATCAAATTTCCTGACTTTTCCGGTTTCCAGGTTGAGTGCCCACCATATCAATATTTAGTTATATACCATACCTTACATTTTTAATCCTTATAAAGCGTGTTTGCCTTTGATAAAGCAAAGCTAACAGTTTTAGTTGTTTTTTGAAAATTTGTGTTTATTTTAGGATATTGAATTCATAAGAGCGAAGTGGTTATATGGTTTATTATAATTTCCTTAAAATTACTTCTAAAGCATAATATTGAAATCCTTCATTTCAACGTTAGGAGTTAAATTTAGTTATTAAGAATTTCTTTAGATTTTAGAATTAACTGCTTTATGTGTGACATCAACATAAAAATTCCTTTCTTGGTTAACTATTCCTCAAAGGCAAACAAACGTTTAATCAATTCTGAAATTGAAACCGGAAATAAAAATAAACCAAGGTTATTTGCGGTTCATACGAATTTGTCCTTGGATCTAAGCTTCCGCTATAACAAAAGTAACAAAGCTTTGAAATTTGCAATGCTGCAAAAACAGTAGGAGACTCATGAAACAAAAGAACTAGACAACCGCCCTCTGAATTATGCTAAACGGTTTGACAGTTATAGGAAGATACGATGGAGGCGTAAGAAAAAAAAAAAAATACGTAATTATAGTAGAATTCAATGAAGCCGTCGTCATAGACAGTTTTAAAACCGATCATTATTTGATGAAGCTCAAAATATAAAATGTAACTCAGGACTCGGTTATTTCAAAATGTTTGAAGTTTAAATTAATTTCAATAAAAAATGGGGTAATAAAAATATTAAATTTTCGCTTTATTGCTTATGAAATGTTTAATTTAGTATAAATGACTTCTTTTTTTTAAACGGCTTTCGAAGTATGTAGTTATACCGAAGGAAGTGATGTTAGAAAATATTTTTTTTAATTTACTTTAATGCGATTTAATTTTATTTTTAAACATTAATATTAGAATTCCTTGGCCCACCATGGGGCCGTTGCGCCATTGAAGAAGAATATTAGAAGTAATTATGCAGTAGGCGAAGTTAAGTTCAGAAAAACAATTAATGTAAAAAAAAAAAAAATCAAATCAATTCCTACTTTTTTTTCACTATATTGCAGAAAGTCATTTATAAATAGTTTTCATTCATTTTTTTTTTAAAGTTAGAAAAAATTCTCTCTCTCTCTCACACACACAAACACACTTTCCATCTCTCTCACAAATTTATCACATGTTTCATTTTCCATTTTGTTCCCTCCTTGACTCAGACTAGAACCCAGAACGAAAAAAGAATCTGAAAAATAATTTTTTTTTTTTTTCCAGCGATCTACACACTTCGCCACTGATGGTATTTATTCCTAAATAAATATCCTGCTAAATATCTTATATATGAGAATTTTTTTCTCTCATATAAAACTAAAATTAATTAATTAAATTTAATTAATGAATTAATATTTAAAAAACTGTATTAACATCAAGTGTCATCCACTACAAGTTATTTGAACTTGAGTGGATGAATAAAAAGTATTTTTATTAACGATTGAAAATTTGAACAAGATATATAAATATATATAGGTAGAGTGTGAACTAATAGTAGGAATTGAAAAAAAGAAGAAAGCGAAATAAAAATTCTTACTTTATTGTTTTCAAACTCAGTAACAAAACAAAGGGAATTTTGAAAGAACTCATCAATCAAAATTATTTCATGCTTAGTAAACGTACTAGCAATTTGTGTTTCAAGATAAAATTTACAAATTCATACATTTCCTACAATTTTAAATTAGAATTAAAATTGGCCTTTTACTGGAAAAGTTTTTTAAGAAGCTGAAATGAAGTCTTCAATAAATCGTTATATTGATATATATTCAGTCAAAAAAAGCAAACTTTATGTTAAACAAAAGCAAAATCGAAGAAAACTGAGCAAATCAGTATGATCTAATAAATGAAAAAAAAAGCTTAAAGGATACGCCCAGTTTGCTGTCTTGTCAGGATCATACAAATTTATTGCATCTTAAAGAAACAACCGAAATACATCATTCGAGCTTTAAAGCGAGTTATATATGGGACTAGAAACGCTTAACCCTTTCAAATACGTCACCAAAGAGTGGAAAATAGAGATGTCTGCGGAACTGAATACAAAGGGCCACTGTGTGAATGGTGTTGGGATGTAAAAGTAAAGGATGACCTACAGGTCAATGCACATTAAAAGACCTATCATTTATTAAACAGAAGTGTGCTTGGAAATTTAAAAGATTCCGAAGCAGTATGCTATGAAGGATAGCCTTACACTTTCTTATGGTTTGTTTCAGATTATAAAATGAATTAATTAATCTGTTAATTTCTATGTCCAATCATGTAAAAACATATTCAGTAGCCAAAAGAAAGACAAAAAGAGAAATGTTTAAGCGTTAGAAGGTCTATATTTGCACATTCTTCAGGTACATTTATGATTAGGTTTTTAAACTTCCACAAAGCATTTATAAAGTCTTCAATATTTCGCAAATTTAGATTTCTAAAGCTTGAATAAACAAGAATGGCCTTCGAAAATTAATTTGCAAAATTATTTTACATGCAGATTATATATATTTGTATCCTATAAAATGGTATTATGAGAGTCAAAACGTTTGCTTTTGAATTCACATTATGATAGATTTTATTATAACAAAGTTATTAAAATTACAAGGAAATGCGTTTTTCCATGTATTTCAATTTTGTACATCCGCCATACTGAGTTATATTACATCTTTATAAGTTTCTAAAATCCAAACTTTTATCTACTTTACGTGTTATTTTAAATAAACCTTTTGATGTAAAAAATATATTGGCAAGCAAGTTGCACTTAACGGATTAATCCCCTAAAAAGCCCACAAATAAAATATCTCTCAATCCACACATAAATAAATATTATAAAAAGAAATGTTTTGAAAGGAATAAATATTTTTGTTGTGGGGGAGGCGGCATGAAAGGAATAGCAAACATTATAGAGAATTTCCATCAAAATGATAAATTAATCTTAAAACCACTAAGTAAAATAGTAATTGTCCATTTCCATTATTATTAAATTGGGATAAAGGTCAATATTTTTGCTTGAATTCCTATAGTCAAAAACGAATTGACATGCATATTATGTTATTGTAAAAAGTCGACAATTACTAAATAAAATCTTATACAAAAGAAAAGCACACAAACCAAACTGTGTGTCATAGTACATTAAAAATGACAAACTGAGACTCCTCTATGTTTAATTTAAACTATTGCCTTTTTATATTATAAATCAGATTTACTATTTACATACGCAATAAAATTTCTGCGCAGTTTTTGATCCTTGCACAAGAAAAAAACCCTGCAAGTATCGCAAGTCATATCAAATACCGGTATGAATCAAAAATAATAACACCAGAATTTAAACATACGTTGGACGGAGAAAATAAATTACTGAAAAAACGCCTCTTCACGCCCAAAATTTCATCACATAATCCATTTCTTCACTGCATCTATCTGACTGGAGTGTCTATGTTAAGAAAACACAGATTTATTCATCTATCACCAAAATGCGGAGGCACCCAAGGGAACGCCACGACGAACCACTTAATAAGGTATTGGAGTTGGATGTGCAATTCATCAGCAGCTATGCTCATTTGCAAACGTAATGCGAGTTATTCACCAGGTGCTAGTTGGATTCTGATTATGTTGAATCTCATAATTCTTCCTTCATTATTCTGTGTTAAGTAAGGAATTTTCATTCTCACATTAGGGTGGTATTTTTTATATTTGGTAAACTGTATTCATCGGATTAATGCCCAGAGCAAAGGGTGTCTTCTTCGTAGTAGATCATTATCACTTATATAAATAGGTCGTTGGACTGGAAGTTTGATGCAAATCATTTGCTGGAAATGATTATAAAGCAGTTGCATTGGTCTACATTATGAAATATACGTTCTGGATATTTAGTAACATTAAACCTATGATTTCTTTTCGTGTTATATGACAGACGCATTTACAATTCGTGAATGTGTTTCAGCCAAGAATAAAATTTTGGTATGAAATCTTATTTAAAAGATTTTGTTTAAAGAAGGAAAATCTAACATTTATGTCAGGACTTTTGAGAAAATCGAAAATGCGATAAAGTATTCATTATTCAGTAATTAATGAAAATTTATTGGATAAATGAAAAAATACAACAAAAATAAGGGAAATAAAAGCTAAAAAAAAAAAAAAAGTAAAGATTGATAAATAATGAAATGTTCAGAAAAGTAGTAAAAAAGCATTAAAAGTAGGAAATATTTCGGATGAAATTATTTACAATGTTGTTCATTTATATAAAAGGAAAACCATTGCTGAAAAATTCCTCTGTGGATTATAAAAAAATACAAATTAACATTTAGTTTTACCTTTATTCAGTAATTAAAAGAACTAATTAAATACCGAAAAATAGTATTAGTTGATATTTCAGTTTTGTTAAATTCTTATTTCAGTAGTTACAATTTTTTATTGTCTTACCTAAGAAAACATAAATACGAGAGCATCGTAGTTCAAATATTATAATCATGCATTTCTAAGAAGTTTCTGAATGATAATTCAATACATAGAAGTTCATTTCTAGAATTTTAATTCAACTTTTACTAATTCAAATTGCAAATGAACCTTGATTTTTCAGATTTTTCCGAAAGAATTTATTTCCATGCAAACAAAAGCAATTAAGAATCAATAAATTATAGGAGGGTATCATATACATTTTCCATGGTAGAGTAATCAAATAATGCTATAGAATACATTTAACTAAATATCATTAACTGTTATTTAGTTTTGTTTCAGAGAATTTATTTATCTTAAAATCGTAATCTAAATAAGAATCTTATTCCTACATTTTCACATAATATTGCGGAAGGTGAATGTCGGATTAACTTTAAAAAATTTTGCATTTTCAGTAAAATCTAAATGTCTAAATGTTAAAAGTATTAAGTATGTTAAAAGCGTGAGAATATAAACAATTATTTAAAAGATATTGCAAATATTTTGCGCAATAAAAGTCGTATATAAAGTTTGGACATTTCAAATCAAAGATCATCAATCTTTATTCATTACTGAAATTAATAATTGAAACCCAATTGTTATAGTATACTATACAGTTATTAAAACCATAGTCAATTTACTAAACAGTTTCTATTCAGTAAAATGACTTCATACTCTTAATTTTTAATTTATGTTTATTTCAAACCAAATCCTTTTTTGTTGTAAAGAACTATTCTAAAATGTATAATATCCGAGATCTATACAAAGCTAAATTTTTCATATAAAAATATTTTATAAATTTTAATGTCTGTTTAAACACTGATCTTGATTCAACTGTAATGATTTTCAATTTACATCAAAATTATACTTTTCATATTTCTTGAGATGTCTATTGCATTGCGTTAATAATTTTTTTTATAAATAGTAACTGAAATTCAAATACTTTGTTTAGTTCATTTCTACGCATTTTTCATTGAAGTACTTTAAACCATGAAAAAACAAATCGACTTTTTCTGCATATTTGTTTCTACAATTCAAATTATTAATCAAAACGCACGAAATAAAATAAACATCAAAAGTAAATTTTATAATAAATGTTTTGTTAAAAAAAACTGATGAAAAAGTGTTTTTAAATCTAACGAAACATTACAGAATTTTCGAAATAAATATTCATACGAGAGATTCTTTAACTTAATTATTTTCAATACTTTTGTAAAAGAACAGTAATGTCTAACATCATATTTTTCTCATTGCACAGTCTAAAATTTTTATTTATGTAGCCTATCGTTTTTTTCATATCTATATCATCACAAACAAGCAAAATACAGCAATTTTGTTCAAGACCTCTTCCCCAAAATGTATTCTTGAAGATCTTATATAATTTTAGAAAAAAAGTGAAAACCAGGCCTTTTTCAGCATACCTACAAGATGAAAAAGAAATAATATAACAGTTTCTCTGCCTGCTAAAGTATAAAAAAACAAAAAACCTTATTTATTTGAATCTAAACAGCGTAAATTTCGATTTTTATTACATTGCCCACACCCACGTTTAGAACTTGTTGTATTCTAAATAATTCGTAACGGACTAATGAAGTGAAATTGAAAAAAAAAAATTAAGAATAAAATATGGTATAAAAGAATTTTATGTGCGACATACATTACAGTTATAATTCACTGCTTTAAGCAATAAAATTGATGCAATGTGTAAACATATCTTCCTAATGCGGCTTCTGTCAAAGAGAATAGGAAGTTCCAACTCATCATGATGCTAAAAAAATTTCAGATGTTAAACGTGATTAAAAGCATAGACGAAGATCCAAATTGCAGTAAAGTGATTTAATTGGTCAGATGTTATCTGGTTTACTCTCGTGTTGCCCACACAGAAGTCAATTAGTACTTGGAATAGTTGATTGAAAGCTACGTGTGGTTAAACTTCACGAATTCGTAAATTACAAGGGCTGAACCATGAAAAGGCCCCACCCAAATGAAACGTTTCATGTCACATTATATAGCATGTGCTGTCACGAATCTGGACTTGAAAGAGAAACACAAAAAAATACTTCTCGCGATAAGAGAATTTTATTATTATTTTGTTCCTAGATCTCGGCTTTGATACTTTTTGCAAGTCAGCAGCCTTCTATTTTATGATACAGGCCTTCATTTAATATTATTTCTCTATACTATAAGGGATCCAAATATAATCGGCGTCAGATTTTTATCATGACGAAAAAATTTTTATTGATGGTTGGTGTAAACAGCACACCTAAAATTTCGTCATTTCACAGAACCTTAAATTTTTTTTCACGGAACCTAAAAATTAATTTACCATTTTCAGTAAAATTTAAATGTTAAAACGTGAGAATTTAAAAAAAAATATTAAAAAGATATTGCAATATTAAAAGCCTCATAAAGTTTAGACATTTCAAATCAAAGAGAATCAATACTTATTTCTGTAATAATAATTGAAACTCAATTGTTACAAGTATACTATTACCGTAAAGCAAATTATTATTACTTAATTATATTTAGCTATAAACAATACTTTTAATTTCATTTAACTGATTTGTGAAAAATGATAAATTTTATTACACAGTAATATAAACAACAAGGTAATTGTATAATTGGTTTGTTGTTTGTTGTTGTTTCTACCCACTTGGGTGCTCCATCACAATTGAAGGGGAAGGAAGCTGCTTCCTTCCACCCGTTCAAGCATGACTTTTGTCCATATGGGCTCAGTCATAGGACCGGGACCAGGCTTAAAGTGGGATTCCAAAACCAACAACATCCAAACAACCCGAAACTTTTGGCACCGAGCGCCAGACACTTTCATTTAACGGATTTGAGGTGGTCAAAAATGATAAATGATTTACTTCGGTGATCTAACGAGAACCGGTATATTATACCGGCTGGTATAATTGGTAAGATTGGATGGAATTCAATATGAATATCGCAGGTATAACAAGCAATTTCTACATAAGAATATTTTTTATAACACAATATATAACGGGTTGACGTGTGAAACATCTGCTCTTTTGAAATATATGACTTAAAAACTTTCTATACAAAGTTGTGCAATTTCTTTGTTGCTTTGTCCACATTCAAGATTTACTTAAAAAGATCTTTAAATACTTGATCCTTTACGCCAATATATGTACATAATGGATTAAATACGATTATCATACAACTTCACTCAAACTTGACAGATATTTCACTCAGTAACTTTTCTAAAGGCTTACTGGATTTTTTCCTCTTTCTTGAAAGTGACAGATTGCATTTTTTAAACTGCGCTTGAAAAATGTTTTGAAACATGCTTTGAATTTTGTCTGAATAATACTATCTATAGATTATAAAATCATAAAATTAAGCATTGAAAGAAAAAATAATAAATTTACCGTTTAATTTTTAATGCTACTTTAATACCTAGACGTATAGTTTCAATAGTATATAGAAAAGATGCAAAATAATGGGAGACATAAAACTGATATTTTTTCTATGGTCTTCCGAGGGAAAAAATTGGATCTCGCTGCGTGTGTTTCCAAAATTCATCAAATTACAAATTTCTGAAAAAAATTAATTGAAGGATATTTCACAGAAACGCTTTTGGCAGCTTGAAGCTAATTTTTTTAAAATTTATATTCAATGCTTCAACTATAAAAATTTTAATAACATGAACTGGAAGAATAGAAAAAAAAAATAATAAATGTGAGAGGATTCTGGCTATCATTATAACAGACGAAACACTTTGCAAAATATTTTATTTTTCCAAATTTATTTTACATTTTTTGTGTGACTTTACTGAACTTTAAGTAAAAACATTTAACATTTCTTATACATTAGAATATATATTTGAAGGAAGGATTTATATGATAGATTTTTAAATACCTAGATTACAAATATGTCTATTACAAATTCTCAAGTTAATTAGTTAACTGATTTTTGAAACATCTGAATATAAGGTTAAATCTATTTTTCGCACTAAAGCTATTGCGAATATAGTGCTAAGTAAATGTCCACAAGTAACGATGGATAAACAATTACCTTCAGTATAAAAAAAATAGTTGCCATAAAAATTGTTCATTTTCAGCGTATATTCATTTTCATCTTGTTGAAACAAACACATAGACCAGATTTGTTTGCAAACATATAACAAATTGTTTTCTAAACCAATATATTTGAGATATAACAACTATTGTTTCTAATTTTTGCAAACGGCATAAATCAGCAAAACAATTCCAGCTGCTCTGTGTGTTGTGTTATTCCACTATTTTTAAAACATATGTTTTTCAATCACCAGCTCGTTTTCTTTGACAACAGAAGTAATGACCTGTATGACTAACACAGTAGTTTTTATATATGCAATACATGAATACAATAAAATAAAACAACATAACATAAAAACATAAGTTTGGGCATTCCAAGCTAAACACTTGGAGGATGCGATGAGTAATATTAATTCCTCTACATTACAATTAACTCATCATAATTCCCATGCTATCACATATTAACTTCTTTATTTCAACCATATTCTTTAAACAATGATTAAGATTATTAGGATGGTAGGCAAATAATCTCAAACAACAAATCAAATTTAAGAAGAACGAGAAGAAGAGGATTTCAGCATGACCTAAATTTCACCAGGGAAATGCAATGATTTGGAAAAATGATATGACCCTTCCTATACCCCTCACCCCTGAAGACTGTCTTAATCCAAAATAGGCGCCAGTCCAGTTAGTGTTAACGGTCTAATAACTATGATGAAAATCGACGTTTAAGGCGTATTCAGCCAGGCTAATTCATGATCCTATCAGGATGCAACTTGACAACATTGGTGTATATAGCAGACTTCCTTAATTTGCTACGACGTGTGGATTATTTGTTGGTTCCTCTGTTTTCCTACTGTTTTATTCCAATAACGTGGAATTGAGGCTTCCTCTCTGATTTTGTTGTTTCAGATTGTATCAAAAGAAAAAATAAAATAACAAGTGGAACGAGCAAAACTGATTAAGTTGAATATTATTTCCGTTTCTTGTTTTTCATGATATCACGAGACACCAGGACAGTGAGATAGAAAAGGAACGGCGACGGGTAGCTAACAACCCGCCTAATTTTATGTCAATTTTACTTTAAAAAAACCCATTTGATATGTAATTTTTTCTAACACTTTTGGATTTTGATAAAACAATAAAACATTTAACATGATTCAGCTTTAGTTTAAGAAAAAACTACACATTTAAATATTAGAAAATATTTCATTCAATGCTTTCTAATTTTTACAAACTAGAAAATCAGAACCTTTGTCAACAATTTGCTAATCCTGGACCATGGACATTATTTACTATAATATTTTATTCATGTAGTTATTATCTTAAAACAAAAGTTTCAACTGTGTTGGCTTTCAAGCAGGGATGAGGATTTGACTAAAACATTTCCGACTTCATGATTCTTTTTATACCGATTCCTGGCACTTTTCCATAATTTTATGCACGATGATCTTTACTAAAGGATTTAAAAGAATTGTGAAATAAATTCAATGCCTTTTATTGAACTCATACTTATAAAAACAGTTTTTCATACCAAGGTATTTTTTACAACCTAAAAGGTGCAGTATTTGCTCAAAATTAAAAGACATTCTTGTTCTCTAAATTTGCTTACAAAAAATATATATATCCTATAAAAATAACAGTACTAAATTAACAGATAGCGAAGCATTACAATAATTTAAGAGAAGCAAACTAAAACTGCACACTTTAAATAATTAAGATGCTATATTTGTAAGTCATTAAATCTTTTTTTCTCTTAATAATAGGATTGCTTCTATAAGATCTTCTTTCATTGCTGATCCAAGATAGATTTTTAAAAGCATCACTGCAGGAAAAGTCTCTCAACATTTACTTGGTATGCTGCCAAAGCAATAACTGTATTTACTACTGGTTGCATTATTGAATGATACTATTGTATTCTCTCCTTAGCGTTTATTTATAACATTAACCCTTAGAATTTAGGACAAACAAAAATTTTGATATCAGTAGGATTTTTAAACCGACTCTCGACTCTGAATCCCCACCTCTGCTTTCAAGCCATTAGCCATTGAGAAATATTTGTTTCAAGAATTCATCCAAGTATTTTATGGGACTTTCAGAAACCTTTTTAGACCAACATAGATTTTTGAACACATATTTTTAGGCATGGATATTAAAAATAAATAAGATAAATAAGTAGAAATAAATATAATAAATAAATAGAAATAATTGGACTAATCACTTTATTTTTTGATTACGACAAAAACGCACCAAATACTTAAAAAAACTATTATACCGATATAATCGATCATAAAAATTTTTTATTATATGTTATTTTTAATTATATCGTTCATATAAATATATATTAAATTCATAATGCTTATATATTTTCAAGGTTTTATTGTGTGTTGTCTATATCTGAGCATCCCTGCACTAGAAATTGAAATCATATATATATATTTTTTTTTTTTTTTGTTAATGGTTTCAACAAAATATTTAACTTTTAGTCGATAAAGTTCTTATCTCAAAAATTAAATTTAAAAAATCATCTGTATTTTTTGAAAGAATTAAAAAAAAAATATCAAAAAATCTCGAATTTTCACCCTAAAAATGTAATATTTTATGTTTTTTAAAATGGGTGCGCAGAAGATCTACCTCCCCGTGGTGCACCTGGTAACACTTTTTAGTGGCTAAAAGATCTACAACTTGGCATTATTGTTAGATTAATGAACTCTGTTTCAGCATGTTTTGTTGTATTATCTGTTTTTTTTTTTTTTTTTTTTTTTTTTTTTTTTTTCCGTTGTTCTCTTTATTGCTGTAACTGTTCATAATCTGCCATTGGAAATAAAAAAAAAAAAATAATATTTCTTAAAATAGTTAAATCAATACATTCATTTTTGAATTTTATGTTGAATCCCCACATATGTTTTTTAATTCACTTTACATATAAGAAAAATATATGAAATTTATTTTATGAAAATTATGTATCAATATTGAAAATAATTTTGTTTTCTGGAATATTTATTTTCTAATTTAAATATTTATTTTTTTAGATAATTGCGAGTTTCTCCTGTTTCTAGGTAAATTATGAAATAAAAATAATTCTTTTTTAAGTTTTTATTCAAAAAAAAAAAAAAAAACGTAATGTTCCTTTTTTGAACATTTTTGTAAGTTATAGTCCTCCTCCATCCAAAGATTGAATGCTAAAATGAAGAAAATGCAAAATTAAATAGGAAATTTCTGAAACACTTTTTAATTTATGAATATGGTATTAAATTTCATACAAAAATAAATTTGGGAATAAAACAGTATCTCATAATCGTTATATTTTACTTATGTAAATGTTCACATAAGAAATAAAAAAAAATCATGTAAACATTTTTAAAATATTCTTATTTTATATTACTTATTTATTTTATTTTATTAGTGATTTATTGTTAAATTTATAGATACTGAAAGTAATTTCACTTTTAAAAAATTTGTTTGTTGAATTGGTCTTAATTTCGATAGCTGAAAATTTTGAAATTGGAGACATCCTTTTTTCAAAATAGTTTTAATTAACAATACGATTATAAAAGCTTGCTAAATTAATACACGAATTTTATTTACATTAATGCCGATAAAAATTGAAATAAATTAATTCTGTTTTACTCCCATTCATAATTAAAATTTGCAAATATATATTGTCATAATATAGCAACTGTATACTGTCGTAACACATTAAAGGTCTTGTTTATTAAAATTAATATCCATTACGAAGAGAACGTTAATATTTTTTAATCAACGAATTACTGATAAAGAAAACTAATTTGAGATATTTGTTTAGGTAATTTTAAAAATTTAATCCATTACTGAGAAATACTTTTGAGGCCTAATATTCTTTCAATAACTCAAATACAAAGGTTGTGAAGGAGTTTATGGTTTAAAACAGTGTCATTTGTATCCAACCTAGTACACAAAGTTAGTCTCAAAAATACTGCTGTGTCCTCCAACATCTAGAAATAACTCTCTGTAGCATTCCATTATAATTAAAATAGACAAAACTTGTTTAGCTGCGGACGCTTTATGTCGAGTGAGTAATCCGTAATCGCACTTTATGCCAAGGTTACGAGAACGTTGGAATTTTGAATCAGAACCCTCTATTTCTGACTCCGATCCAATATACATAAAAATAAGCAAGTGCATGGAGAACGAAGGATCACTGAAGAAGGTCTACTTGTTTTTATTTCTTTGCTCTTCCGATGGACCTCTTCCAAGCCGTTCTAGTAGACAGCTTGGTTACGATATCTATCAAGCCAGGTACAACTGATATATGAGGGTTACTAAATCTTGGCCAGATGTAACGTTTGTTTTAAGAGGATCAACAGACTTTCATACAAAGGCATGCAGTATTCGTGAAAGAGAAGTATGAAATTGCAAGCATACTTACGTGCTGAAGAAGAAGATTTAAAAATGTGTCTGAAACATTTGAAAACTTTAGCATATTTATAGCATTCTGAAAGCTACAACGAATGAGATTTTGTTTTTTTCAACCGTTATTTAATAAATTTCATTGTTTGAGCAATTTAAGAAATAGATTAGTTCTTTTACAATGATGAAGCATGTAAATTGAGCTTCATTTTCTGTCAATAACCCAGAATGTTTATTTTGATCATTTTTACGATAAATTTCTCAAAAATATTTAATGATTAAAATTCGAGAGAAAAACTGTTTAAGTCATGGGATATTAGATTGCATTTTATTTATTTGTTTACAAATATACAAATTAAGGATATTACCAGCAATGTATTTGTTAAAATAGTTATCATTAGTAAACTGCTTCAAAATGCGAAAGTTTCCCCATCGATACAATCCTGGAATTTCTAATAGGATGTATCCAAAATACAGAATTAAACAAGAAATCGTTCAGTCATATCCAGATCTAAAAAAAGAGGACTTTAGATTCAATTAACCTAAACATTCATTAAAATGTGGTATTGTGTTTAATTAGAATTGCGTATTCTTGTTTGTCCAACATAATTTTACAGAATAAGAGCCTAATGAAAAAGTCCAGACATTTTATTATAGCCATCCTATATATCTTGATTTTACATTGATAATTAGTTTTTTTCATGGTAAAAATGAAATGCAATAAACAATTTTGCATTATAAATTATTAAAAATTATATTTTTATTTGAAACCTAAAAACTATTGTTCCTCAAATTTATATATAGCTGAAAAGACACAACAAATGTGCCGTCATTAGAAAGTTTTACTCCATATGCTAGAGAGTTTTGCAAGCTGAAGTAGCTTAAAATTTCATAATGTGTACACAAATTGCAAATTATTAGCAATGTATGTACAAATTACAAGTTATTATCAATGCATGCACAAATTGCTAATTGAATAATTGGGACCATAAAGACCCCACAGGGTGGAACTCATGAATAGCGCCTGTTCTTCTTTTGTGATGCAGACCTCACAAATAGACTTGTTAGAATTTTCCGCACTGACAAATATAAACTATTGGAAAACTTATTTAAAAGATTTTAAATACGATAAATTACGAATTAAAAAATTTATACAATTCTAGACCAATAAAAAATATGATGCAATAATATAAAAAATTATTAGCAATAGCAAAACAGAACATTGTATTTGCTAAAGTAACTTTTCAAATGAATCTATGAAAATCCTTCTTTTTTTTTATATAATTTGCAATTTAATTCAATTTTAATGCCAAAAATTAAATACAATAAACAAAAATAAATAACATTTCATTATATATATATATATATATATATATTTATTAATTTTATGTTTCAACATCATAGACACTGTTAAGCTTATTTAGCACATATGACTGTATACAAAAATATATATACTATAATAAAACAAAAAGTAAGTAAAGAATTCAATGCCTGATATTACTTGAATTTATTAATCGTATTAGTATTTGGTTCGATTATTGTAGCACCCAAGTGTAAAAATGATTAATCTGAATCATAAGCACATCCAAAATGGTTTTTATTATAGATTTTTTTTTCTTTTTGATGTTCATACCGGTAGCGGTTTTTTGGGATTCATTCCGGTTCTTTAGGTATTAAAGACATTTGTTTATAAATATGAGTTGATCCAAACAGATTTATGTATTTTAATATATTATTTAGAAATAACAATGTTTAGCATAATTTTAAATCAGAACATGTTTTTGAGAAGAAAAAGGAAGCTCAAAAAAATTACATAGTGATCCTGCATCCAGACTAATACATTATTCACAAAGTTTCTGATCTTTTGTTTAGCAATACATATGAAAACATTAAATAAAATATTTACTTAATGCAAGAATGTTTTGCAATGTTTCCCGTGGTATATTCCCTCAAAATATGAGTCTTCAAAAGAAATTATCATTTTTTAAGCATAATGGACATAAGATGAATCGACCTGAGGTCTGTACATCCCTGCTCTGACACGTAACTGCGAATTTATTGAAACTTGTGTGAAGCAAGCACCTGGATATCAGGGACATGTCTCACCACCCACTCCGAAACGATTTATGTATTGCCAACTGCGGCAAGTTGCTGTCTTCTCCGATTTCATATAAAAAAGTAATCTAGATCTCCCTGCGTGTGGTAAGCTCGCTGCTTTCTCAGTGATTTCGGAGGTATTCATGTCGACCCCCATCTCCAACACCCGCCCTCTCTTCCCCCACCCTGAGAAGGGTCGGCGGAACGAGTAAATATTAAAATTGGATTACTCCTCGATCTCGAAATAGAAAAGAGATGACATAACTCATCGTAAATATTTCCATTTACTCATTTTTAAAAAAGTGTACTAATAACAATGTGGGTTACTGGATAGTAAAAAAGTTTTAAAAAAAATGTCTATAGGATGGTTTAGAAAATGTAATAAATTAGAGAATGATTACAGAGTTATATTAAATATAGGATAGATTATTACGATACAGGAAACCCATTCTAAGTCACTGCTAGGTTTGGTTTGTCGCTCTACGGTCATTTTGTGCACACTTTAGGCTAATTAGACCGGACCTACAGTTTAACGTGGAGTCACTGTTAGGAGAGGGGAAGATCGAATTAAAGGATTCATATCGACTAAAAACACATGCACGCATTTCAAACAATTAAAACAAATGGTTTTCTATTCGAGTTTTCTGAAACAGGATGCACAGTTTTATGAAAACTACTGCCCAACAAAAATAAACAAATAAAATTAAATAAAAAAACAGATTAAAAGTTATCCATAGTTATACATTCATTTAATATACGTATATTAACAACATAATTAAAAATAAATATATTGAAACAAAAAAATACATGAATGTTATGCATGACATTACATTGATTTGATAAGGATTTTAAAAACTAATTCGATTTTTTATATCGATAATCGAAATTAATCGGAATAATTGATTATAATATCGATCTTTATAATATTCATACCTACATTCATTTTACCATAAATAGGCCTCCACATTTTATTGCATTACTTAACAATCAAAGCTGCCTTTTTGAGTGCAATGTGGAAATGAAATACGTTTTTAACAATCCTAAAAAGTAAATTATGAATTTTTGAAGCAAACATTTGTCAACGGTAAATATCTTGGTCACCAACAGAGTTGAGATTCTATGTGAAGGTAGGAAATAAAAACGTTGAAAGGGACCCTTGAATTCAGATTAGAGCGTTATTCACTAAAGGTCTTATCTCCTAATTTGCAATAAATTAGAAAACATCGAGTAAAATATTTCTAACATTTAAACATTTATTTTTTTATCGAACTGGATTTGGATCATGTTCTTAAAGTCTGTCATGCCCTCATCTAAAAGTTTAAAATTCTTAACAGATAATTTTTTTTTGAAACTGAAATTTACTAGGCGGGTCATTACAAAAACCAATAATGATGGGCCACATGTGGCCCTATCTGTGTTATCTGTGCTGTACTGTTACAATGATCTGTTCTGTACCTGCGGTACTGTCCTGTATCCACATGTAGCCCTATCTGTCCCTATACTAAAGTATTATATACATCCAAATCATTCTCAAATATTAAATAATTTTTTACCTCAATAAACTAAATAAAATACACGTCTTAATTTCAAATAAGACAAATATATATTAGTTTTCACAATCTGAATCAATATTTGTTTAAAATTACAAATGATAAGTAAAAAAAAAACGGGAAAAATGAAATAGGCAAAATATTCAGATAACCTACAATACACAAAATACCAGAGATTTGTGAATAAAAACAGCTGTTAGGAGCCGCGATGAGAAATCGGATCTCTTTTTCACTCGCACAATTTGAACTGCACCGTATCTGAGGTTATCTGGATACATAAGAGTGGAAATGAAATGTGAAACTGTTGATATTAGTATTATGGTAAAAACCCGATTCCCGGAAAGTTAATCTCTTGATCAAGGTTAGATTCAATTCGCTTGCTTCCAAATGGGATTTGACTTTATTTGCAAAAATGTTTCTTTTTAACTAATTTTGTAAGTACTGTTATCAATAAAAGGTCAATCGATGTTTATATTGCATCAGCATTTTTGAATAATTAATTAATCCTTTTATTTATAAATTCAATATGAAGAAATAATAAGCGGTCTGTCAATAAATACTCAAGCCTTGAATTTTTTTTTTATTTTTGACGAAAAAAATTATTATCTGAGATGTAAAGCCAAAATGCTTATATTCATTGATATGTAAAGCCAAAATGCTTATATTCATTGATATGTAAAGCCCTAAATGCTTATATTCATTGATATGTAAAGCCAAAATGCTTATATTCATTGATATGCAAAGCCAAAATTCTTATATCCATTGAGATGTATAAAGTCAAAATGCCCATATTCATTGAGATGTATATTCAAAATGCTCATATTCATTGAGATGTATATTCAAAATGCTCATATTCATTGAGATGTATATTCAAAATGCTTATATTCATAGAGATGTGAAGTCAAAATGCTCATATGTAAAATATTTTTAAAGCTAAACAGATGCATAAATATGATTATAAATTTAAATCAAAGTGTTTTTGGAGAATTATATTGCTATGTACAATTGAATGACATATTACTGAAAGTTTTTGGTAACATTAAAACATTTATATGCAATTGATTTAATTTATTTTTAACTCATAAAATATTTAAAATATCGGTACAAAAACCACATGAAAGAGGTTTGAAAATGCGAATTTTGCAACAAATCTCTTCTAACAAAAGTAAAATTTTGTTACATTTCCTATTTTCGATTTAATTATAACACAGCATCCAACACATGCATCAAAACAAGGAATAAAATTTTTCTTATAAAAATATGAGCTATTACTAGAATACCAAATTTAACAAAAATACATAACTTAAATAGGGCCCTATATTATGTGATGCAGAAATGTCAAACAATTTTTGTTTCGTTTTCTTTATCCTTTTTTACTCTTTTTCATTTTTTTTTATTCAGCGTAGAAATCTTTTATAATAGAATTCATTTGTAAGAGCGAGCGAGCTCCATGCTGTGTAACGTCTTTATCCCAGTGTTGATGCTTGCGAGGCTTTTTACCTTTTTTTTACAATGGCAAAAGCTTTTCCCTTTCAATGCATTTTCCAAATGGAGAAATATGGGAATTTGTGGGTAAAAAAATATTATGATTTGTATATATTTTTTTACATTCACTACGTTAAATTATGCATTATTGTAGATCTTGCTCATAAACAAATAAATAGCGCATTTCAAAAGAAAACATAATGATAAAAGGAATAAGTTAGTCTAAATAAAAATATTTAAGATATTCATAATTAAATATAATTTGCATTTATAAGGGTTAAATTCAGGCCTTTCTATTTTAGCAAAAAGTATTTTCATGACACTTTTTTATTACTTGAAATTTTATTTACCCTATTTTTATTGCAATTAAGTACAAAAATTGCATAATATGAAATATTTTACAAAATAATAATAATTTTCTCACTCGAACGTGGAAAATAAATGCGATATCGATTAAAACCATGAAACAAATTAAAGCATAATATTCTTCGTCACTTTAAAAGTTTTGTATTAAGCGATCGTGATTCTTTATTAAATGTTGTAACTTGAAAATTATTATCTGACAATAAAAATTATTGCATTTAATGGAAAAATAAAGTTTTATGTTTTTTTTAAAGAACTGATAAAAATATGTTTTTAACTTTATTAACCATATGTTTAATAACAATGGTCATTAAATGTTATCATTTTAACTGTGGCATTTAATTTATTAAGTAATTTTCTAATAGCTTTAGATTTCTAATAGACTATATTTATAAAAAAGAAAATACGTATAAATTATTTTTGCTTAAAAACAAATTACGAAATACTAACATGTATTGAAATCCAAATTCCATTTCCTCAATGATCATTTAGAAAAATAAACATTTAGAACACTTATCAAATAAGCCCTAATTCCATTAACAAAACCCAAGATTTGTCTTACAAGAAAATTACAAACATTTTGAAAAGCATCATAAGCTTCGTCACGTTAAAGTTTCGTATTCAACGATGGTGATTCTTCAATAAATGTAATTTTTAAATGAAAATGAAATTTATTATTATCTGATAATACAAATTATGACATTTAATTAAAAAATAAAATTATATGGTTTTTTAAAGAACTGATATAAATCTGTTTTTAAATTTAATAAGCATTTTTATATTTAATAACAATCAAACAATCAATCATATCAATTAATTCTTTTAACAATCACCGTCTTGATGCTATGCTATTTAATTTATTAAATAATTTTCTAAGAAATTTAGTTCAACAAGACTATAATAATAGTTAATATATTATATATATAAAAATACTTCTAAATTATTTTTTGCTTAAACAAAAATTACAATTACTGAAAGTGTATTGAAAACAAATTCCATTTCTTCAATGATCATTTAGAAAAAAACAGAAACATTTAGAACACTTTTCAAATAAGCTCTAATTCCATCAACAAACCTAAGATTTGTCTTACAAGAAAATAACAAACATTTTAAAAGCACCACAAGATCAACGAACACTATTCTTTTTACGTTGAAGAGCCCAGCAGTCTACAACAGAAACGATGCAGTCGGCATTGAAAGTGCATAATCATTCTTAACATGGATATTCCGGAGATTAGATGACATTGACACCGTTACGCTGAAAGTGTTCACTTCAACCGCCCTACCTATTACTGACACTCAATCCCTTTATCTATCACTCAATGTTTCTGTTATTATGGAGGAGACTGACAGCTTTTTGCTTAAATTTGGGACTTCTTACATTAAGACTTAGTTGGAAACGGAAGTTGCTATTAAGGCCTATTATAGTGTTTCTGTGCAATGTTCATTTGTAAGAGTTAACACATGGGGTGGTTTATTTCTATTAAGCTCTACTTATGTAGGTTGGTGAAATTTTTCATATTACAAAATAGTAGGTTAAGACGGAAAATAAAGAAAGAATATATGTATGTATGTATGCATACATAACAAAATGCATTATTGATTGTAGTTAAGACAATTTAAATTTTCATTGCAGCATTCCTTTCGGCGAATAAAAATTTAAATACAAAAGTGTTTTAACGAAAGGAATATTTATTAAGTAATATAGATAATCTAAAAGTTTTCAAATGTTCTGTCCGAGATTTTCTATGAATAGTTAATAAAAAGATATTTATTTAAATATAAAAACACTTTTGTATTTAAATTTTTATTCAAAGAAATGAATACTGCAATGAAAATTTAACTGTCGGCTAAGACATTTTAAATTTTCATTGCAGCATCCATTTCGGAGAATAAAAAAAAACATAAAATAAACATATCTTGAGTTTTTGAGAAAAGATACTTGTACATTTAATAAACAATTTTCAAATACAGTGTTATTAAAATAAACCAAGCATATTTTGCCATAAGAAAATCATTGAAATTGATAATTTTCTTTTCTACTTTTTTTAATAGAGTAATTTTTTTAAAATTTATACCATTCATTGGCAAACACTTTTACTGACTGCTACTAAATAAGTAATATTAATTCAATCTTTTAAACAATTATCTAATTATATTCTAAAACGATCTAGAATTTTTATAAATTTAATTAATTTTTTTTTTATGAAGTATTCCTTTTGAAGTTATTAAAAAAGTAGAAAAACAACTAGCTGAAAATCTCATTACTTAATTTTTACATGCAAATTAAATATTACTCTACATTAAAGTTTTAATATAAAAATTTCTTATTTTTACAATAGCATTTAAATATAAATTAAAATACCTAAAACATGAAAATTTTGACCTAATTCCATTCATTTTACTGAATAAAATTAAAAAACGATTACAATACAGTGAAAGTAGCGATACTTCATAAAAAAGTTATTACAACTTCAAATCAATCTAAAATTTCTCTTTCCTTGAGAGTTAATTACAGTAATTAGCATTGCATATATAGTTAACCCAATTGCTTGCAATAGTTGCTTATAAAGATAAAATGAAGCAGGTGCAATAATAAGAATTCCCCATAGAATCTGTCCTTCACTACACATTCCTTCTTGACCTTCAAAATCTAGTCTTTTTTTTATTATTTTACTCTGGTATTGTTCATTTATTTTTATTATTATCAAAAATTAAATTAAAAAAGATTTGATATCTGAAATTAAGTAAGCATATATTCAAAAAGCATACATTTAAAAAATGAGTTTTTCATCAAATTCAAATTAGTATAAAAATAAAATAGGCAAACAGTTTTCTTAACTTGCTGAATAATTGTCTTTAATCTCACGAACCTCAATTTATTATAAAACAAGGTTAGATAATTTTTTAGAAATAAAAGCATATTAATGATTACGTTGAATATTTGATTAATATTTGATAAGGAAAACATTATTTGTAACTTGTAAGACAACGTTTTGCTCTTACATATATTTCCACCAATTAAAATTGAAAAAAGTCTCTGAATAGTTAAGAAATTATGATATTCAGGGGTAGTTATTTCAAATAATAATGTTAAAATACATTATTTCTAACAAAGAATTTCAATAGGAAGCAACTATTGTTAAGTATTGCGAGATCATGTTATTGGAATTGATAGAAAATTTATATAAATTAATTCATTATAAAAGAAGGTAGTAATTAGTCACAATTAAAAAAACTATTAATTAACTTCACAATGTTAAACAATTAATTTTTCAATGTTTCGATGTATTTTTAAAATTTTGAAAATATTACCGTAACAAAAGGTTCACTATGCGGCTGTTGCACCAATGAAGAAAAAAAGGTTTACTACTGACTATCTGTTAATGAGAAAAATGAATTTTTTCCTCAATTTGCTTTTGTTCAATAATAACAATCAGTTTCGGTAATTCTGTACAGAATACAATAATTCAGTTGGTTAAATTTATAGTTATCAAGAATGTTGCTTGCAAAACTTTACAACTTCCGAAATTCACTTGCAATACTGAATTTTACTAAATTCTTATAATATTTTCTCAACGAATTTCATTTGGAAGTAACAGTCAAAGATGAGGAAATATTTTTTTAGATAAAGTTAGGGGGATTTTTTTTACACAATTTTTTCATTATTCTATTACTTTGTACAGCGAATAGTATTTAGGAATATGAATATAGCAAGGCTGAATAGAAAAAATAACATTAAAATTACCATTTATTTTCTTCTGTTAAATCATGATTAAAAATAATCTTTAGGCTCAAAGATGATTTTTTTCCATCACACAGAGTTTTGAATAAGTATAATGTATTTACATAAATATCATTTTATTTCAAAAGCATTAATTCACAGATATTTTTTAACACAGAATTAATATATCTTCTTAAGCTGGAGCAAAATATTGACCATCGAAATCTGCACTTATTCTCTACAAATTGTATAAGGAATAAAATAAATCCTTGATAATTCATTTTTTAATTTTTTAAATAAAAAGTCTGTCTCGATTAATCTTCTAATTTAAATTATAAAGTTTGGTTAGATAGAAAATAATTTATTCTTGCATGTCTATGAATGCTAACGATAGATTAAAATCCAATTCATTGTAAAGAAGAAATATGAATTATACATCTAGAAATACCATAATAGAGATACTACTAGTCTCCAAAAAAAAAAAAAATCAGTATGACTTAAAGACTCCAAAATGAGTTAGCTCCAAAGCTTTTTTTTTCTGATTTCTTCTTAAGAGCTATTGGATAAATTGAGATAAAGCAGCTAACTAGAGCATACATCTGAAAATCAAGTCAAGTCAAGAGCTATAGTGCGAAGAAACCAAAACCAATTGAAAGCCAGATTCAATCATCAAATGCCAATGAATTCTTTTACTATGGGATCATAGATTTAAATTAATAAAATACTAATTATTACAACACGTTTCATGAAACTACCATTATACAGTTTTTTATTGAATTTCATAAGAATATGTCACATAATTTAGAACGAATTGTCTCATTCTCGATTTAGACAAATCTCCAAAAAGTGCTCCATTTATTAAATATTAAGATAATTTTCATTAAAAAAAGGGCGAGGTTTTACCATTCACAATACTTTCACCTTATTTCTGTTCTAAAAGAATGATAACACGTGGAACTTTAAACGTAATTTTTCAAAGAAATTTTAATCAGTGAAATAGACTTCAAATTACTTTTCCTCTTGAAAGAATTACTACTAATAATAACTTTTATGAGTAATTGAAAGAATTTCATATTTGCATTACAAAAACTCTGTTATACGACAAAAAAAATAAGTTTTAAAGTAAATATGCAAACAGCAATTCAGGGAATTAAAGAAACTTCTCAATACTAACGTAGGTTAAAAATATTTCTTAGAAAAATTATATAAAATATTTTATTAAAGTTTACAAAAGTTAAGCACAAGTATTGGTAAATTATTTTTTGATACAATCAAAACGTGAATTTCTTCTCAAAAATATTGACATAAAAAAATTAACAATGACGGGTAGTAGCTCTAAATTTTATAATTTTATCAACAGATATATTTTCTGAAAATATCATTTTATCTTAACAAATATGACACGATAACTTGCTTAATTTTCAAATAACAAGATGAGCTTTAAAACTTTAAACTTGGAGAAAGAAAATTTATTTTAAATAACAAATATGGGAGATTAACAGTTAACAAATCGTGTTATTTAACAATTTTCAACCGAAGTTATTATTTTAACATGGCGTGAGCATATTTATAACAATATAATATTATTACATTATCCTTAACACTTAAATCAGCATAAATTCATAGAGAAGCGCTTTTAACACAGTATACTGATATTATAACAATAATAAGTGATTATTTTTTTTGTATATTAGAAATAATGAAATTGATAGTTATATTTAGAAAATTTATAAATGGAAATTAAACAATTTAAAAATACTTTTAAAATAAAAAATATATATATTATTAAAAGATTGAGTATATTAATAAAATAAAAAAAAATTGAAAACTATTTTGTTATTCAGTCCAATGCATTATAACACATTTTCAAGCATCAATCAAGATATTTGAAAATATTCCACAAACGAAGAGAAATTTAGAATAAAGTAAGACAAAATATTTGGAGTACATATATTTAGAAGTGGATTATGAATTTAATCAAACAGGAAATAATTTATTAACAATTCACAAGAATTTGTCAACAGCGTACATTTTGATAATAAAGTAAAATTCTCTTTTTATGCAAAGTTGAAAAAATGAAAGAATGGAGTTTATAAATTGCTTTTTCTTATTGCACATATTTCAAACTATATGATAAATCCTACAAGTTTTTGAAAATGACTCACAAAATATAAATAACAGTTAAAACAATTCTACTCACATGTTCGGTTGTAAAGATGAGCAGTCTATAAAATGCCAAATAGCTGACACAAAAAGTACAGTAAAAATCCATGATATTATACTAGGAAGTGTAGTGGAACTCATATTTCCAAACAGTCAGTATTTCTTTATTACCATACTTTGTATAAAAAGGAAGTTAAAAGTGGAAGTTCAATGAAAATTCTTCATAACATCATAAAATTCTGCTCCCATGTATTGCAAAACAAAACCACGTGGACGAAGACAATTGAAATATTTTCCCGTAAAGTAATTGTAAAAATTATTTGCTTGTTTTTCCAATTGAATATAAAGCAATTATAAATAACTAAATGTCAGTAATTTACATTTTTCTGTGTTTGTGGAAGTAAGACAGTAAAGAAAGACGATGAACCATAAATCGTGTGATCATGCGTTCAGTGATGGCAAACTGTCACCAACTCTGCGGTTGCCAAGCAACGACTGACGCTGGGTATCTTCCATCGCGGATGGTTACTGTAATTTGTATCGCCAAAGAAGCGTCGAAGGATGAAAGAAATTCCACAAAAGCACGTGGGAGAAGTAGTTGACGCCAAGTTTGGCGGGTAAAAGTTGCTAGTTCGAACTATTTTCAAAAGTGAAACTTAACTATTTGATTCATGAATGCACTGTTATGTAACTATTTGGGATTTTTAAAAGTACTTGTCGATAACAATACAGACTCTTTTATAAGTTCTAGGAAACAAATGTGAAACTTTAAAAATTATTATTTTAATTTTAAGATGTTTCAAATTTTGCTACTTAACATATTTAGTTTATTCTAAATTGCTTATCAAAGCTATTTTTTCGCCTTTCAGTTTCTGTGGAAATAGCTAATAATTAAATCGTATAGAAAGTCATGATAAGCGAATATTTCTAGAAAATCTCACAAATTTATTAAACAATTTTATTCTAGAAAAGATTTTAATATATTTTTTAATTCTAAATAAATTAATATAATTGAAAAATATCAAAAATTATGTAAAATGAAAAAATATCAAAAATTATGTAAAATGAAAAAATATCAAAAATTATGTAAAATGGAAAAATATCAAAAATTCTCAAAAATGGAAAATTCTATAAAATGGAAAAATATTACAAAATTTATTTATTAAACATCTTGACAATATTTTTATAGGTTTCCCTGCGTTTTAGACTATGATTAGCAAAGAATCCCAATTAATTGTCTTGCGTTTATACATCATGAGAAGGGTAAACACATCATAAAATACACCATAAGAAGGAATTTTCCAAAAATTCCCACCTTAAAGTCAAACTATCGATGCGAGACACTCACATATACTGTTAAAATTTATATCGAATCTACTCGTTTGAAAACAAAGCTGACGTTAGTAAATTTGAAGCTTTGAATTTTTGCTAATTAACCTACGCCATGAGTAGGATAATTTTTTCAATTTAAAATTCCTTTTTTATTTTTTTTGAGTCAGAACCAAGCAATATGTATAGAAGTAATATAAATAGAATTTTATAATTTGTTAAGTTCTTACATTTTATATGATCACTAGAGTGAAGTTATTCTAATATGCCATTTGCAATCATATTACACTTTTTTACACACGATTACAGTTTTTCAGATATTTTCTTAACATATTTTTTTAATTTATGCGTCACAAATATATATTTAAAAAGAGAATAAAGCATAAATATAATGTTTGATTCAATTTATCAAAGAAAAATAATTGAAATGGAAAAAATAATTTAAAGCTACACAACGCTGTAATTAATGCTAAACAGCTAAATGCTAATGCTGTATAAACAAATATTTTATGGGATGCAATTGTTTTTATAATTCTTAAAAATATTTCGTTAGTTTTTTTTTATGATAGATAAGTAGATATAACCCGGTGTTGTACGGTTAAAATAAAAAAAAAATTCGTTTTGGTAAATGAAGAAAAAATATGAAAACAGAATTAAAGATATGAGATATTTTTTTAAAAAAAAACCCTGGCCTTAATTAATATCATTTCTACCCAAGAATTCCTAATATGTTTTCAATCTTTAATCTGTTAGCATTTATAGCGTCAGTTAACAAAACTAAATTAAAAACTTAAATTGTAAATTCTCCACCTCGTTTTTTTTAAAGTAACTCCACTAATGGCACCAATCAATTTTTTAAGGCTTGCGCCATCTGGTGGACTGAAAATTTGACAGCAATAAAAAAATAAGGGTTTCCTTTAACTAAAAAATAATTCATAAATATATTTTCACAAGTTTTAGCTACGAATATTCGGAGCGAAATATTAAATTCGAAGAAAAAACATACTATAAATTCTATATAAACGTATTCTAAGTTTTTAAGTTACGTTGAAGCATACACACTTCCATATAGAAAGAACAAGGAATGAAGTAGAAGCACGGCCGTTTTGCTTAACAAAAGCTATAACAGTATTTTTTATACGTAAAATATCATGTGTTTCCTAGAGACGCAATCAAATTGTATAACAAAATCATTATAACATTCGCTCCACAAAAACCCTGAAATAGCTAACATTCAGACCCCTCAAAAATAGAAAAAAAAAAAAAATTTCAAGTTCCAAGCTGCAGCAACGAAACTAAAACTCATTAAACAAACGCAAGTATCAAAAGAGTGAACGGCTGGAACTGCATTGGCAGATCAAAAAGAACACAAATATTTATGCAAAATATACAATAACAGGGTGTGAAACAAATTGTCTAGGAAATCAGCAATCCCAAAAGAAGTTATTTATAACATCCTAAGGATGGTTGTATCAATGAATACATACCCTCAGGATAAAATAAATCATGTTATTTGTGCTCTCTAAATAACTATATATATAAATCAAAAACGCATATCTCTATCCCTCTTTATATATATATATATATATATTAATAAATATGTTACATGTGTTATATATTCTAATATAAATGTCATACATATTAGTATTCGTGAGTTACAAATGAATCTATCATAACGCAAAATTAAGATAAAAGAATTTTTTTGACAGCCAGAATTATTTGTAGTTTTTATTCTTCCATCAAATGAATTTTTGTGCCTGACACAAAAAGACTTTATGGATAAAATTACCTTTACTAACACTAATAGCGCTGTGATGAAATACGTAAAAAAAATTTTTAAATTAAAACTTAAATATACAGGGTGGACGAATTTTTTTTTCCTGTTTTGAAAAATGTGCTAAAGACAGACAACTCTTGTTTGTAGAATTCAAAAAAGAAAATTTCATTTTTTTTTAAATTTTACCTATTTTACAATAATTTAAAGTGTGCACCATTAGTGGTATGTAGTAGGATAAGAAGAATGAATTCCAGTTCTCATGTTCAACAAGCGATACAAAGTTTATGATTAGTTCTTTTACTTCCATCTTCTTATGCATATGGTAAAAGGATTTAAATTCTGTTTATCTTTGTTGTATAGTAAGATAATTTATAAACGTTGTCTAGGATGCAAAATATTCAAAACTATTTGCATAATATTCCAATCTCTAATACAGCTTGTCGAGTTGCTCAGCGAGATATACTGAACATCGAAGAGTTTAAAAAGTAGCATGCGTAGAAAATTATCTGTCGACCGTTTGCGTCTGTCTTTATATGATTTTTGAAATGTTTTTTTACCCAATAGGTAAAGACTTTTCGACTCACGAAAAAAAAAATAGCTTCTTAGCTACCATCATAATTTTTACAAAGTTGAAACATTTTTTTTATCGTTACAAATGTGCTTCATCGTGGAATCAATCAATCTATTTATTTCAAATTAAATTCTCGTTATAACTTTTCTTAAAAAGTACATTTTTTTTATGTTATTCTACAAAAAACAAAATTTCATTTAAAATATTCTTATTAAGTAGTTTTAATAAACATAATACTTCAGTTTATTAATATTCAATGAAATCAAATGGACATATTAATTATTTAAAATAATGACTACTCATCTTCTGAAAACTAAATATCGTATTTTGGTTATTAGGCAAGAGAAAGATGGAATTAAACAATAAAATATAAATACTAGTTTTTCTTGTCATGAAAGAAAAAAACTAAACTAGTTTTCACTACTAATTAAATAAAGATATGAAATGTTGACTGTTTACTACACTGAATGAACATTTAAAAAGCAGACCTGAAAGGATTGAAGAAAATAAACTTTACGGTTGACTAACTTGCATTTAAATCAACTCGAATATTTCCGAGTTGCTCAAATTATAAAGACAAATAGTGCATTCGGAGTAAATAGCTATCAAAATTCACGTTTTGATTCTGTAAATAGAACTATAAATGAATCCTTGTTATATTTTGAGCTTAATATAACAGATGTTTCTTTATGAAGCTCCTAAAGTTTCTTGTTTTTATCTCTTTATAGATACATAACTGGCCACATACACTTAATAAAGAGCTCTCAATTTAAAATATGATCTCTCAAGGTAAAATGTCCAGCGTCCAAATTTGGTTTGGGTTCCGTATTAATTTTTAAAAGATATTCTGTGAATATTTTTCTCATTTTTTGGATAAATTTCAACCTTTACACACAGACACATGAATATTGTTTTAGATTGGCAACTTAAACTTCTACTAAAGTGAATGTAAATACCCAGGTAAATTTGGGAATTGGGTTATTATATGAAACTGCCCAAAACAGTTAGAATATTTAAACATACTTAAAGTCGACAATATCTGCGAGAAAGAAAAAAATAGATGTGATTAATAACAAAGGAAAAGAAAACTAATTCCGAGATGGTCAAAATGAATTAACTTCATAAATTGGATGTTATGGTGGACATATAAAATGAAAGAGAGAATAGTAAGATATATAAGAAAACGTATTGCTACAATTATTGTGAGTGAAATGAAGATGTTCGATGATCAACTAACTGTAGTTGTTAAAAAATTCTTTGGCTACGTAGAATTTAAATCATTTTACTATATCCCGGAGAGGATTTCCTCAGCAGAATAATAATGGGTTGGGTATGAGACATGTTAATACTTTTCTTTGAAAGATACGCATTAGTGGATTTTTAATGCTTCCATAACGCACTGAATGTTTTAATTGTATTTGGGGAAATTGTTATACAAATGCAGATGCGGCATAGTTTTTTAGATGCAGCAGCATAGTGTTTCACATGAAAATTAATATGTTTTATTTTAAACTAGCGAGGGGCCAAGATTTAATTATAAGGAACCCAGGCTAAGATACATATCTAATAATTGCATTTCGATATGTAACAATTATTCTTGAACGAAGAGCGCTTGACATTATTATGACTGCAGTTTTATTAATCGGTATTAATATACACAATAAAAGGCAAATACATTTGTAATAAGGCAGGACATTGCAGTGATTTAACGATCATTTAAATATTACATTTATTTTGGAGGTTGTAATCATATTCGTTTTCAATGTCTTCAAGAAATTTCTTGAAGACATTGAAAACGATGATTGATGGGTGATTAAGCTCACGAAATAACTGTATTTTCAACACATACATTTTTTTATAACACATTCAAATCCTAATTTTTTGATGCAAGCTTTTTTAGTGAATCATGTAGCGAAACTGTATCAACTCACCGCCATTTTTTTTTTTTTTAAATTACTATCATGTGACTCGTTAAAATAAAAATAACACACAGTGAGACGGGCCGTGTCCTGTGTATCCATCATCCGTTAGAAGATGCAAGCTATTTGTCAAGTTTGCAAGTTTGGGTACTTGGACTACATCTGGATGATTTATAGGCTTAATGAAATTGTTTTATTTTCATTTTCTTATATTTTAAATCCTCGGCATTCGTACATCTGTTCGAAAATTCTACAACATCATGTATTTTTATGGAAAAAATGGTAACTCCAGATGATTTTAAATAAGGTAAATAAGCGATTATTTTTTTTTTCCTTTAGTGTAATGAATATATTTCGCAAGTGTTTTTTCTTGGAACCTATCATATTTTGAAAGCGTCTAGCAATTTAAAAGTAATAGTATCAGCAGAGAAAATATCTCAAGTTTAACTTCACAGTTAAAGCTTTCTCGCTCTTTTTTTTTTCCCTCTCTTAACAATCGAGAAAATTTCTAAATTTGTTTTTAAACAAACTGAGAACTTCTAAATAAAACAGAACAGTCCAATTTTTTATTGTCAAAATATTCTAGTTTGAGTTCCATCGACTAATAGTTACTGGGGTTGTTGTCGTTGTTTATTCATAATTAGTCTTTACGTAATGAAAAGCTCTCGATATTTGTTATTAGCGAAATAAATTTTTAACTTTACAAAATATTAATGTTAAAATCGTAAAATCGGGAGTAATAGACTTAAACTAGGGTAGTATAAACTCATTGTAGCTTAATGATTATAGGATATGAAAAAAAAAAAACCACTTAATGTGATAAATATTTGACTGATAACTTTTAGTCGATAGAGCATTTATCTATCTACCTATCTACCTTTATACAACAAAAAGTAAAAATTATTTGCAAAATATTTTCTACTTAAAGGTTTTTTAACATATTAGCTCCTTGTTTGCATCTCACTGTTTAAAATTTTTTTCCAGAAAAAAGCTACAATAACTTAGATAAAGTCTTTGGGATTATTACGCTTTCAATATATCACGTTCTTTCTTTGTCTTTCGTCATTTACGATGTATAGAAAGAGAGGCTTTAGTATTTGTTACTGAATAAGTATTTTCACAATATATGTTGATGCAAATATAATTGCGAATTTCAATGCGTCATCTAACAACGACCAAACTTCTTTGATTAGCGCAATTTTGAAATTGTTTAAAGAAACATTCGTCGATGATTGAAGTCTTAGTTACCAAGACAGCTGAGACACTAGTGAGGGTAAGAAATAAATAATGAAGTTGATCAACATCCATCAACTAGGCTAGAGCATTATTGACAAAAGTTCTTGCATCCTACATTGTAATAAACTGAGAAATGAACGCAATATTTTTCTAATATTTAAACATGAGCTATAGATTTCTTTTTTATTATACTAAAGATAAATCATGTTCTACGTTTTTAATCTTATCAAAATCTGAAATTTTTTTCTCTCCAAATCACTCGTTATCATAATTATATATAATAAAAGAATGACGTTGGAAGATTTGTGGGCCCTCATGAGTAATGTAAAATTGTTGTTACATTGTTAAAATTCAGTTACAACTGGTTTCCTAATTTCAACATCAAACTGCATTCCAACTTTCCAAATTTAATAAAATAAAAGTTTATATGTGCAGTTCCTCAACGGAATATATTGTTTCTTGTTGTAGTAGAATATATTGTTGTAGCAGACAAAATAATTTCAATTCTTCGTTTCTGAGCAGCCAAATTTTGCCACTTCCATCACTCCCGAAAAAATTATATTTACTATCATCTGTAAAAGGACAATTTACAAAAATTAAAATGCTTATGGAAATATTTATTAGCAGATTTAACCATTTTTCTTTGATTAACTATGGATACGAGTGGTGTTCTTTTCGAAACTCTAGCATGAAATCCTTCAGATTAGACGACTCGTTGAACTGTTTCCGCTTTACACACTTACTAGCTGTCAAGACAGCATATGCCGTTAATTGAGCAGCGGACAATTTTGGATTTAACCTCACTTTCCTCATCACTTCTCGAGTATCTCCATCAGTCAAAATCCTTGCCCGTCCACGAAGTATTGTTAAAAATATGTCCAATTGTTTTTTAATTCCTTATAATAGATGGACTGTAGACAGACTTTTGTCAACAATTTTTGAAATTTCAACGTAATATTTTTATTTCTTCTTAACTTAATTATCAAAAACGAACGTCAACACCAATCTTGGAGCCATTTTAACTGGAACATCAACAACACAAATTGCTTAATGCATACTGAAGATTCAATTTTAAATGATTTTTGTTCCTGTTTAAATGGAATACTGTGACGTCGTACAATAGCACCTTTTGCATATAAATTTTTGTGTTATCAATTTAAACAGTTTTTTGCGTATTTTTGAGAGATAATTTGGTTTTTATGATTTACTTTAATAGAATCCTGTTTAATTTATGATATGCAACGGTGCCGTAAAATTATTTTTTTTTAATATTTATAATTTCTTAAATCTCGTTATTTTAATAGGTATATGTTGACTTTTGTGACTAGCAGTATATAAAATTTAGGTCACTAATTCATCATCCAAGTTGTCCTACCATAAATTTTTCTGCATATGCTAATAAATATATATACATAGAGAGATTATGCATAGCATTTGACGTTGCTTTTAGTTAACAGATAAAAATAACTTTTTATCAGGTTAATTATTAGTTAATAAATTTTATTCCAACACCTTCTCTCTTTAATTTATGAGCTTGTAATTTGCTAGAAATTAATTTATGCATAAAACTTATATATATATATATATATATATATAACTATACTTACCTTTGAATTAATATAAGATAATGCATATAGCAGAAAATTAAAAACCCTATAGTTAGAAATTTAAAGAAATGAATTTAGAGATTATATAATTCTAAAATCTCATCAATAGAATAACTTACTTCCTTGAAAAAAAGTACAACTCGTGACTGATCTAAAAGGTAAAAGATTTGAAAAAAAAATCGATCGAAAACTTCTAAATTATGTCAATAATACGATTAATTATATGATTAGACTCATGAATGTTTAAACAATAGCCGCTTTTTTTAACAAACAAAAAAGTGCGAGCTAATTAGAGAAAATCATTACCATTTGATTTTTATGTTTAATATTTTAATAATTTTTAATTAGCTGTCATCTAAAACTAAAGCGTGAAAATTTCTTTAGATGTTTTGCATTGAATCCAGCTGAGGACTTATAGCCACCACCTGCTCAATGAAGGCCACGACATGATTGTTTTCTGACAACGCCAATCGTCAATCAAATGAGGCGTCTGGTTAGATAGATATTGAAAGGATTACGCAGTGTAAAGATAACAATCGATTTCATGTGAAACGAAAACGTGAAAACCATTATTATAACTAATATAACAGAAAGTGCTTAATCATCAGAAATTTTACTTTTAAACTCAAAAGAGAATTTATTACTATTTTTTTCAGAATTCTTTTAACTATCTGAATTTTTAAACTTGAATGTTTGTATTGAATTTATCTTTAAAAAAAATTTTAAAAATCAATAAATAAATCAATCACTTAATTTTAAAGGAAGCTATATCCCTTCCATGATATTAAATTACGGAAGATTTTATTTATTTATTTTTGAAATCAACTGTTTAGGATGAATCTGATAAGAAGTAAAAAAATAATATTCATTGTTTTGTTAATAATATGATATTTGTGATATAAAAAATAAAATATCATGCTCAAAATAAAAAAATAGACTTTATTTAGAAGAAAAACGTATAGAAGTTGTAGAATAACAATAACAAAAAAAAATTGTAATTAATGACTAAGAGACAGGATGGTTAGTTTATCATATTTATTAATTGGAAAGTATATTTGTAAATTCTATTATTATTAATCTAATTCATGGATATTGCATTTTAAGCAAAAGAAAATTTATTGGCTTAAAAAAATTAATCGAAAACTTTTAAATTATGTCAATAATAAATTAATTATATGATTAGGCTCATGAATGTTTAAACAATGTTAAACATTTCCTAATTCTGATGATCATTGTATAGGTTTCTGTTAAAACTGATATGTATTAGAATTAAAATTCGATATTTACATTTCGGCTTTTCTCATGTTAGTGTAAAGAAAAATTTGACTTTTGCACATGTCATTAAAAAAGTTAGCTTTCAAAATTTGTCAAGGTTTTTTTAAAAATAAAAATTGTTAGTTACTAGTTGTTTTCAAAAGAAGGTCTCAAACATGTTACTTGGAACCTATTTACCTTATGGACTGGAATGGTCTGATGATTCTTTGACTAGACTTCTTAACGAAAATATTTAGTGTTATTTGATAACAACAAGCATTTACATTTTTTTTAAATTATTAGATGTTATGCTACAATTGAAAATTTAAAAAAATGAAACCAAAAAATAATAAATATATTTAATTTGAAAATATGCAAAGGATGTTTGCTAAATGCAACAACAAAACTGGAGAGGAAGCATTTAAGTATTATCTTTGATGAAATTTTTCCTATTAGAAATCTCATTTGTATAATAAAAGCTGTAATTTTTAAATTAATTGCTGTAATTTTGAGACACGTAATTAAGAAAATATTTTGTAGTTTGTGGATGAACTATTTTCCTCAAAGGCAGAAATAGAAAATTGAGAATTAGATTGATTATTAAACTATTACTAATACTTGGAAGAATGTACATGTACATCGAGGGGAACCTCGAAAACATAAAATAAATTATTAATCTGAATGTATGGAAGAAAAATAACACTATAGGGTAACGATGTACACTGACATAGTCACATATGAAAAAAATTGAGATATCAGCAAAGATAAAAAAAAAAACAGAAAAAAATCAAATATTTTCAGAGATATTTGAAAGATAAAATTAACGCGCATAAATGAGAAAGACAAAGATTTAATAAAGATATAAATTATACAAATTTATTGTTAAAATATTATCATTATAATGTAATGTGTGTGATAACAGTTTTATTTGGTTTGTCGCTCTACAGTCATCTTGTTCATACGAGGGCTAAACTGTAGGTCCCGGTTTGTTTAAAGTAATTAGAACAGAAGGAAAGTAGTCAAAATTCATTTTTTTAAATCTAGCAGCAGAAGAGAGGATTAAAATTCTAGGTACTTTAGAGGTACAGGACATACAGAAATGAGTCCGATTCAGCTTGGACATGTACTGTACTTTAAAAAACTTTTTTTTTTTCCAGAATTATGCGTTGTAGTTTCTGACGGGTATTTTCGTAATAGAATGAATATATGAAACACTGGACATTTTTTTTGTATTTTAACATCTGTGGTTTTATGTATCACTTCTGTATACCTCGAACAATCCATCGATGGGTGATGAGAAGGACAGGAGGAGACTTTCGGGAGGACTATTAGTGGTAACTGCCCCGCATTTGCGTGTCGTATGAAAGAAACCCACCACCAGGAAAACTGACTATCGATGCGATACCTTTTATTGAAAATTGTTGCAATCGCTATCGAGTCTTCATTTTTGAAAGCAGTGAATGCAACAATTGTAGCAGCAGATTCGAACCTCGGCCCTCCTGCCTGTTAGCTGCACTCATTGTCACTGGGCCATGACTCAGCAAATACTGGACATTGCGGGCAATGTGAAACCTTGGTGATACAAACAAGAGCTGGGACAGTTATGACATATAACGATGGTAGGCCAAAGTACCGGATAAACATACTTAACGATAGCAGGAAATATACCCAATTGCGCCTCACATCATAACGGTTGTCATCGTTGAACGTTGAATTGCAATCCCTGATTTCTATGCTGTATTGCTTAAAGTAAACTATGCAATGATCATCTTGCGACCTATTATGCTACATACATCCCATTTGCAATGCCGTACCATGTAAAGCGTCATATACGTATACATCTATAAGCCAATGACATATGATACTAAGTACGATGCCACACACCTAGTAAATACAATATGGCTGTAAGTTGCCTAAGGGCTATGCAGACAAGATGATTATTAGAATATACGTTGGTGGATATTGGATACGTTGGTTGTCCTGGATCCATTGATTGCAAATACTCATAACAATTTGATTTCGATCGAGGCGATCATAAGCCGTGGTCGCGTTATTCTACGATTCTATATGGTTCTGGTATAAAATCCTTCTTACGTGAAGTTTAACAAGATTTATACAAAAACAAATAAACATGATTTCAGTTTAAAAAAATTCCATTATATTTTTTTACTGTTTCTAGACTGCGCTGTTTATTTGTAATGTGAGATTATGAGCTTTGCTGTTAATTTATATATTCTACCATGCTCTATCTAGTATATTATTAACTACAAATAATATTCATAGTTTCAATTAAAAGTAATACGTCATTGTTTCATAACAGTAATATTTTTAAATGTATTTTTCCTTTAGAAAATAAAATTACTTTAATGCACTTCGTATTTTGAAATTTATGTAAGTTTTCTAAGAAATTTTCACGAACAAAAATTTTAAAATAAATTTTTCATGTATTTAAATAAATTTATCAAATGTTAATTAATTAATAAGTTGTAAATTAGGATGATTTCAAATCATCCTAATGTACAATAAGTTAGACTGAAAAATAAGATTTCAGATGATTTTCAATTTGAACTATATTATTAAGCGTTGAATTATACTTCAACATCTTTTTTCACATTAAGTTTTGATATTGCTGATAAATATTTTTCTTTCTGGTTAAAACTAATATTTTTGTACAATACTGGCAGTTCTTTAACTGAGGACTGTGAATATTAAAAGTAGGTCAATTTTTAAAATAACACTAATATGGTTGATACAATATTTATTGAGTCATAGATGGCAGTGGTCTAAAGGAATTGTATTGTTATTTTTCAATCATTTTTTATAAAATGAGAAGTTTTTTATTTAAAAAAGCTTTACATAGAAATATTTTTCATATATATATTCACTGTCTACCTTAAATTTATGTTGCGTTTCAAGTTTGACCTTTTAGAGTATAAAAGAATAAAAAATTTAAAATACAAAAAGCAAGGACAAAATAAATTTCAAACAACCATCACCCAACACAGGAAATGGAATAGTTTTGAATATCTTCAAATTTGTACTCAGGAATTCAGTTGATCGTCTCTCTTCAGATTGTTTGTATTAGACACGCCTAAACCCATGTGGTTCAAAACATTCCAGATTTGATACACTGGATCTTACGTCTACATTTTCAGCTATTATGAGACGAAAAACAAAGTAGCATAGAAAGAAATGTACATTAGTAGCAAGTTGAAAGTAGTTACAGATGATACCAAGTTATCTCGATAATAAAGAAAAAATTATTAATTAGACATTGAATAAATTCATTTTTCAGATTTTAATATCTTCAAATTGTTCCTTAAAATTTAAGACCACACATGCAAAATGATTATCGTCATCAAAAAATTTGAATGTGAATTTGATATTACAAGCATAAATTATTATACAGACAGCATAGTGCAAATGTTTTATTTCTATGATGAAAAGAATCTTGAAAAGTATTGATTAAAATCATAAATATTTTGTTTATGAATCTAAATGACCTTTAACAAAACTAAAATGTGCATATCATAATCGCAAATAAAATGAGAAAAAAAAAAAACTTGCAGTAAAAAAAATATCGACTAACCACTATTAAATCCAGCATCCAAGTATTTATTAATAATAAATATGATATTTACATCAAACTTGGTTTCTTTTGTTTCTGCTCATAATTACCAAACATAACGTTTATCATTGATACATAGTATAAATCACATAATACTTCACCTAAATTGCTCATAGTTCTTCAGTGAAAGACCTATAATATTGGGTTCATAATCAAGATTCTTTACTCTGTAATATCATGTTGCTATTCAAATTCCGCCCTAACAGTCGAGGCAAGAAATTGAGCTTTCTCACGCAAGCAATACGAAGCTCAAGATATCGATTGAATGAGTCCTGGATGGGACATTACTCAGTTATCTCTTAAGGCTACATCGTGACTTCAATGTTAAAAAAAATGATAATAATTAAATAAAATACGGCGATGAAAAGCATTTTATTTGCTTCAATACTTACTCTGCTCAACTCGGAACTTGTTTATAACAAACCGCAAGACATAAACGAACTCGAAAGTCAAGACACCTACATCAACTTTTACTGTAAATTTCTGTCTTGCTTGGTATCTGTTGATAAGAAAAACAAGTAACAGTTCGATTATGCTTTTAACGCTGACTTAGAATGGGTACTTCAGTAGGAATTCGCTTCAGGGACAAGAATCGAGAAAAATTGCACCTGCAACTCTTGTGTTGTAGTTAATTGATTATCATTTTTATTTGTTAGCCTCGACAACTTTGAGTAAACGATACTTCCCTCTTTTGGATGGTTTGAATTTATTGATTTTATTTATTAATGCTTCGATATTCGATTGTTTAAATAAATTTAAGAAAAGTTGTCCTAAAAATATTCTACAATTAAACATGATTCAAAGTAGTAAAAAAGATTTTAAAACAGCTATTTTGCGATAGTTATAGAAAATGTTAATATTTTAATACATCCCTTTAAGAGTTTAAGCATACCACTTCTTAATCCACTACCTTTAATTAAGGCACGCTTAGTTTAGCTACACTTAGTTACAGATTTCAAAAGTCTGCAAGTTTTCTCCTGACTAATCATTTTCTAAAAATTATATACATATAATTTTTGAGACAATATTTTACTTTGATGAAAATTTAATAGCATTTAATAATCTTGATGAATTTTAATTTCAACAGAATAATAATGCTAATTTTGGAACTTGCATTTAATTTTTCATAATTTACAATACTGTATTTGTGTTCTTCTGAGGCATGATGACTAAGTTTGTATTTAATTTCTTTTAACTATCAATTTAGAATTGGATATGATTAAAAATAGATTTTTTTTATCTTGGAAATACTAATTTCCAAGCATTCAAATTTAATAAAAAGTTGTATTGATTACAGATTTAATGAATTCACTATGAATTTTGGCAAAAGCACAAGTTTTCCTTCAGATATGAAATAATTAAGAAAATTAACAAACATATTATTTTTTTTCTTCAAAAGATTACATAATATAAGTATAACAGTGGGAGTGTAAGGATATAATAACAACCTGCTCTTGAAGCCTTGACCTAGGATTAGTGGCGATGTAGATCATTTTGGTAATCCTAACGAAGGTCATTCTATGCTTCATACACGATTTGTATTAAACTTGATTTTTTTTAATGCTTTTCCTTGGGAATTTAAGGAATTCGTGTCATACACTTGACTATCAACCCATTTCTCAATTTCTCACTCTAAAAGACAACATAGTAATATTTTATAAATTCTTCAGGCAATTAAGTCTATGTAGTTAAAAAAAAAAAAAAGGTTTTCTTTGAAAATTTGAACATTTTCATGTTTATTAGATTAGATGTTTTCAACTTTTGGGAAAATTTTTTATTTTTATTTTTTGGGTTAATTTTTATTTTAAGCTGTTTAAAACATTCATTTCATATTTCACACTTCCTACAATGTTAAAAAGGGCTCAATCATAGTAAAAACGAATTAAGTTTTATCAAAATGTTACAAAATTTATATGATACGAGTCTTAAAAGATATGCTTAAAATAGTTAATTTTCACCAATTACAACAGAAGAGATCCTTTTAAGAAATATTTTTCATTAACTTTAAAAAAAATACTATTTCATTAATTTTGAATAAGCTGATGTACGTATCACGATAATTTTTGTGTGTGTTTAGTTGATTAATTTATTCATTACATACATATAAAAGCACATAAACCTGATGCATCGATTATAGCAGATAACTTTCTAAAATTGGTTTACTCTACTGTATAATTCTAGGAATAAATGTAAAATCACAATGATTTAAAAAACTAAATATTATTTGGTGAAAGGAATATTTGAAATATTTCATAAAAGAAATGATAATTCAATATTTAGTTAATTTTATATCATTGCGAAGATCTCGGACCACATGTATTCACTGTAATTTGGCCCTGGACCATACATAGAAAAACCTCGAAAATTATCTAAGATATATATATATAAAGAAATGAAATATATATAATAAAAAAGGCAAATAAATTTGATGCTAAGCATTACATTCACTTATTATTTTCGTATATGGTAAAATTTTTGTAATAATAAATACAAAAATGATTATTTAAATGGTTTTTGTCAGTCAATTTTTTTTTTTTTTTACATTATACACAAAAATATTCTGTCACAAATATGTGCTGATTAAAACAGACTTGCCCATTTTATTATATTATTTAGTAACAACCACAGATAATTTGTAAAATCGAATATATTTTTGGCAATAAATATTATTAGAAAAATAAAAATAAATTTAGTTAAGGATTCTGTATCCAGATTAACACTTTATTGACGAAATATCTGACCTTCTAGTTTGAAAATAATACAAAATAAAGTAGATAACATTCAATAAATTATTTTTCTATCATTTAAATGTTTATTTTTATATTAAGCTAAAGTTGTATAATGATTCCCGTTTTAACCTTATTAATATTGTTACGTCGAAACCCAGCTTCTCCCGTCTGGGGGAGGTCAACGCCCTATGCCCGGAAAACATCCTGTTTGTGGGGGTGTCTGGCAGGGGGTGAGGGCCAGGGAGAGAAAGAAGAAATGTAAGTAAAACGAAGGAAAAGGTTGGTGTTAGCGGTCCATCCATGAGTTGCGATGGCTGCATAATTCTTTGAGTTCAACCCCAGCGACCATCAAGAAAGGTTGCTTGTGGCAGTCCATCCATGAGCGCGATGACTGCATAAATAATTGAGTGTAACCCCAGTGAAAGGTTATGTGGGCAGTTCCATCTTCGAGTTTGATGACTGCCAAAAATAAAGGAGTTTTATTTACATACAGTCCACTGAGTCGAGTATTATTTCCATTAACTGAGTATGTGTCATTTTTGGAATTTGTTTCTTGAGTCCGAGCTATCGAACATTTGGTCCAGTCTCCCGGAGACGGATTTGTTGTGATTAGCATTGAGATAGAGTGATTCATAGGATTTCCACGAATCGTTGGCTGCATTCTACCATGAGTTCGGTAGGTGAAGTTTAATAATTCTAAAGTATTGGACATTTAGCTTGATTTAGTATATAGTATAGTGTATCTATTACTAAAGTATAATGTCTTTGATTGTGGATAGTGCCTAATTAGCCTTAGTTTGAGTTTTATGTGTTAATTGCCTTTGTTTGTTGTGTTAACTTAGGTTAATTAAGGTTGAATTAAAGTGTTTAATTTGACAGGTTTGTTAAATTCTGCAGTGCATTGTATTAGTGAAACCATAGTTTGAGTTTATGTGTTAATTGCCTTTATTTGTTGTGTTAATTTAGGTTAATTAAAGTCGAATTAGAGTGTAGTTTGACAGTTTGTTAAATTCTGCAGTGCATTGTATTAGTGAAACCATAGTTTGAGTTTATGTGTTAATTGCCTTTATTTGTTGTGTCAATTTAGGTTAATTAAGGTCGAATTAGAGTGTAGTTTGACAGTTTGTTAAATTCTGCAGTGCATTGTATTAGTGAAACCATAGTTTGAGTTTATGTGTTAATTGCCTTTATTTGTTGTGTTAATTTAGGTTAATTAAGGTCGAATTAGAGTGTAGTTTGACAGTTTGTTAAGTTCTGCAGTGCATTGTATTAGTGAAGCTTTAGTTTGAGTTTATGTGTTGGTTGCCTTTGTTTGTTGTTAACTTAGGTTAATTAAGGTGTTGCATT